>CM062811.1:803093292-803542161 GCA_031772625.1 Pinus tabuliformis | reverse complement strand
TCAACAAAATAAACCATGCAATCACTTAGCTTATGCAACTTGACACACCCTTTTACCTGTGGAAAGAACATCCCTTTGAGTGTCCTTGACCAGTCTCGCCACCTTGCATTGAGCATAGGAATGTTCCCATCCCAGGAACTAGAGCATCTGTTTTTTCCGAAACTCGTTCTTTCCACTATACTATAGCATTCTTTTATTCTTTTTCAAGCTTCATATAAAAGAAAAGGACAAAAAAGTTATATATTCCAAAAAGAGAGGGAACGGGACATTATTTTCATATTTTGATGGCAGCTAGAGTCAGTCGTGTCGCCCTTGAACAAAGCACTCAAAAGAAAGTATTTCCTCCATTGGGGTGGGCTTTAGTTTGAATTAGGAAAGCCTTAACCTTGTTATTGAATTAGTTCTCCTCTGATTGGTTACCTCTTCCAATCATATGGAGAGTTTGTGTATGCCTCTTGCATGACAAACTTATACAAGTTATCATATGCTACCATATAGTCATATTTGAGTCGTGCTTTTGTTTAAGGGAAGTAAGCCTGATTCAGCCTCTTCGCAGTGTCTCTTGACCTATTTTTCAGTTGGCCATCCCCGGTTGTCAGCATCATGTTTGTTATCACATCAGTTGTATTGGTCCTTTGGTCATGCCGATTTGAGAAGGTCTCCATTGACTTCTTGCTGGCGGTCTTGTCCTTATCAAATATGAAAACTTGATTTGAGGGCAAATATAGAGCCACACCCTGGCCCTATTTTCATTATTGATAGGTCACCTTGTGCTCAGCATCGATCAATATCATGGATCTTTGACTAGGTGGTTTCCCTTGTGTTTGACATCAAATTTCATTATCACACATTGGGATTCATGCAATGCCTTGGTTTCCATTTGACCCTATTGGTGGATTCCTCACCTCTCGTCAGCTTTCATTATTGGCTGGTTTAGAGGGTTTCTATCGTGCACTAGCCACATCTTGTGTATGCTGAAATGTACTTCGGTTGGTTTACTACATCTTTGTTCATCCAATTCCTTCCACATTATTGGCCTACGGGTTACACTCATGCTAGATTGATGAAGGATGCCTTAATGCCTTCCTTCTACCGGATATTTTCTCATCGACTTCAGCTCATTGCTTTGGGAAAGAGATCTAGAGTCCATTTGGAAGTACCTTAGGGTTTGTAGTCATCAGTGGCAGATTCCTTTTCTATCAATGGTGGGAAAACATCATTTTCTCTTGATTGATAGATTCTTTCAAGTGTTCGATTACAGCTCATTTATTCACACTTATTAGATTGTATTGGGTACCTTGACTCTCATTATCATTATCAGTGAGTAGTCTCACATTTCTTAATGGTATACATCAATGACCGATTGTCAAACGATTTCTTACATGGTCGACCTCAGATCATTCATTCCCATTGTGTAGAAATGTACCACAGCGGTTGGTGAAGACCTCGGGTTTGCATCAACATGTCTTGGCTCACTTGTCAGTTGCTCCTGTTTCTGCTAGTTGACGCCATCCACCTTATATGTTGCAGTTCCTTACAACGACATATTATATGCTGGCACCCGAGTTGCGATGTAGTATCATTTATTCCATCATATTCACTTGGTACTATTGGGATCAGTTTCTTGACTTCAGTGATCAACTTCATACTTCAGCATCATTGATCAGCTCTTTATATGTGATATTTAGACATGTACTTTCTTGATTATGATCAAATGATCCATTATGTACTTTCAGCTCCTTTATACTTGTATACATATTGGATCCAATTTTGTACTTGATATGCAGACATACTTTACTATTTCTAAGCATGGGTATGTCCGCCTCAGACAACAATTTCTTTTTTATCTCTTTCGATGGCTTGGTAGTCTAAATTCTGGTGAACTCCTCCTCAGTCTCAGCATGATTCTTTCCATACATTTAATACATTTCGGCCATCATGTACCCCTTCTGACCTCATATGTTAGGGGGAATTTGTTATAGCACCATTTACCACTCTAGATTTGATCCTCTGTTTATGGCCTAGGGCAACCCTTCCTTCCAGACTTGGTCCAAAAGCTTAAAAAATAGTGTTTTATTCCCTATAGGCTACTTTTCTCTGTGATAAAAGCATGTACACGCAGGTCAGAATATACCCAACCTACGTACATATGTTAAAACACTTAAAAAAATTAAATTTCCTTAATTTCAAGTGGAGTTCATGGGTTTTACCTGTTACTCACCTCCTATTGTCTGTGGCCCAACTGTTTCCCAACTAAAAAAAATAATTTGGAGAGGTATAATAAACCTGCATGGGAAGGCCTTAGGGGAAAAAGTATGAGATATTGATACTATAGTGAGATTATCCCTAATCATGTCTGAAGAATCCCCGTGCCTCCTGCACTCCCCAAAGTTTCAGGAAACCCCTGTTTCCTTAATTATAGATATCCCCCATTTTGCTTGAGATATCCTCGTGTTGGTGATGGAGGAAGATTGTTGAAGGCTAGGAAAGGACAGATCCAGAGGACGGTTCCACTTGGATTCAGAGAAATACTCAGGTCGTATTTCTCCACCTAGCTTACTTCAATAGAAAGGAATATTGTTCTGTTTCCGACATGAAATGTGTTTATGCATCAAAGTTGTGTTGTACTTCATTTATGAATCTTTATTGATGTATAATTAGTCATTTATTTATGTGACTTAAATTTAACATCATGTATATCCTTTATGTTTCTACTGTCGCATATGTTCTATTTGAATATTTTTCAGGTTTCAAGAACATTGGGAGAAGTTGAGGGTTTTCACCCTGCAGTATCTACCCAAACAAAGGAAATTGGGTAAGGACACTCCTGCACGATTTGGTAGATTAATGATGTTTAATGATTTTTTTAGCATTTCTTGTTGAGGTTTTCCCTCTGCTCTGTTGGGGTTCTCAACCCAAACTCTAGGGTGGTTTCACTCATAACAAAAAGAGAAACCTTTTCTATATCCAAAATTTCCTGATGGGAACAAACAAGAAAAACTCCATAATATATAGTAGACCCTTCAAGCCATGTATATTTCAACTACATTCTTGATTAAAGCTATATTAGCTACACAAATCTCTTTTATTTTTCTATCATATCTTTTCCATCAAGATCATATCAACATCCAAGTTTATACTCATAATCTTACCAATATTCATCATATAAAATTTGAAGTTATCAATATAAAATTCCTTTACCCTGTTTGAAAAATGAACAAATTTTGAAAAGCAACCATGATAGTCAAGATAATGAAAATTTATAAAGGACTAGTTATGCATGACTAATTTAGTTCGAATAGAAGTTGTAATATCACAATACCAAATAGGAAGGCTCTCCTAGGGTACCTGTATTGAATTGACTGAGATATTCATTTCCAATGTCTTAAGAAACATGTCTTCAACTCTTCCCTAAGATCCTCCCAAATGTGTAACTTGAACAGGTAATATTCACTTGGGATAGGGCTCTCCTTTCCAGCAAGTAGTCTAGCACTTCTATATGGTACTAGCAGGCCACCCCCTTAAGACAAAGAAACACTTGATGGACCAGCCTTTCTTCTAGCACTTCAAGATAACCCTCCATTACAAATTTTTCATTTCATTCTCTGATGGTAGAAATAACCCAAAGGAAAGCAATTTTTTCTCCTCCTTAGGTGATAGGACCAAAGGGCATTGAGGAATATTCCCTTCCCCTTCACCTTCTTTAATGATGAGTAGTGGAAAGATAGAGATTGAGAAATATAATGGTCAGAGTTTTGAGTTGTGGAAACTCAAGATGGAGGATCTGCTCATGGATAAAGATCAGTGTATCGCGGTAGATCTGGGTACTAAACCACTAGCAATGTTAGTTGAACTGGGCAAAGTTGGATTAGAAGGAAAAGAGCACAATACAACTGTGTGTATCTAATTCAGTGTTTCTGAATGTATCAAGGGAAGCTTTGGTGAAGGCTTTGTGGGACAAGCTAGGGACTTTGTACTAATCTAAGTCTCTAGTGAATAAAATTTTCCTAAGGAAAAAGTTATATAACCTGAGGATGAAAGATGGAGACTTGGTGACTGAGCATTTGCATGCATTTAATATTGTGGTAATCCATTTATTATCTGTTGATATTAAAATTTCAGATGAAGATAAGTGCATCAGTTTGTTGTGTTCTCTACTAGATTCGTGGGATAGTCTGGTTGTTGCAATAGGTAGCAATGCAACTACCTTGTAGTTTGATGAAATAGTCTCATCCTTGCTGTCGAAGTAGATGAGATGGAAAAATATGGAGGGCTAGAATGGTGATGTCTTGTTTATACTAGCATGGTTTCAGAATAGAAACAAAAATAAGTCCTCGAGTGGGAGATCTAAATCTCCAAGAAAACATGTAAAGGTGTGCTGGAAATGTGAAAGGAAGGACACTTCAAAAGGGATTGTAAATATAAAGCTCCTGAGAAAAGAAATGGATTTATGATGCTCCTTATACAGAGGATAAAACCACCTGAGATGAAGGTGGGGATGTGTACTTAGCTTCTTCTTCAAGTACACATGTAGATCATGAGGCATGGTTGATTGATGCAGGTGCATCCTTTCACTTCATTCTACATAGAGAGTGGTTCTGCGAGTATGAGAAATATGATGGTGGTCATGTCTTCTTAGGGGATGACAGGAAGGTTAGAATCGTTGGTCATGGAAAAGTCAATTTGAAGTTGCAACTTGGAATAATTAGAACACTTTCAAGTGTTCTGCATATTGTTGCATTGGCTAGAAATATGATTTTTGTAAGCAAGTTGGATGGCACAGGTGTAAAAATAGTGCTCAAGAAAGATACCTGCAAGATGGTTTGGGGAGCACTGGTATTGATCTGGAGAGCTTGGATTGGAAATCTGTAAAAGCTTAAAGGTAGCACTGTTATTGATGAGTGCAACAGTTTTGTGGTTCCTAAAAGTGGAGCAGAAAATCTAGTGGTCTTTGGAGAAGAGACCATGCTATGGCATCAAAGGCTTGGACATATTAGCGAGAAGGGCCTTCAAATACTTCATGGTAGTGGTATGATAGAAGGTATGTCTAATTGCTCTATGGATTTTGATTTCTATTAAAATTGTGTGTATGTGAAGCAGAATCGGGTGAGTTTCCTCTCTGGTGTTAAGACGGCAAAATGGATATTAGAGCTTGTGCACAGTGATATGTTCAGAACTATGCCGGTTCCATCATTAGGTAAGTCTATCTACTATGTATCATTTATGGATGACTTCTCAAGGAATACATGGATCTATTTCCTCAAGAAGAAACTTGAAGTCTTTGACAGGTTCAAAGAATTTAAGGCTCTGGTGGAAAACTAGACATAGAAGAAGATAAAGGTGTTGAGGACAGAAAGCGATGGAGAGTTTTTCAAGAAGGAATTTGAAGAGTTCTATAAGAAGTGTGGTATAGTACAACAGAAGACTACTCCATACACACCTCAGTAAAATGGAGTTGCAAAAAGAATGAACAAGATGTTGATGGAAAAGGAAAGAAGCATGCTCAGTGGTCTGGGTTAGGAAAGGAATTTTAGGCAGAGGCAATGGAGATTGAATGTTACCCAGTCAACGGATCACCTTCATCGACGTTGGAGGATAATACTCCACAAGAGGATGGTTTAAAAGGTTATAAGATTTGGAACCCAGAAACAAGGAAGGTTGTGTACAGCCGAGATGTGGTGTTTAGAGAGGTGAAATATGTTATTAAACATGAAGTCCTACCAAAGGAACTTGAGAAGATAGTGTTTGAGCTAAAGGAGGAAGAATCAGACTCTACAAGAGAAGAGGAATAAGAAGATGAAGAGCCACAAACTCCAGCTGTGAGGAGATCAATTCGAAAAAGAAGGCAGCCAGAAATGTATAGTCCATATTCTTTTTGTTCAAATTTTGCTTTATCTATTACTGATGATGATCCTAGAACTGAGAGGGAAGCAGTATATTAAAAGGATGAAAAACTCTAGAAAGAGGCCATGGTTGATGAAATGGAATCTTTGCACAAAAATGAGGCTTGGGATCTAGTGGAGTTTTTGGCTGGAAGAAAACCCATTGGCAGCAAATGGTTGTTTAAGAAGAAGATGAATGTAGAAGGAAAGGTGGAGAAATACAAAGATCTGCTGGTAGCAAAAGGTTATTCCTAGGTGTTAGGAATTGATTTTGGCAATATTTTTTCTCTTGTTACCAAGGTAGCTTCTATTACATTAATTTTATCTGTTGTTGTTGATTTTGATTTTGAGGTAGAGCAGATGGATGTGAAGATAACATTTCTTCATGGGGATCTGGAAGAAGAGATCTACATGAAGCAACCTGAAGAATTTGTGGTGAAGGGTAAGAAAAAACTAGTATGCAAGTTAAAAAAGTCTATGTATGGGTTAAAACAATCACCAAGGATTTGGTGTCAGAAATTTGATACATTTATATGGGGACTTGGCTTCACCAAAAGCAAAGCAAATCACTTTGTGTATTTTAAATTAACTGGTGACCATGTTATTTATCTGGTTTTGTATGTGGATGATCTGTTGTTGGTTGGAAATGACAAAGAAATTATCTAGGATTTGAAGACCCAATTGTCCTCCAAATTCGACATGAAATATCTTGGTGCTACAAAATATATTTTGGGCATGGAAATTAAATGAGATCAAGCAAAGAGGAAGCTCTGGTTAAACCAAAGGAAGTATGTCGAGACAATACTACAAAGGTTTAATATGCAGGATAGTAAACAAGTGAAGGTTCCTATTCCTGTAGGTGTAAATTTATCTGCTAAACAATGTCCCAAGACACAAGAAGAGGAAGAGAACATGTCCCGTGTTCCATATGGAAGTGAAGTCGGTAACCTAATGTATGCAATGGTCTATACTATACCAGACATTGCACATGCAGTGGGAGTATTGAGTAGGTTTATGTCAAAACTAGGGAAGGAGAATTGGACATAAGTGAAGTGGGTTTTCAGGTATTTGCATGGCACTAGTGATTATGGTTTGTGCTACTAAGGAAGACCATGATTGGGCATAGTTTTGGACATCCATGGCTTTGTTGATGCAAATTGGGCTTAAGATTTGGATCAGAGAATATCCACAAGTGGGTATGTTTTTAACCTATTTGGAGGTGTAGGTAGTTGGATGAGTGAGAAACAGTTTGTAGCGGCACTTTCAAGTATAGAGGTAGAATACATGGAAGCCACTCATGCAAGCAAGGAAGCAATTTTGTTGTAGATATTGTCTTCAAGTATGGGGTTAGTATAGCGAGATATAAGGATAGACTATGACAGCCAAAGTGAAATTTTCATGGCAAATAATCCTACTTATCATTCAAACACAAAGCAAATTGATGTTTAGTATCAGTTTGTGAGGGATATGGTTGAGGAAAAAAAGGTGTTGCTGGTAAAAGTGGACACTTTGAAGAATAGTTTAAATTGAAAAATTTTGTGAGCACTAAGAAGTTCTCTTGGTGTATAGAAACATTGGGCATCGCAGGGTTGGATCAATGGCTAAGCTCTCATGCGGCCCCCTCTAGAAATAAAACAACAAGTGGGAAAATGTTGGGTTGTGTTATATTCTTTCCAAGACAACCCCATGTGTGGCGCACTGTATATGAGGTGGGTAGACCTACCTATGGTTTTTTACATGGATTTCTCACATGGTTTTGGGCATGATGGTTTTCTTTCCATGCTATTTTCTAGATCAGTTCAAGGGAATTATGGTTATGTTCTAATCCAGGGTTAATAGATTGTGGTTTATCGATGCTTCAGCATGTATATATATGTATTGTAACATTGAAAGGAACATAATGAAAAATCAATCTGGTAATCTCGATTTCGGGATCCAGAGGAAAATCTCTGTTTATATATGTTTTATGTTTTATGCTCTCGCCATTGTTTATTTTCCGTTTTTAGAATTCGTATCCAGGTAATTTTTGTACAGGGTTAAAACCTACATGCTCTTCATACTGGAAGCAATGTTGCATCTCCTTCAACTCCTCCTTAGCACATGCCCTCGGCGTTAGCATAGATGCCATGCTATTCTATGACCGTGATGATTTTAGTGTTTGGTGTTTTTTTATTTTTATTTTTTAACCCCTTATCATTTTTTAACCTTGTCACTTGCCTGTTGCAGGACCATCTTAGAATGCCAATGGGATTTTTTCTTCATCTCCAAGAGCAGAACAAAGCTCTAGAAATGATCTCAGTCACAATGTTTCCACGGTGGAGCGATTTGCTTTAAGCTTCAATTCCCTTTATAGCCACTATTTTAATTTTTTTCCTTTCATGGATTTAGTTTATTTAAGTGCTAATGCATCGACATCTCCTATAGGGAATACATGAACCACCAAGGTTGATGACGCGGGTTCTTAGCTACTAGGCTACTCGCTTGGTTTTTTACTGTGTTTCTCTTCTTTACCGGGTATGCCATTCATAACTTTGACTGTTGGGAGAAAGAAGAGATTTATTTTTTGTCCACTGCCTAGTTTACAACCACTCAACGTTAATATTTATTGAGTGGTTCCATTCATAATTTCCTCCATAGATAATTTTCTTCCTCCATTACTGAGTCTAGGAATAAGGAGAGTACTGGTGACTTTGTTCTACTCGCCCAACCCCTACTCCCTCACTTATTTATTTATAGGAGAACTATGCCCATGAATGTTAAAGTTGTTTCAGTGAATTTTCTTGGGTTTCTCCTCGCCTAACTTTCCCCCTTCACACCTCTCTGTTGTCACTCTGTTTGTAAATTCCCTTCACAATTTATTATTATTCTCTGAACAATTGTTTCTTTTATTCACATAATTAGGTCGTGCTTCAAGTAGTAGTTCTCCACTCTCTAGCATAGCTCAATTTGGGAAATCCAAACTAAAATGCTAACCATCATGTAGCATGTGCAAACAGGGATAATCTCCCTTATCTGGTTGCTTCCCACAACACACTTAGAGCGTCTTCCCCCTTATTGTATACAATGAATTCATAGGTTTCTATGTGGTTCTTTTTCATTTTTCCAAACTTCCTCCAATTAAGGTAAATTTTGTTATAATGGCTTATATTGTCGTGTCCTAAATTTTCTTTTGTTTTGATTAAATGCTAGAGGGATTTTTCCCTATGCACAATTCTCATTCATTCATGTCTATTTTTCCATGGCTGCATAGGTGAATTCTCTAGTTCAAGCTCATTTTAACTTTTGGTTTCTCTGCTAAAAGAAAAACTTCTACATTCTTCCTCTTGGATGAATTCCTAGTTCCGAGTTTAGTTCTTTTATCAATAACAACATGTTGTTCTATTTTCTTCTTAGATTTCTACCCCAGTTACTCTGAGCATGATTACATGAACTCTTCAGTTTCTAGTTTAATTTTTTTCCTCAAGATTTTGTGGCTAGATTGATTCATTATTGGATGGGTATGACTGTGAGAATTCTAGTGTACCATTATGTACGGTATAATTATTTTAGCTAAGGCTCGCTGGGTTGTTTCCTGCTCTTTTGATGGGGTGTAAATGTAAATAAATGCTACGTATAAATTCTATCATTTCAAGGGTTATTTACATTTTGACATGACTGCTTGATATTGTTTATATCCATGGCACCTAACTTTTGTGGTAATAGAACACGAAACACACAGTTCAAATTATGAATTCTAATTCAAATTTTGTGTTCCTCATTATATGTTCAATTTCAATTTTTGTTACTTAATATATGTGTTGTCTCAAAGCATTCATGTCAAGCTTAAAATATATATATATATATATATATATATATATATATTCTCAACTTCAATGAGCTCTCTTACTGATATAATGCTTGTGATATAATAGCGCCCTTATTGCTACAAATCGAAATGCATTCTTTGTACTTCTGGATCAGCTACTAAATGTTTTTATTTAAGAGTTCCATGTATGCGATGAAAGCTCCAGTTCCACATTTGTCTCTTTCTTAAGAAATTTGTAAAATAGCCATTTATTTATCTCAGTGTAATGATAGAATACGTATGCATTTGCTAAATATTCTTATGTTATTTTTAATTCCATAATTACGATGACTTATTTATTCCTAGTTTCTCCCTCTAGAGTCCACCTCAAAATATCTCGGTAGTGCCAAAATTCTTTATATGTGTGTGTGTGTGTGTGTACTTCATTAAATACGTTAGCTCAATTCTGCCTTTGTAAATCTTAGTCAACATTTAGCATAGGTGCTTAGGTGTATTTTCCATGAAATTAGATTACAAAAGAAGTTTTTGTATTCTACAAACTTTCTATAACCCCTAATTTTTGTGCTACTCATATAAATTTCCATGCCCATTTTAATAGAAGCAGGTTCCCTTTATCTATCATTCCATACTAAAGTGACTTGCATAATTTATTAGATCGATGCTATCACATCTTCAATCATGATATTTTTTCTTTTCTTTTTAATCATAAAAAATGAGTTATTCTCCACTCACAGCAATATTTCTAACCTACAACTTTAAGCTAACAATTTTGACAGTCGCCAATTAATTATGAAATTCTATGGTACACATTCGTAGATACACCAACTATTATGTGCTACATAGATGCCAATGAAATAACACAAAATCCATTAACATTTATAGATCTAACCAATAATTGAATTTGTATTCACTGCAAAATCTTCACTGGAGTAAGAAACTGACCACCCAAACTCAAATTGCCATCTAGTTCCCCCTGAACCAAGATTTCTTTTGCTAGAGAATCAACAACCCCATTGATTCATTCCATCGGTAGTTTATACCCTTCTCCATGATATTGTTTCCTTTTCAATGGCAACCCGCTTTTGTGGGCGTTATTGCTCACTTGCCTAGGCTTTTGACTTAAAAGCCTGCATTTTTCTCCTGCAGTGCTTTAAGTGAGACCAACTTAGCATCTTTCTTTCGTTAAGCACTTTTACGAGATTTTTCTCTCCCATCCCTTATACTTATCTAGAATATTTCTAGAATAATTATCATGAAGAATTTATCCAATCTCATTTACTAATGAGATTTTTTTCTTGATTTGGCAACTAATATCATCTTGAGTGTCTCCTCCAAGTACTTAGGTTTCATTCAATTTTTTTATTAATAAAGAAAATACTTATTTACAACAATTTATCTAAATTATCTTCATGAATTTTCTTCCATTCTTACCAACACAGATAAATAAAAACAACATTACATAATAGAGGCATATTACGTTCTTTTCCCCTTATATTCACACTATCCTCGGTGTGTAGTTTATATGTACTTTTTGTTGAAATAGTGTTGGAAATTATTTTTTGTATTTCTTCTTCTCACTCCTAAGTAGCCTCCTCGGGCGTATAGTGCTTCCATTTCACTTTAACCCAAGCGACGACTCAATTTCGAAGTCATATATCTTTCCAATCCAGAATGCAGAGTGGTTCTTCCATGAAGTCTTCTTCGGGTTCCACCTATAACATTTTCTAGTCAATAATATGAGAGTTATCATGTACATACTTATTAAGTAAGGAAACATGAAAAAAATTATGAACTTTAATGTGACTGGGTAGCACTAGTTGATAAGCTACAGGTCCTACTCTATCCAAAATCTCAAATGGACCACAAAACCGGGGCGCCAATTTTGGACAAGTGCCCATTCTTAATGTACTTTTCTCTGGGTTTTACTCTTAGATAGACATGGTCCTTGACTTTAAACTCTTTGTGTGATATCTTTTGTCTACATAACTTTTTTTTCGATCCTGTGATGCTTTAATATTTTGTTGAATCCTTCACATTGTCTGCTCCATTTCTTGTAATGCATCTGGCCCAAGAATCAGTCTATCCTCTGGTTGACTCCAACTGAGAGGTGTATGGAATTTTCTGCCATACAAGGCTTCAAAAGGGCTCATTTTTATGGATGCCTGATAGTTGTTATTGTAGGCAAATTCGGCCAAATGCAGAAAATCCTCCCATTTTGTTGGCCTAACCATAACATGTGTTCTGAGCATATCTTCCAAAATTTGATTGGTTCTCTCCATTTGGGGATGGTATGTAGTACTGAAGTTCAATTTGGTGCCCATGCCTCCAAATTGCACCTTCCATAACTTTGAATTAAATTTGGCATCCCATTCACACACTATCATCTTGGGTATTCTGTGAAGTTGAAAATTTTCCTTCATGATGATCTGAGCAATTTGTGTTGTACCAAACATAGATTGTGTTGACAAAAAATGAGATGCTATTCTTAACATATCCACCACCACCACGATGGAATCATGTTGTCTTTTTGTTATAGGTAGCCCTATAATAAAGTCTAAAGAAATTATTTCCCATTTCCATTCAGTAACAGTTAGGGGATTCAGTAACCCGGGCGGGTGTTGATGCTCAACCTTTACCTGTTGACACTCCAAACAGTTTTTTAAATATTCAGCCAGTTCTTTCTTCATTCCCAGCCAGAAGATTTATTTTCCTAATGTTGTAACCATTTTTTTGTAACCTGGGTGCGCACCATAGGGTTTTTTATGATATTCATCAAATATAAATTGTTTCAAATCACAAACATTATTAATATACAATTTATTCTTATAAATAAGAAAATTTTCAGATTTTTTTGCATAACCAAAAACATCAGTTTGTTGTAATTTCATTGGATTTCCAAATATTTTGGGTCACTAGCCATGGAGTTATTGATTTTCTCTAGAAAATAAATTTTAATTATACTAACATCCACCTCTATTAGATTATAGGCATGCCTTCTTAATGCATCTCCTATCTTGTTTTATTTCCCCTTTATCTGTTTTATGTTGAACTCAAACTCACTAAGAAAGGACATCCACTAGAATGTCTAGCGTTTATGTCTAGTTGACTAAAAAGGTATTTTAGACTGATATGATCTATTGTTACAATACATTTTTTTCTTAATAAAGAATTCCTCCACATTTTTAAGGCATGTATGACAGCGGCTAGCTTCGGATCATATACTGCATAATATAAACATAAGTATTAAACGTATTACTTATAATGCCTTAGTTTGACGCGTGGTGTCCCTGAGTTCTTCAATTTCCTAGATTCATATGCTATTATAGAATTACCTTGCAGCAACACTCCCCTTAGTCCTTCCATGCTAGCATCAGTGCAAACTGTGAACTCTTTATTTGGATCTACTAATTTCAAGATGGGAGTTGTTGTAAGTAATTGTTTAAACTTATCAAAACCTTTTTGACACTCTGCAGTCCATTCAAATTTTACCCCTTTTTTCTATAAAGATGTAATGGGATGAGCTATTTTAGAGAACCCTTCTATAAATTAGCAATATTACCTTGCTAGTCCCATAAAAGGCTGAACAACAAATACATCCTTAAATGTAGGCCAGTTAACCATGGATTTCACCTTCTCTAGATCAACTTCCAGTCCTTCCTTAGAAATAATGTGACCCAAGTATTGTATTTTGGGTTTGTAGAACTCACACTTGTTGTATTTGGCATACAAGTGATTTTCTCTTAATGTTTGTAGCACCAATTTTAGGTGTTCCTTATGCTTGTCCTCATCTTTGGAATATATTAAGATATCATCAATAAATACAAGCACAAATTTATCCAAAAATTTGTTGAGTATTATGTTCATTAGGAACATAAAAGTTGTTGGGGCATTAGTAAGGCCAAATGGTAACACTACAAACTCATAGTGTCCATATCTAGTTCTGGATGTTGTTTTATGAACATCCTCCTATTTTATTCTCAGTTGATGTTATCTTATTCTCAAATGGATCTTTGAAAAAATGGTTTCCCCTCTTGATCAAACAAAATTGTCAATACGGGGTAATGGGTACTCGTTTTTTATAGTTAAATTGTTCAACTATCGGTAATCGCTGCACACTCCACATGTGTCATCTTTTTTATTAACAAACAATACAATTGTACCCCATGGTGACACACTAGGCCTAATGTAACCTTTATCTAACAACTCTTGTAGCTTCATTTTCAGTTCCAACAACTCAGGTGGACTCATCTGGTAAGGTGCTCTAGACACTGGGGCTACCCCGGGTACCAAATCGATGGTAAATTCTATGTCCTGGTGTGGCGGTAAACTGGGAATATCCTTCGGAAAAACATCTTGGAAATCCTTAATAATGGGTAAAGTATCTAAGGTTGGCTCTTCCCTTTGTTTTTTACCCTCTTCTACATGAATAAGAAATAATTGATAGTCTTTTTGCACACTCTTTTTCATTTTCACAGATGAAATTTTCCATATTGATATGGGCTTTGGAACCCCTTGAATAATCTATGTTTGTCCTTGCAGATTCACACAACTCACTATTTTCGCTAAGCAATTTATTATGGCTCCTTGTTTCTCAAGCCAATCCATACCTATTAGTATGTCATAAGACCCTAAGGGAAGAACATTTAGATTTATTGTTGTCAAATAGCCATTTAGGTCTAGGGGACATTATCTTACTTGGTTGGTTACTCTTCTCTTAGTGTCAGTTTTCAGTTGTACTAACCACACAGTTTTATATTTCTCAGTTTTAAGTTCACATTTTTCCACCATATTAGGTCCAATATAACTTAAACTAGCCCTAAGATCAATTAAAACAAAAATAGTTTGGTTGGAGAGAGTACCTTTGATCTCAATCATGGTTGATTGATTGTGCACTTGTCTGTACTCTAAGGAGGCATTTATCCTAGGAATATTCTTGACAATATCCTCCATAGTGGTAGCTTCCTATACAGTTGGAATATTGTGAACAAATCTGGGATTACGAGGACAATCTCTCAGCAGATGAGGTTTGCCACATCCCCAACATTTCAATGGTTCTCTTTATTTTCCCCCATTATAATTTTTCCCATCCAGATTCATGGTGTTTGATCCAGCATGATACCATAACGATTGATTTGTGTTCCCCTTACTAAACTTTTTTTGTTGATGATCCGTCCCAAAATTTTTTAGATATCCTTGTTTCTACCGTTTTATGCCAGCTACAGATTTACTTATGTCCTTATTTGGCCAAAATTTAAATTTTCCCCCATTACTTTTGAACTATTAGTAACATAGTCAGGATTTTCTCACAACCTCATCATTGTCTTCGGATTGTCAAATTCAGTCCGCTTTTTGTACACTGTAGGTAGACAGTTTACAAACTCCTATACCTTATTTTTTTCTTTTTTAATGTAGGGTACATATCACAGCAAATTTGTAAACTTCACCACAAACTCATCCATCGTGAGCTGCCCCAACCTAAGTTCATGGAATTCCTTGGCATAGTCATCATAATACTGTTCACTCAAATATCAATTTTTAAATCGTTTCTGAAACTCCTCCCATGACACAATCCTTTCCTCAAGTAAATGCACACCTTTAGCCTCTTCCCACCAGAGAGAAACCTTACCTTGCAGCTAGTAAATGGCCAATCTGGCCTTCAAGTTTCTCTCATACTCATAGACTTGGAAGTATTTGGTCATGTTTAGTAACCATGCATTAGTGTCCTCTTCCTTTTCCCCATCAAAAGTAGGGTGTTTAATTTTCTGAAATTCTCCTTGCAATTCAATTTGCTTATTTTTGTTTTGACTTCTGGGATATGTCCTATCGGAATCCTCTCCACTTTTGGATGGTTCAGACTTTATGCCACTTTTTCCACTTTTCTCAGATTCAAGTTTAACTATCTTATGGCTAGATTTTTTAGTCATCCCTCTAATCATTCTCTCTTGTTCCTCAGTGGAATTTACCAATCACTCGTCATTGCTCCTTAAGTGCGCCAGTTCTTGTTGCAAATTCCCAATGACCTCCAGGAATTGGGAAGTTACTGAGGTGAACCCATCTCGCAGTTCAACATATAGACCTACACTTCCAGTGTTGGATAGAACTTCCTCAGCCATTATGTTGTTGAATCTGATCGCTCTTGTACCTTGCAATTACATATAGTTCAAGATTATTTTATCGTGTGTAATTCTGTCAATTTTTTTATTTTTTATTTTTAGAAGAAACCTACTGTTGTTTTTTTTAATTCCTATGACAATCTCTCAGCCTAGTGGTGTTATTGGGATCTTGTACCATATGTAACATACCTTAGTCACTTCAACAACAACAAAAAATTCAAAGTACCTCTTTCTTTCCTGGATTATGTATTTAATCGATACAGGGAAATTTAACACCACAATTCTTTACCATAAATTCCCTAAGTTTTGTCTCTTGTCAATTAAAATGTGCCACACCATCTTAAGAGTTGTAATTTCAAGCCTATGGGTTACTGACATCCTGGGTGATGTATTTCCTTACCCGTTCAGGTGATTAACCATGTTATTAGTCTATGGTTGAGGGGAATATCCCCATCCTCCCTACTCACAACCATAAATCCTAAAGGTTAGGGAAAGAGATACTTCCCTTGGGTATGGTTATTATGGAGTGTACTAGACACACCCTATACCTTTTATTACTAAGCTAACTCTTCTCCTTGGGTTCTAACTAAGAAATGAAATGTATTGTATCCATGGTACCACACAATACCGCCAAATCTTAATGTGACCCAATATGCTCTCAACCATTTTTCCTTGGGATTCTAGCTACCCACTCATACGTTTCCATGTTGGTCATTGTCACATGTAGATCATGTGACTATAGTGGCAGTGTTAGGATGATGGTGATCTATGGATGTTGGAGATGAGAGCTTGGACACAATGACTAAGATCAACTCTTCTAACCCTAAATCGTTGGTAACCCTATTTGCTTGATCATTTCTCTCATTTTCGTTGTTGGCTCTTCCTCCATGCAGTAAAATTGTGTCTCCTTCAGCTCCCCCTTAGTACTTGTCCCTCGAAGTTAGCCTAGATTCCATGTTATTTTATGGCCACGCCACTTCTTTGGGTATATGTATTCACCGTGATGATTTTAGTGTTTGGTGGTTTTTTTTTTGTGAACCCCTTATCATTTTTTAACCTTGTCGATTTCCTATTGCAGGATCTCCTCAGAATGCTAGCAGGTTTTTTCCTTCATCTCCAAGAGAATAACACAACTCCATAAACTAGCTCCGTCACGATGTTTCCAAGGTGGAGTGATTTTCTTTCGGCTTAAATTCCCTTTGCAACCACTATTTTATTCTTTTCCTTTCATGGGTTTAGATTCTTTAAGTGCTAATTCATTGGCATCTTTTGCAAGGAACACATGAACCACCAGGGTTGACGACGCGATTTCTTGGTTGCCAGGTTACCTACTTGATTTTTGACTGTGTTTTTATACTTTACTAGGTATGCCGTTCATAAATTTGACTGCTCAGAAAAAGAAGAGATTTTATTTTTGGTTCACTTCTTGGTTTACAAAAACTCAACGTTAATATTTATTGAGGGGTTCCATTCCTAATTTCCTCCATAGATAATTTTATTTCCCCATTAGTGAGTCTTAGGACAGGGAGAGTACTGGTGAATTCATTCTACTGGCCCAACCCCTACACCCTCAGTTATTTATTTATGGACGAACTATGCCTAAGTAATGTTAAAGTCATTTTGGTGAATCTGTTTGGGTTTCTCCTCGATTAACTTTTTCCCTTCACACCTCTCTCGTGTCGCTCTGTTCATAAATTTTTCCCGTGATAAGTTATTATTATTCACTTAGAAATTGTTTATTTTATAGGCATAAGTCATGCTTCAAGTAGCAGTTCGCCACTCTCAAACATAGCTCGATCTAGGAAATCTAAAATAAACTGCTAACCATCCTATAACATGTGAAAACAGGGTTAATATCCCTTCTCTGGTCATTTCACACAACACGCTTAGAGAGTCTTCCCCCTTATTTCATACAGTGAATTCATAAGCTGCTATGTGGTTTTTTTTCCAAACTTCCTGCAGCTAAGGTAACTTCTGTTGTAAGGATTTCTATTATCATGTCCTAAATTTTCTTTCGTTCCGGTTAAATGCTAGAGGTATTTTTCCCTACTCACAATGCTTATTCATTCACGTCTATTTTTCCATGGCTACACAGGTGAATTCTCTAGTTTGATCTTGTTTTAACTTCTGGTTTCTCTTATAAGAGAAATGCTTCTACAATCTACCTCTCAAATGAATTCCTAGTTCTGGGTTCAATTCTTCTATCAGGCACAGGGTGTCGTTCTGTTTTCTTCTTAGATTTCTTCTCTAGTTACTCTGAGCATGATTACATGATATCTCTAGTTTCTAGTTTACTTTTTTTTTCCTGAAGATGTTGGGGCTAGATTGATTCATTATTGGATGGGTACGACTATGATAATTCCAGTGTACCGTTATGTATAGTATAATTATTTTGGCTAAGGGTCACTGGGTTGTTTCCTTCTCTTTTGATTCAATGAAAGATGTGTAAATGTATATAAATGCTATGTATAAATTTTATTAGTTCGATGGGTATTTACATTTTTGCATGACTGTATGAGATTGTTTATATCAATGGCACCTGGTTTTTATGGTAATAGAACACAGAATACACAGTTCGAATTATGAATGCTACTTCAAATTTTCTTTTGATCATTATATGTTCAGTTTCAATTTCTGTTACTTAATATATGTGATGTCTCAAACAATTCGTGCCAAGCTTGAAATTTATATATATGTTCTCAAGTTCAATGAGCTCTCTTACTAATACAATGCTTATGATATAATAGCGCCCTTATTGCTACCAAATCGAAATGCATTCTTTGCACTTCTGGATCACCTATTAAGTGTTTTTATTTAACAGTTCTATGTATGCAATGCAAGATCCAATTCTAGATTTGTCTCTTTCTTAAAGAATTTGTAAAACATACATTTATTGATCTCAGTGTAGTGATAGCGTACGTATGATTTTGCTAAATATTCTTCTATTATGTCTTTATAAATCTTAATCAAAATTTAGCGTAGGTTCTCAGGTGTATTTTCCACCTTCAATACTTGGCATACACTCATATATTCTACTATATAAATCAGAATTTATCCATGACATTAGATTACAAATGAAGGTTTTGTATCCTAGAGGCTTTCCATAACCCCTAATTATTGTGTCATTCATATAAATGTCCATGCCTAATTTAACAGAAGCAAGTTCCCTTTATCTATCAGTCCATACTCAAGTGAATTACATGAGTGATTATATCGATGCTATCACATATGAAATCATGATATTTTTTTTTCCTTTTTAATCATAAAGAATGAGTTATTCTCCACTCGCAGCCATATTTCTAACCTGTAACTTTCAACTAACAATTTAGATAGTCCTCAATTAATTATGAAATTCTGTGGTAAACATTTGCAGATCCACCAACTATTTTGTGCTACAGAGATGCCAGTAAAATAACACAAAATCCATTGACATTTATAGATCTAACCAATAAATTGAAGTCGTGTTCATTGCAAAATCTGAACTAGAGTAAGACACTGACCACCCATCCTCGAATTTCCCTCCAGTTCCCCCGAGCCATGATTTTTTTTGCTAGAGAATAAACAACCCCATTGATTCCTTCCATAGGTAGTGTATACCCTTCTTCATGATATTGTTCCTCTTCAGTGACATCCCACTTTTGTGGGCTTTATTTCTCACTTGCCTCGGCTTTTGCCTTAAAAGCATGCCTTTTTCTCCTCTGGTGCTTTAAGTGCAACCAACTTAACATATTTCTTCCATTAAGAACTTCTAAGGGATTTTTCTTTCCCATCCCTTAGTCTTATCTAAAATCTTTCTAGAATCATTATCATGAAGAATTTATCCAATCTCATTTACTAATGAGATTTTTTTCCCAAATTTGGAAACCAATCTCATTCTTGAGTGTATCCTCCACGTACTTAGATTTCATTCAATTTTTTTATTAATAAATAAAATAATTATTTATAACAATTTATCCAAATTATATTCATGTATTTTGTTCCATTCTTACCAGCATAGATAACTAAAAACAACATTACATTATAGAGTGATATTACATCCTTCACCCCTTATATTCACACTTTCCTCGGTGTTTAGTTCATAGGTAACTTTTGCTGAAATAGTGCTAGATTCTTTTTTTTCATTTCATCTTCTCGCTCCCAAGTAACCTCCTCACGAATATAGTGCTTCCATTTCACTTTAACCCAAGCGAGGGCTCGATTCTGAAGCTAGATCTCTGTCTGATCGAGAGCGCAAAGTGGTTCTGCAATGAATTCTTCTTTGGGTTCCGCTTGTAACATTTTCCATTCAATAATATGATAGTTATCATGTACATACTTCTTCAGTAAGGAAACATGAAAAAAATTATGAACTTGAATGTGGCTAGAAAGTGCCAGTTGATAAGCTACAAGTCCAACTCTATCCAAAATCTCAAATGGCCCGCCAAACCACAGTGCTAAATTTGGATTAGTGTGAATTATTAATGTACTTTTTGTAGGCTTTAATCTTAGATAGACATGGTCCCCAACTTTAAACTCTTTGTGTGATCTATTTTTGTCTATATAACGTTTTTGTCGATCCTATGAAGTTCTAATATTCTGTTGAATCCTTTGCACTGTTTGTTCCATTTCCTGTAATGAATCTGGCCCAAGAATAAATCTATCCTTTGGTTGACTCCAATTAAGGGGTGTATGGTATTTTCTGCCATAAAAAGATTCAAAAGGGCTCATTTTTATGGATGTCCAGTAGCTGTTATTGTAGGAAAATTGGGCCAAATGCAGAAAGTCCTACCATTTTGCTAGCTTATCCATAACATACATTCTGAGCATATCTTCCAGAAAATTGGTTGGTTCTCTCCATTTGTACATCCATCTGGGGATGGTATGTTGTACTAAAGTTCAATTTGGTTCCCATGCCTCCAAATAGCACCTTCCAGAAGTTTGAAGTAAATGTGGCATCCCTGTCGAACACTATCAACTTGTGTATTCCGTGAATTTGAAAAATTTCTTTCATGAATATCGACAAAAATTGTGTTGTACCAAAAGTAGATTGTGCACGCAAAAAGTGAGTTTCTTTACTTAATGTATCCACCACCACCATGATGGAATCATGTGGTATTTTTGTTCTAGGTAGCTCTATAATAACGTCTAAGGAAATTATTTCACATTTCCATTCGAGAACAGGTAGGGGATTTAGTGACCCAGTCGGGTGTTGATGCTCAACCTTTATTTGTTGACACTTCAAATAGTTTGAAAAATATTTAGCCACTACTTTCTTCATTCTCGAACAGAAGAATTTTTGTCTTAATGTTGTAACCATCTTCTAGTAACCTGGGTTCCCAACCATTTTGGGAATTTTCAGTGTCTATGGATAAACGCTTAAACCCCTAGACTAGTAGCTAAGTCTAGAACAACAGTGCAAAGAATTCTCTACTTTTTCTATAATCAATAGATTAAATAAGAGGTAAAGAAGCCTACCTGTAGCTTTCGCTTACTCCTTATCTCCCTTGATCAATTCTGTCACTCCTCTCCGTAATTAATCCGCTTGAAGAGTACCTACACACAGACTGAAGACAACAACCGATCAAAGCATATGATAATGATCTATTGGTTAAACATGACATGTAATCAAGTACATGATACACATATGAAAGAATAAATGAGTAACACAAGCATATGGAAAAAGCTTTGAACACTTTATTAGTAAAAGGAAGAGTTAAAACCCATTGCTCGATTTAGCATCACTCCTCCAGTTCAATCACATCCTCTCCTCATAACAATCAAGACATTTTTACATCATTAAAATACTTGAAATCAACTCAACTCTCATACTAATAGCATCTCTCTATAATTCAATAATTTCCAGCCCCTGATCACTTAAATGAGTGGACTTTTTATAGGTGAATGAATGAAGTTATGCCATAAATGGTGATAATGAATGCCCTCCCAAACTTAGAATTTAGTTCCATGGAGGAAGGGATAAGGGATTTATGTTCCTTAACTCCCTTCCTCATCCAGATACGAGATCAAAGGAGTAGATAGCCTTGAGAAACTTCTAGAGGCATCCAATGGATAAGGAATCTTTCAAACCCTCATCGAAATTCACTCAAATTCACCCAGTGCGGGCCAAACAGCGCTCAAATGCGCTACATAGCACCCTAGCAGTGTATGGTTTGCATTGCAATGCACCGTAATGAAGGCCTACCTGTGCTGATCTTCTTAGAGGCAGCTTCTGGATTATTTCAATCATGAAACTTCTTGGGAAGCTAAGCATTCTGATGGTTGACTTCTTTAGGCCATGTAACAACTGAATTAGGGTTTGATGGGCCCTAATAGTACTAATCTGTAGGTTGGGGTTGATGTGCCCAAATGGATCTATAACAGTTCCCCCCTAAAGCATGAAGTCGTAAATATGTATGTCGAGTGAAATGCTTTATCATGTGGAGAGGAGGTTTCGAGGCAGAAGGTGACCTGCATCAATTACAAGACATATATCATGATAATTTTATTTTTCTCATGAACTTGCTGAGGGAAGGCATACCCATGCTTAACTTAAAAACTTTCATTACATGTACAAATATAGTTGTCTACAGATATAGACCCATGAATGGATCACCATGAATGTAAGGCTATTGTACATTTGATTTAGTACTCCTGAAAATATCGTAGCCTGAATGGATGAAACTAGATCCGAGGTCTTCAACCTCATTCAAACTTTCGCTCAAGTATAATTCTAACCATGATTAGATGATCAGAATTCGAACATGGAAAGACATCGTCTGAATACCAACCAATGATGTAAGTCGTTAACAGATGCAAGAGGAATCACTGATAATGATGACCCTCAAGGTACTACAGTACATTTCACATGGTGTGAATAAATGATTTGATGTTGAACACCATATAAAATCTTTCGGTCGAAGGCCAGTGATGTCAACCTATCACTGGAAGCAAGAAACATGTCATTGATGTATGCAAGCCTCAAGGTACTAAAGAGGTGTTTCTAAGTCAACTTCTTGGATGATGTGGTGATGTCAACAAGAAGTGACTCGTCGCAGGAGGGCCTTGATGTATCCCACATCAATGACATGAAATGAGGTAAATGATTTTGGAGATGAAAAATCAACTGACGACACAAGGTTTAGGAATGGTGGTCATGAAAATGAAGGTTTACGGTATTGCAAATGATGAAGTTTGAACTGAATGACTTCTCTTGAACATGTCGGCAACACTAAGATGAATTGGTAGAATTGACCGAAAACAAAGTAATGGATGGTATGATAGACCAACGGTGTGATAACCATCAAGCTAAATTACCCAACCCACATAGTCACACTGATGACGTGAAAGTGTCATGTTCAAGAGTGACTTTCTACCATAAAGTTTTCTTAGCTTTTTCCTATTTTCCCTAGTCTGACTAGTACCTCTTTATTTTTTATCAAGCTTGAGGAGGATAACATATGCTTGTTGTATAATTCCACCCTTCGGGTGAATCCATCGCTATTTGATGCTTTAACGAGTCTAGCGAAGGTGAAACTCAGTCTTGTCTAGATGGACAAGTTTGTCACTATTTGATGTTTTTAATGAGTTTAACGACAAAGATAACTTGGTCCTTTTCATGTTTAGGGAGTTTTAAAATGGACAAAAAGGAAACTCCACAAGTTCTTTTTTGTAATTTAATCTCTCAAGTCAGAAAAAGCGTAAAATAATACAAGAGAGATATTGTTTCCTATCCTTTAACGAGCTAGAAAAGACAAGCGCTCAACAATCTTTTCATGTTTAGAGAGTCTAAAAGGAGCTTAAAGATGACTCCAAGGGGGTTCCTTTTTCATTTTTAACAAAGCTTGAAAAAAAGATAAAAGTTTTCTTTGTGGTCAAAGATGTTCAATTTACATTTGAGCATGTGAAATTCTACATTTTGGTTCTTAAACCTGCTCAAAACACCATCAAAATAGATTAAAAATACATGTTTCATGGATAAAATGAATAAAAAATAATGTTTACTCGATTAATGTGCAAGAAATAAACATAAAAACAAGTTTTACCATTCATTTTTACCATTTCACATTTACCCTTTGATTTTGGTGCTCTAGAGCAGTTTTTACCTCAAAGTTCACTAGTTGATTGTAGAGGATTCAGTGGACTGTTCCTCATGTTGTCTATACTAGGTAGGAGCTATCTCTATTCTCTTTCATTCCATTCCATTTATTTTCAGTTTTAAGCAAAAATTTTGAGTTTTTGAGGCCCCTAGGGTTTCAATTTTGAACTCTGGAATCGGCGCACCCTTTCAATATTGAAAGGTGCGCTGCGTTGCACACACCTAGAAGGTTGCATGCATTGCATCATACTGTCTCTAAGGCAGGGGTGCGCTGGACACAAAACCCAAATCTACATAGCTATTTTCTCCCAAATTTTCCGTTGTCTTTTGCTAAAACTGGATCCTAATTTGTCTAATGGTTGCATTGCAGACGTTCATCGGATAAAAATGGTGATTATATGGAGAGAATGAGAGCACATGGAACAAAATATGATTTCCCTAAATAATCAAGGTACGGTTGAGGCCCTAAGGAATTGCGGGCTACTCAATTATTTCTGATTATCTAGCATGTGGCAGCAGATTGAGCTTTTACAATTCCTTATTTGTTCATGGGATCCTACTGGTCAGACCTTTCATATTAGGGAAAAAGTGATCCCATTTACCATCGACGACATCTACTTTATGACTAGACTGTTGAGGCGGGGTGCCCCAATCTCACTATTAGGATTTTCCAGAGGAGGTGAATCAGTGAGAGACTATATACGACAGTTTTGCCAGGAAGGTGCTCAACCTAGCAGAGATGGAAAGATTAACATCAAGGATGTTAGTGATTTACCATTGAGGACGATCCTCTTCACCCTCACCAAACTGGCTGGCAGCGTGACACTACACTTGGCAAACAGATCATACATGCAGTATGCTTTAGAGTGTTTAGAGACAAAACTATTCAACTGGTGTGAGGCAGTTCTTTCATCCGCAAAAGAAAAACTGACCAAGGTGAAAAGCGGAAAGACAAAGATTTTGGCTATGGGTCGATCCTAATTTCTTTCGCCTTGGAGAGAATTCCACTTATGCAGCCACAACTTATTTCACTGGGTGTATCTAGACCTAAAGATCCATGGTTGCAGAGATGGGTAGATCTTATGGCTAAACATGCTAGTCAGTCATTGATCTCATTTACTCATGCATTCTTTGAGTGCTTTGATTGCCAGAATATGGCCATCATAGAATATCCATATTCAGGAATGGATTTCCGTGATGATCCAGAATTGATGTTACCAGTTGGAGCACAGTGGAGTGCTTATGGTAAATTGTTTGACCAAAGTGTTTTTGATTTTAACATTTCTACATTTTTTGTGTTTTTTTATTATTTCCAAGACTAAACAAAACATTTTTTAATATATGCAAATGTTGGACTTGTTCGACCTGTGGGGCACCAACGAGAGGCAGCTGGGCCAGCATAGAGACCTGTTGGGAGAGCAATTCTCCGAGACTTAGATTTAGCTGAGACATTGGCTAAGCTACAAGACCACATAGAGGGTTTGACCCTAGGCATTCTAGATGTCTGGATTGAGGAGTTACCTATGTGACTGCAGTGCCACACCATTGGTGTGTCGAGTCATTGGATGAGACTTTTACGCATGATATCACAGGCTATGACCTATTATCATGAGCAGCACTAGTATACTTAGATGTTTTCTGCATACATTTTGAGTTTTTGGGTCAGATGACCAACTTTTGTCTTGGACACAAACTGCTTGTAAAAGCTTTTAAAACAACTATCTATTTTACTTTCAGAGTTTTATTATGGTTAAGAGATGCAATCCTATTCAATTAATAATGTGAATTGAAAATATTCACTTTACATATGTCGCAAATGTCTATTTAACACATAATTCACTAGAGAGTCAGTTAATTTGTTTAGATTTCTAGAAATATGATGATATTGAATAAACTCAAAATAAATTTCCAAAATATGAACTCTAAGGAACATGCCATGAATTGTTGGGTTTCAGAAGGTATAAATGCCAATAAGTTGTAGTACAACGAGTTGTGAATCTAGCCTAATGATGATTCGGCATATGCCAAGTGAAATGGCATCAGAGAGAAGTTCAATCAACGCACTATACTCAACGATGTTGTTCGTCAATCAACCAATACAAATCCCTCTAAAACTCACTAACTCACTGCTTGGAGCGCAAATGGCCCATGCTGCAGAGGATAAACTTTGCGTACTACGACTAGCACTGTTATGAAACCAGCTCAAGAAAAGATAGAAAAGATAGATCAACGCCTTAGAATTCAACCTCTTCGAGTGGGCAACCTCCTTTACATTACATGAATGAACAATTCTTTGATGATACAAATGAAAAGACCTCCTTTCTATATATAGGAGTCTAAGGGGTTATAACATAATCAGAGCCGACATAACAATAATAATGTAAGGGCACAATAATAACAATAGTGGGCTTCTATGGGGCACAATAGTAACAATATGGGCACTACATGGGTACATCAATATAATAAGTGGGTTATACTAATAACAATAAGGGGTTACACTAGTAGTATAGGGGCCTAACATGCCCCTCTCCTTCAAAAAGCGTTGTCCTCAACGCTTGAGTAGTTCTTGATGCTTCTGTATAAAATTCTTGTCCTCCCATGTGGAATATTCAGCGGGTAAGTTCTTCCACTTGATGAGATACCCTGAAATTGATCGATTTCGTAGCTGTCGGGTTCTTTTTTCTGTGACTGCTCGAGGTTCCAATATGATTTTTGCTTCCTCTTTAATTTCTGGCAATATTGTTTGAATTGGGATCTTTTGCAACTTTTGAATAAGTGGCCATACTTCTTCATCCTTCTTCCATTCATCCCTTGCTTCATTTATCCAAACTAGTTGGATAATATAAATAGCACAAAACAATGCTTCCACATCCTCATCCTTGAAGAGTCTTCCCATTCGGTAAGGTCGCCATTTTTTAAGTGCCTGTTGTTTCGTTTGATTTTGCACCAAAGTGGCGTTATCCTTTAAAAGTTGGAGAACTTGTTGTTGATGCTCGATGTGATCTTTCACTGCTTGAACCTTTTTCTTCTTGATATGTCCTTCTATATCTAGAGTTTGAGGAGTGGTAATTTCTTCCAATCCTTTACAAGATATGGTCGGATTTATTTCTTGATGCTCGATGTGATCTTTCACTTCTTGAACATTTTTCTTCTTTATATGTCCTTCTATCTTGATAGTTTGAGGAGTGGTAATTTCGAACAATGAATTACAAGATATGGTTGGATTCATTTCTTCTTTCTCGATGTGATCTTTCACTTCTTGCACCTTTTTCTTCTTTATATGTCCTTCTATCTTGAGAGTTTGAGGAGTAGTAATTCTTGCCAATGCTTTACAAGATATGGTCTGATTCATTTCTTCTTTCTCTGGGGTGGGGTCCTAGCATATATCTTCTTCTTTTGTTTTTTCTTGATCCTTTTCTTCCTCTTCTTCATATTCTATGTAAAATAATTTCTTCTCAGCACACTTATGACCTTTAGTGCATTTGCTATCACAATTGTAACAAAGCCCTTTTTCTCTTTTTTCTTCCAATTGTTGTGGTGTAACCCTTGTAGGTTGTGGAAGGCTAGGAGAAACAACACTTCCATCTTTATAGCTGTGAGGGGTACACTTCCTGGTTTCCATAATTTTGCTTTCCACTATGTCACAAAGCCCTTTTACTCTTTCCAATTGTTGTGGTGTTGCTCTAAAGAAGGTGTTGCTCTTTGTATCCTCATAATGTGCTATCATTTCCTCCGTGAAAATTGACCATGTAACAAGTTGTTTACGAGAACAAAGCCCTTTGTACCATAAAAATTGATCTGGTTCTAAATATGAAGATGCAATACATACCTTTTGTAGCAGTTGTACACCATGTATATCAAAATATTGCTCCATCTGAAGTATCCAATTTACCGGATCCTTGCCATCAAACTTCCTCATCTTGCTTTTTCTTGATTTTAGGAGCTCTACCTTGAAACGACTGTAACTCTGTACTTTCGGATCTTTAAGTTATGAAATTGTGACTTGTAGTATCTCTCTGTGTCCTCTTTCTAATTCCACCAGTCTGATCCAAATTGGATTCTCCAAGGAAGAGTTATGTGAAATCTCCCACAGTGACTTGATTCTAGACTAATTCAGTAGAGCAAACTTGTATGACGTGCCACGAGTCACTGTTTCAACCTTTGGATCTGAAGCATGCATACAGGAAACTACAGTTCGTCCTCTTTCTATACCTTCTTACAAAATTTCAATCCGATCCCCAGAGAGGAAGTTATGACGATTTTCCCCAAGTCACATGTTTTGAATGTAATTCAGGAGTCTGCAAAAAGACCAACTTCCTCAGATCATATATCCGCAAATATCGCGCAAAAAGCTCTGAAATCCGGACCCAAGGTTCAGCGTGATTTCTTCGCAAATGGGTTTTTTTTTCGACTTCTGAAACATCACAGAAAAAATTTATAGCGAAAATGCCACAATGACTTGTTTGGAGCAGCGAAACCCTAGAATGCAAAGCTCTGATACCAAATGTTATGAAACCAACTCAAGAAAAGATAGAAAATATAGATCAACGCCTTAGAATTCAGCCTCTTCGAGGGAACAACCTCCTTTACATTACATGAATGAACAATTCTTTGATGATACAAATGAAAATACCTCCTTTCTATATATAGGAGTCTAAGGGGTTATAACATAATCAGAGCCGACATAACAATAATAATGTAAGGGCACAATAATAACAATAGTGGGCTTCTATGGGGCACAATAGTAACAATATGGGCACTACATGGGTACATCAATATAATAAGTGGGTTATACTAATAACAATAAGGGGTTACACTAGTAGTATAGGGGCCTAACAAGCACCATCGGCGTAACCAACAAATGGTTCCGAAAAGTTCAACATCTGCACCAAATGCAAAGTGGATTAATTAGCCAAATAAGAAATCTAAAAGAAACACACACACACATGCAATCAAAGAATATATACAGTGAGTTTTACTACACTTAACTAAGCATAGTAACATTTAGGGTACAGCCCATTTCGAGGCTACGACAATGGAATCCCATCGTAGTCCACTAACTCGTAGGCACCTTTCGTCAAAACACGCTTAACAATATAAGGGCCCATCCAAAGTGGTTCAAATTTTCCTGTGCCTAGTTTATCAAACTCCTAATCATAAAGCAAGACCATGGCACCTTCTAAGAAGACACGAGGCTTGACATTTTTATCATATTGTGCCTTAATACGTTTATTGTTCGCTTTGTTAGCTAATGCGGCATCATGACAGGTTTCATCCAGATGGATTAACTCTAAGAAACGTGCTTCTTCTTCAGAAGTGTCGGGTAGCAGGTCAATTGCGAGTTTGAGAGACGAGATTTCACATTGGATTGGTAAGACTGCTTCCAAACCATACACCAATTGAAAGGGTGTAAATCTGGTCGCATTTCTCACCAAGGTTCAATATGCCCACAGAGCCGAGTACAGGATTAAATGCCAATTTTGTTTATTAACTCCAATCATTCTTTGCAACATGTGCTTAAGGACTTTGTTGATAGCCTCAACTTGTCCATTAGCTTGCGAGTAGTATGGAGTAGAACCATCATGTGACAGTCCTAACTTGGTGTTCAATTCAACCATCATGTGATTGTGACAATGCGATCCATGATCTATAACTATGGCTTTTGGTACACCAAACCTAGCAACCACATGGTTGAAGAAAAATAAAGCAGTCGTTTCGCCACTATTGTTCAATGTTGGCATCGCCTCGGCCCATTTGGTAAAATAGTCAACGACAACTATAATATACCCATGCCCCCTGGACAAGGTGGGGTTACATGTCATAAACTCAATGACCCATTTGGCGAATGGGCCAACAATAATGACTGGATGTAGTGGTGTAGGTGGTAATCTAATTTTCCGGTCAAATATCTGGCAAGCATGGCAACTTCTGACAACAGTAATGCAATATTTGAATATGGTTGGCCAGAAGTAACCATCACGGAGAATTCTCTGTGTGGTAACATAACCAGATAAATGTCCACCACAAGAACATGAATGACATTCGTTCCAAGATTTTTTGACTTCCTCATGAGTGAGGCACCTACGTAAAATTGTATCGACACCACGACAATAAAGTGTATCACCAATTATCAGATAATCTTTAGTTTGGTATCAAGTACATCACTGTTCAGAGCAAGAGGTATTAGGCCGGAAAGCTTGGGTCTGGAGATAGACTAGTATATCTCCATACCATGGATCACTTGACGAGATAAGAAACAGAGAATCATCCAAGATTGATGCTTCTGATGTTAAATCATTGGAGGACGAGGGAAGATCACAAAGTAACTCAGTGAAGACAATAGATTTCTTTGATTTAGATTTGATGAACTCTAAATCAAACTCCTACAAAATTACTATCCATTTTGAATATTCCCCCCCAGCAATTGACGTGACAAAATTTATGTCATACGGCTGCAATCTGATATAATGGTAGTTTTACTAAGGAGGATGTAATGACGAAATCTCTGTACTACTTGAACAACTGCCAAAGCTAACTTTTCGATGTAGGAATACTTACTTTTTGTATCGTTGAGATTACAACTCAAGTAATAAATAGGATGTTCAATTCCACTTTCTTCTTGGACTAAACCATACCAATGGTTGTATCTGTATTAGCGAGATACCGGTAAGAGTCTTTTTGATAGTTTGGTGCATACATTAATGATGCTCTAATCAAGTAACCTTTAAGAGAATCAAAAGAAGATTGTGCAACCGGATCCCAATGAAAGGGTACCTCTTTCTTCAATAGACGCGTAAAACCTTTAGCCAACTCAACATAGTTTGGAATGAACCTCCTCAGAAAGTTTGCCTTCCCTTGAAGTCTCTATAACCGTAACGAGTTTGAAGGTGGAGGCAAGTCAAGTAATGCCTACACCTTAATTGGATGGAGTCGAATTCCATCTTTTGAGACTATGAATCCAAGCAGTCGACTAGATCCAACACAAAAAACACACTTGTGTGGATTGAGTGTTATCTTGTAATGTCAACACCATAAAAATATTGCTCTCAAATGTTGCGGGTGATCAGACCGCTTTCATGAATGAGCAGGTAAATCATCAAGATAAGGTTGAACAATGTGCTTAATGTCATGGAAGGCATAATTCATTGCCCTCTTAAATGTAGCTCCTGCATTCTTCAAACCAAAGGTAACTTTCGATAGGCAAATGTGCCCTAAGGACAAATAAAAGTTGTTTTAGATTGGTCCTGTGGGAAGATATTTATTTGATTGTAGCCAGAAAATCCATCCATGAATGAAAAGATTTCACATCCGGCACATTCATCAATAATTTGGTTAATAAAGGGTGTAGGATAATTTTCTTTTGGACATACTTGATTTACATCCCTATAATCGATGCACACTCAAATTCTCCCTTGTTGGAACAATGTTAGATACCTAGTCGGTAAGAGGCACAAGGAAAATGAAGCCAGCACACAAAAATTTTTCAACCTCTACTTTAATGGAAACGGCTTTCTTAGGATGAACAAGTCGAAGCCGCTATCGTACTTGTTTGACATCAGGGTATATTTTAATCTCATGTTCAACAATGCTTGAGTCAATTTTGGGCATCTCCTCGTAATACCATGCAAAAATATCTCTAAATTCACGAAACAGAGCATGTGAATTGTGATCGTGACAACGACAATGAACCAAGTGTTTTCTAGCAGCTCATGGACATAATGCAAGTAGATGCCCCCTTGTCAATAATAGTTTGGTGAACATTCTTATTGAGAGATTTCACTTGGATTAGAAAGCTAATTGCGCCGATAACTGTGGTGAATATCTCGCATGGTTAAAAACCACAAGGTTTGAATCCGTAGGATCTATTCTACCTATTGCTGACAGTAAAGCTTGTTTTTGGGAGGGACAGTTTTGCAACACCTCGAGTGTCGACATAGCTGAAGGTGATTGAGCAAGATATTCTACTATGTTATAGTTTTGAGCTGCTCGAGCCCGAGGGTTGAATGTCGATTTGTGTACAACTCCCTTTGGTGGTTTTATTGTCAATTCAAGTACAATAGGTGGAACAACTTCAAATGAAGTCGAGGTCGAAGGATTAGGTTGATCAGTGGCCTAATTATTCGACGACGATGGATTTCCATAATCTTTGTTTCTTGTTGACACCAAAACATCGTTTTGTGGCTTTGTGATGGATAACATGAGTACTTGGGATATGGAAGGATGGTCTGTTGCAACCAAATGTGTTTCCAGGGTTGGAAACGGATCTTTCAACACTGTCGATGTGTTTGAAGTCTTTAAAAGTTTAGAGACCTCAGAGCGACGTGGACAATCTCTTTTATAATGTTGTTCATTACATATCAGACATGGATAACGAGGTTTCCTTGTCGTAGTAGAGGAATCAAATGATTTCTGTAGAGGGAAATTTTCTTGTTTCTTTTTGTTCTTCCCCTTTTTCTTGCCTGCAGGTTGCTTTGGATTTTTTCCTTTGTCAGATGACACGCCATTAATCTCAGATGCAAGAGTATTTTCTGATGCATTGGTAGTTTGATTGGAAACAGCAAGAGTTTGACCAGATGATCTTCCTGCTGATAGTGTGCTTAAAGAACCGATCACACCATCGCCAGCATGAAAGTCCTTACTCGATTGTGGAGGAGGTGGAACAGTGAAAGATGGTAAAGGTGCATTGTGAATTTTATCATAAAGTGTGCCAGATTGTGTGTAAATCAAATCCAAGTATTAGGCACGAGCAATGACTTGTTCTTCTGTGACAACTACACCTTTTGCCACATCCTCAGTGATTGATGGCAATAAGGATTTTATGAACCACTCAGCTAAAAGCTGATCGAGAACATATGTCTTAACAATTCGACAACGATGTTGCCACTCATAAATATGATCTGATATATGGGTAGCAGTAGTCTGTTTAAAGTTGCTTAGGAGTTCTGTTCTAGTCTCATATCTGATAGGTAACTGGAAGTGGGTCAAAAAAGTAGTGGCTAAAGTGGTGAAGTTATCGAAAGAAGCTCTTGGTAATTCAATGTACCATGTAGCAGCTGGACCAGTAAGTGTTCTTTGGAAAAGATGAAGTCTAATTGAATCGTCATTTAAGAAGTTAGATGAACACCACAAATGAAAGGTAATAACATGATTTGATGGGTCTTCTCCAGGATTTCCGTTAAACTTTAGAATGTCATATGGTAACTTATGCAGAATTACTAGCCACCATGGTGCATATAAGATTGGATGATTAGTGAGCCAATTTAAATCTAGTAATTCTAAAGTTGCTACAAATGGAAACTATCGATTCAAGTCAGGTTGAGCATACCCAGGATATGATGGAATTGCTTTAGCAATAGGTCTTTGCATACTGACATAGGGCATCTACATTTGGTAACCTTGGTATGGTTGTTGAACAAAACCAATATAAGGTGGTTGTTGATAACCAGGTTGAATGTGTGGTTGTCCATAACTTGCAAGGCCTTGTTGACCTTGACCTTGGTAAGCATGAGATTGACCAAAACTAGGTTGAGCCTGTGAAACATGTCCAAACTGAGGTTAGAACTGTTGGAATTGGGGTGGTTGAATCAACTGTTGTTGTTGTTGGTACAATTGTTGTGGATTCAACGGTTGTTGCTGTGCAGCATTGGAAGGTTGGTCAAGTTGTGGATAAACTATACCAGTGTAAGCCTGGGTCAGTCCAGATAAGGGTACATTAACCTGAGGTTGTTTTTGTACTCCAGAAACAAGTGGCTGTTGTACAACAACTTGAGGAATTTGAACTTCTTGACTTGGAACTTGTGATTGCAAGGTAGAAGGATCAGTTTGAATAGGTTGAGATACAACAGTTTGAACTTGTGACTGTGGTACAGTAGTAACAACAGGTGTAGTAGGAATAGCTAACACAGTTTGCATTGTTTGTGTTGGATACGCAAGCCTTGGTTGAACTGGCTTTGTTGGTTGCCATTGACAAACTCTAATTCCAGGTTGACCTGAATACTATGAGATATTACCATATGGTAGTCCCCCAAAATAAGGGGGATATGGTTAATAAGCATATTGCTCTCCATATGGTGGAAATCCAGTATTTAATGGATACATAGGTCTTTGTTGACCAAATTTCCCAGCTTGATACTGATATGCAGGATCAAACTGTTGAGTTCCCATTAGAGAAAAACCAAGTAAAATTTTGGTTGAGGACATGGGTGATGACCATGGTGTAGAAGCAACCCCTGAGTGGGTTTCGACAATGATTGGTAACCAACCAAGATGAATGATTCACCATACAGGTGTGACTCAGGTGTGGTAGAAAACATTGAAGAGGCTACAATAGAAGAATCTACTGCAGTTGCATCAGATGATATAGTCTAAGATGTTGACAGTTGTTCAGCCACAGTTAACTAACCCAAAAGTTGTCCTAAAGATTCGACTGGTACTTGAAAAGAAGCAGGATCAAATGAAGCAAAGAAATCAGGAGTACTAGGGTAAAGATAAAGCCCAGTTCCAAAGTGAAAGGGGGTTCTAAGTGTGGAATCTTCTTCTAATTCCTCCTCTATGGCAATCAAACCTGGTGAAAGAACTTCACCGTCAGGTCCGTAAAAGCTTTTTGGTGTTGGTGAAGTTGAAGTTTCAATAGTTACTAATTTCTGAGGGGTAACCAATTGATCATATTTTGGTAAAGTAACAACTTCTGAATATTCAAATTCGAAGTCCAGATGTTCGGGTAAATGAATGACAGTTTCAATAAGAGGTTCCTAAACAACTTCAGGTTCAGATGTAACTTCTGTTTGAACTGGGATAGATTCTGGATTAACTTCTGGTTGAACTGATTCAAGTTCAGAAGTACTTTCTTGTTGAGCAATTTCAAGTTGAGGATCAACTTATGGTTGAACAAATTCGGTTACTATTTCACTAGGATCAGTGCTAATGTCCTCAAGTAATTGTGAAACTTCTTCTTCAGGAACAGATGTACCAGAAATAGTTGGAGTAACTAGAGTCTCTGTACTTAGCAAAATAGAAGATTCAGGTAACTTAGATGAAGAACTAGGAGTTCTTGATGTACTAGACTCAGTTAAGCGAGATCGCTTTGCCGGAATTGGTGTCACTTTGGGAGGCAAAGGTGGTTTGATTGCTATTCTCCGCGAACGACAGGGTGTGGGTTGATGTTCCTCCATAATTGATGATTGATTTTATTATCAAAAAAGAAATAAACAAAAAGGGGTATACTATGCAAAAGGTTTACCAAGAAACTGTGAAATATAGAATACCTCCTAGCGAACCAAGAAGTACGAGCACGCAATCTCCCCAAATGTTGTGTTCAGTGTATCAAAATCTACAAGGCGGCTGATTCGATTACGTAAGGATGGACAACAACCTAGAGTTTTGCTCCATATATACCCGAAGGTACGTGGAGGCCCAATCCGTATAAGCGTTGTCTAATGCAAAACTGCACAATGAGAGCATTCCCATATACTTTACATACTGTAACACCGTCCTATATACCCGAAGGTACGTGGATGGGCTATGATATACTCACGTACGTGGAATGACGTATCACACTTGGGGATGTATTGCAGACAAGTTAGTGACAACTGCTTTGTTTTATGACGCTGGACCACGTCTCTAGCCTAGAACCACTAAATGTTTGCGTTAATGACAATGCTCCATTGGGTAAATTGATGTTTATTTTAAGTTGATCGTGCTTAGGAATTTGCCTTTCAATTTCACCACGTGATGTATTCTAAAATTCCTAGGAATTCAACTATCATGATAAGCATTCTTTCCATTCAATTTAACTATGAAAATCCTAGCTACTTAGGGATAGAGCAATTAGATTTCTTTTCATCAAAGAGAAAAGAGCACAATCTAAATGCAAATTCCCTACACTATTCCTTACCAACACACACAAACTTTTTCAATGCAACATGCATGTATTTCTTTTCAGTTTCCCTCAATTTGAATGAACAAAAGGAAAACTAATGCACAATCGATCAATAAACTCTTTTCATAAAAATGACGATTTTGCGACAATTTCTTTTCAAGGAATGGAAGACTTTACGACACTTTCATTTTCAAAGAAAATGAGGAATTATGACAATTTCAACGAAAAGACTAATCATTTGCACACATCAATCAATCAATCTTTCATGAATGAATATTTGACGACAATTCAATTTTCGAAGGAAAAGACGATTTTACGACACTTTCCTTCGCTAATGATCAATTGATCAAAAACTAACTTTCGACTATAGATTGAAAATGACAAAGTAAATACGTAAGAAACATTTATCAATCCTAGTCTAAGTAGGGCTAGGTAATGAGATGAAATACTATTTTTAGAGACAAGACATCATTGAAATTTAGTAAATCATTCAAACAGGAGAAAATTGGCTCAAAAACTTCAGCTCCTAGATGGGAAACTGACCCTCAAGGGATTAGCGCAGGCAGTAGTGAGAGACAATGCACTGAAGCACACTAGATCTATGTGGGAAGTGCATTTCAGTGCACTGTGTCCTTCATTGGGCTGCGCTGGTGACAATAAGCAATTTTGAAGACAATTTGGCACAGTTTTGGCTCAATTTTCAATGAAAGAAGACTGAAATTCAATCAACAACCACAAGTATAGTATGTAGAAATGTCTTAAGAGGCTGATAAGCTACTAAGATGGATGATCGCTCCCCAGTGGATTCGCCAATTTTTTTTGGGGAAATTTTAGTGTCTACGGATAAACACTTAAACCCCTAAACTAGTAGCTAAGTCTAGAACAATAGTGCAAAGAATTCTCTACTTTTTCTATAATCAACAAATTAAATAAGAGGTAAAGAAGCCTACCTATAGCTTTCACTTACACCTTATCTCCCTTGATCAGTTATGTCACTCCTCTCCATACTTAATCCACTTGAAGAGTACTTGCACACAGATAGAAGACAACAACCGATAAAAGCATATGATAATGATCTATTGATTAAACATAGCATGGAATCTAGTACATGATTCACATATGAAAGCATAAATGAGTAGCACAAGCATATGGAAAAAGCTTTGAACACTTTATTAGTAAAAGGAAGAGTTACAACCCATTGCTCAATTCAGAATCACTCCTCTAGTTCAATCCCATCCTCTCCTCATAACAAGCAAGACATTTTGACATCATTACAATACTTGAAATCAAATCAAGTCTCATACTAACAACATCTCCCTATAATTCAATAATTTTCAGCCCCTGATCACTTAGATGAGTGGTCTTTTATAGGTGAATGAAGGAAGTTATGCCATAAATGGTGATAATGAATGCCCTCCCAAACTTAGAATTTAGTTCCATGGAGGAAGGGATAAGGGATTGATGTTCCTTAACTCCCTTCCTCATCCAAATACGAGCTCAAAGGAGTAGATAGCCTTGAGAAACTTCTAGAGGCATCCAATGGATAAGGAATCTTTCAAACCCTCATTGAAATTCACTCAAATTCGCCCAACACAGGCCAAAGAGGGCTTAAATGCGTTGCATAGCACCCTATTAATGTATGGTTTGCATTACATTGCACCCTAATGAAGGTCTACCTGCACTAATCTTCTTAGAGGTAGTTTCTGGATGATTTCGGTCATGAAACTTCTTGGCAAGCTAAGCATTCTGATGGTTGACTTCTTTAGGGCATGTAACAACTGAATTAGGGTTTGATGGGCCCTAATAGTACTGATCTGTAGGTTGGGGTTGATGTGCCCAAATGGATCTGTAACACCAGCATAGGGTTTTTTTATGATATTCATCAAATATCAGTTGTTTCAAATAATGAACATTAGGAATATACAATCTGTTCTTATAAATAATAAAAAATTCAGAATTTTTTGCATAACCAGGAACATCAGTTTGTTGTAATTTTCGTTGGATTTCCAAATATTTTGGGTCACTAGCCATGGAGTTCCTGATTTTCTCTAGAAAATCAGTGTTAATTCTACTAACAACCACCTCCATTAGATTATAGGAATTCCTCCTAATCTAGGCATGCCTGCTCAAGGCATTTGCTATCTTGTTTTCTTTCCCCTTTATGTGTTTTATGTCAAACTCAAACTCACTAAGAAAGGCCATCCACCTGGCTTGTCTAGCGTTTAAGTCTGGTTGACTAAAAAGGTATTTTAGACTGATATGATCTATTGTTAGAATAATTTTTTTCCCTAATAAATAATGTCTCCACATTTTTAAGGCATGTACGACAGCGGCTAGCTCTAGATCATATACTGCATAATTTTTTCATGGTTCTTCAATTTCCTAGATTCATATGATATTATAGAATTACTTTGCAGCAACACTCCCCTTAGTCCTTCCATGATAACATTAGTTCAAACTGTGAACTCTTTATTTGGATATACTAATTTCAGGATGGGATTTGTTGTAAGTAATTGTTTAATCTACTCAAAACCTTTTTGATACTATGCAGCCCATTCAAACTATACCCATTTTTTCTGTAAAGATGTAATGGGATGAGATATTTTTGAGAACCCTTCTATAAATCAGCAAGATTACCCTGCCAATCCATTAAAATACAAAACAACATATACGTCCTTTGGTGTAGGGTAGTTAACCATGACTTTATCCTTCTCTGGATCAATTTTCAGTCCTTACTTAGAAATAATGTGACCCATGTATTCTATTTTGGGTTTGTACAACTCATACTTGTTGTATTTGGCATACAAGTGATTTTTATCTTAATATTTGCAACACCAATTTTAGGTGTTCCTTATTCTCGTTGTCATCTTTGGAATATATTAAGATATCATCAAAAAATACAGGCACAAAATTATCCAAAACTTTATTGAGTATGATGTTCATTAGGCACATAAAGTTGTTGGGGTGTGAGTAAGGCGAAATGGTAACACTACAAACTCATAGTGTCCATATCGGGTCTTGAACATTTTTTTATGAACATCCTCCTGTTTTATTCTTATCTAACAGCTCTTGTAATTGAATTTTCATTTCCAACAACTCAAGTGGACTCATCTGGTAAGGTGCTCTAGACACTAGGGCCACCCCGGGTACCAAATCAATGGTAAAGTCTATGTCTCGGTGTGGCAGTAAATTGGGAATCTCCTCTGGAAAAAAATCTTGGAAATCCTTAATAATGGGTGTTTTATCAATTTAATGTTCTGAAATTGCATGAATAAATTATCGATAGGAGTTGGTAAACTTATGAAGTGCAAGCGCACTATATATGCTCGAAGCCTTTCCTTTAGTCTTTAAGATGATGATTATGTTTGTTTTGGGATTTGTGTTGTTATCTAGATTCCTATTAGATTATAGTTGGATTTCTACAAATTAATAAGTGGAAGTTAAGCTACTATTAGATTAATCTACCAGATCATATCTATATTGAGTGTCACCCTAAAATATCTTATGTTAATCATCCTAAAATTATGAACCTATCTAAAGACCTTGCTACTATAAAACAGAGTATTGAAATTCAAATTATTGAAATTCAAATTATTCTAAGGATCCTTCAAAAGCTTGTATACAAAATATATACAAATTCTAATTCTAAAGAGCATGTAAGTAATCTTCTAATTGTTGACTATAGAGTAGATACAAGTTCTAATTCTAAAAGCATAAAAATATTGACTGTAATTAAGAAAAAAACGTTTGAAGAACTAAACCATTAAATGACTATGAAGAAATGAAGTGCAAATGAAATAATGAAATTATAAATGAAATAATTGAGTTATAACGAAGAAAACAATGAAGGAAACTAAACTAGAATGCAATGATAATGCGATAACAAAAAGCGTTTAGATGAAAACAACAGAAAGTGATGAAATGAAATAAACTAAAACCTTGATTGTCTGCAGGGTCCCTTCGCATCCATTAGGTTAAAATTACACTCACATGCACATCGAATCATAGAAAGGTAACTCTAATTCAATATGAGAACAAAGGTCTGTTTGACAATTCTTCAGAAATTTACTATTACTTTCCTCCTATCCTTTACATAGGATACATACTTATATATAAAATGTGTGCTCAACATTTTGATACTTCTATGCCTACACATTTGTTAATAAATTCTTATTCAAATTTGAAACTAAACAGAAAAAGTGTTATCTTGTCGATTTGCTATTTGGAAAGTAAATCAGAGAAACATGATGCATTTGGACTTCTGCTACTACGTGTTTGACCCGTGCCTTTGACCATGCTACTGTGTGATTCCTTCAGTGAATTGGCTCAAGAAAATAGGAGGAGATCCATGAGGGGATCGATACTCAACTACCCATGTGCTTCTTTGCTTCATTGGCACACCAAAACCCCGAATTCCATGGAGGTAGTTGCAGATTTGAAAAACAACTGCAAAATCATGTTAATTCAGTAGCTAATGCAATCTTTAACATAACAATAAGGCACATTAACAAATATGAAAATAAGACATATAATAGTTTTTACCTTATCAAAATCTATGATTTACTTCTTTTATTGAGTTGATAGTGATGATGAAAAAGAGGAAAATGGAGGAAAAAGGGTGTCAAAACAAAACAATTATGGAACTCTACATTCCCCCACACTGAAGATTTTGTATGTCCTCATACAAAACGCAAAATTGATATCTTTATTGAACTACTGCATTTGCTTGGACACTTCTGCCAATACATCTAACTTCATCCTTTTCACTTTCTTTCCAATCATTGTCATCCTTGGTTTCCTCATGACAATCTTGTATTTCAAGTTTATAAACTCTCTTTAGAGCCATTTTTTTCTTCTTCAATTTCTTATTCTTATTAAACCACAAACTTAGATTTAAAAGGAGGTTGTCACTCTTAGCTATTTGGATTTAATTCTATGCTTTCAAGGCTTGATTTTAATTTTTAATGTACCTGTTTAATGTCTCCAGTTCAAATATTTTCTGTTTTAATATATTGATTACTAAAGGTTCTTATGGTTCACTAAACTGCACTTATTCTTTCTCTTGAATTGGAATTGATGTTCTTGTTGCATCCCTTTTCTCCAGGGATTTAATATAATCATAGATATCTTGTTGCACCAGATCAATTTCTGGCATTCTTCATCTTGGACTCTGAGGAGGCAAGGTGACAGTTGGTGATGTTCTTGGAGAAATTCATGAATATTCTTCTGCCTTTGAGTTTCTTATGTTTCTACATTGACATGATCTATGCTCTTTGAGGGTAATTATTTTGCTGAGTTGAGTCTGGTACTCCTTCTTAAACCTATGACAGGGGTCTTTTGAGTTTTCTTCCTTTCTGTTTTAGGCTTCTCTTTTTGTGGTGAAATCTCTATCTCTTTACTGGATTTCTTTCTTCTAACATTTCTTTTGTTTATTTTCTCTAAAACTTCTGCAAGAGGGATGTCATCCTCTGATAGTTTTTGTGGCTGTTGTGGTTCTTGTTCCTGTGTCCTATCAATTTTTCTTTTCCTTCCCCTCTTAGGTTTGCTTCTATTTGGCTGCCCATGAGTTTCTTCCTGAAAGTGATTTCTTACTAAAAAGCTTTCCCAATTATCACCTATGTTTTGGAGATGAGATTCAACAAGTATTTTGACTAGACCATGGTGATACATTGTATTATCTATGAATTAAATTCTCCTTTGAACATTCCCTGACATCTTTCTAAGATTATTTAGCAAGAAATATGGAAGATTTATCTCATTTTGTTCAAGAAAATTCATTAGCAGACGAAAATTATACAAAAAGATACATCCAAACCATCCTTCGTAGGTAACAATTTTTTGGATTATTAGAAGTAGGTTCCTCCACTTACTTTTTAATGTCATGCTTGGGATGCCCTTCTTGAAAATGGTGTTGTCCATGCTTGGTTTCTTCAGGAAAACCTTCCAGTCTTCTTTTTCAATACCTCTATTCTTGAACCATTTCTCTCCAATCCGTGGCAGTCCAGTGGCTTCAGCTATAAATGAATATGTCACTGTGAATCTGATATCTCCTATCTCCACTTCGACTCCATCAGAAGCCCTAGCGAAGGATTTGGTCACTTCTTTAAGGAAGCCATCGAATTTCTCTACAAATTCTAGCCACTTCGCTTCCTGCAACAATTCTTTTATCTGTGAATACCCCTCCAAAAATTTCTTCCATGTTGGCTCTGTTCTGACTATCACTTCCATGGCAAAGAAGCTTTGTTTCAAAAATTGTTTTCTTTGACACAGTAGGATGGCTTGGTTGGGTTTTTAGAGCAGAAAGGCCGAGAGTGTGAGTGATGGAATAATGAGACCGTAGGTAGTGAGGGTATAAGGGAATGAGGTAGAATCTAACAGTTAATATCATTCATGTTTATGTTTTGGGAAACCAGTCCAACGGATCAAAATATGAGTTATGATGACTAGGAGTGAATGGTGGATTATGCACGATTTGACATGACATGATCAACTCTTTGCAATAATGATTTTGATTTTATTTTTGGTAGTACTATGTCTTATAATTCATATATGTAATGTTTCGATCCCTATTATTAAATTAAAGAAGTGCATACCTATGAATTATTTTCTTGCAAACCTTTGGTTGCCTTTTATGTTGTCTTCGGGCTTGAGAAAGTCATCAGAGCTGCAGAAAATCAATAATTCCATAGCTATTTATATTTTTTTTAAAGAAAGGGATAAAAAAAAGATGGAATTCTAAAAGAATGGGATACAAATAAAATTTAAGATGCCAAGAATTCTTGGTTTTCACCTTGAATTTTCTGTATAAACATGCCAAAAATTGTTGGTTTCCATGTTTATACATATTTATTATTGTCTTATTTTTTTTTTAAAAGAAAATTTTAAGATGGAGAAGAAGAAGAAGAATTCTTGACCAACTTCAAATGAGAGTTATCATGGAAAATCTTTACAAATTCCTCCTTTGTCATTGGATTATGATAAATCCCGATTTGATGTCCATTCACTAAGAGAGGAACTTTTTCTTCATCAATAGTCCTAATTCTCACTGCTCCATTATCAAAAACATTTTCAATCTCATAAGGCCCAATCCAGTGAGTTTGAAACTCTCCTTGGAAATTTTTGAACTTTGAATCAAAGATTAATACTCAATCTCTTGGCTGAAATTTTCTTCCTTTGATGTATTTATCATGTCATATGGATCTCTGTTGTTAGAATAAACTAGTCTTCCAGATAACATCTTGCCTTATTTCATCAAGCTCATTGAGTAGTCCCATTCTTTGTTTTTGTGCTTCTGATAAGTCAAGTCCCAACTTGATTGTTGTCTTATAGGTCTGAATCTGGAACTCAATTGGAAATATGACTTGCTTCCCATAAACAAGTTCATAGGGAGTATGTCCTGTAGTGCTTCTCCATGTGGTACAGTAGGCCCATAAAGCTTCTGGAAGCTTTTTTTCCCAGTCCCTTTTGTGCAAGTGAACTATCTTGGTGAGGATTGCTTCAATCACTTTATTGGTAGACTCTACTTGTCCATTTTCTTGTGGATGGTATGGAGTAGATTTCTGATGCTTGATTTTATACTCTTCCACTATCTTTTGCACTACTGTAGATGTAAATTTTTTTCCTTGATCTGTTACAAATTCTCTTGGGACAACAAAACAAGTAAAAATATCCTCAAAAAGAAATGAAACTACAAAATTGTTAGTAGCAAAAGAAAGTGCTTTAGCTTCTACCCATTTAGTAACATAATCAGTGCATACAAGAATATATATTTTTTTTTTGTTTTGAAGAAGGATTAATTGATCCAAAAAAATCCAAAGTACATTTTTCGAAAGGTTCAATGACTACCTGAGGCTGTAGTGGCATTTTTTTCTAAAGGAACACGTTTCCCCATTCTTTGACAGTTATCACACCTCTTAACATATTCCTTGGCATCATTAAAAATGAAAGGCCAATAATATCCTAAGAGAAGGATTTTATACGCAATGATTTTGTCAGCAAAATGACCTCCACATGGTTCATCATGGCATTCTTTAAGTATCTCAGGTATTTCATCTTCTCTTACACACCTTCGGATGATGAGATCTGGTACTGTCTTGTATAATTCTTCATTTATCCAAGAATAGTGATGCACTTGTTTCAATTATTCTTCTCTTTTCTCTAGGAAATAAATAGGAGGGTAGCTTCACTGTAACTAAATAATTGGCAATATCTACAAACCAAGGTGATTTAGTAGATACTACAAAAAGATATTCATTAAGAAAATTATCCTATACAGGTGTATCATTATTATCCTTTTGAATTCTAGATAAAAGTCAGCAATTGTGTTTTGTTTTCCAGGTCAGTCCAGAATGGTGACATTGAATTCTTGTAACAGTAATAGCCATATTCTTACTCTGCCATTAGTAACTAGTTTATTCATTAAATATCTAACGGAAGAATGGTCTATGTGAACGAAAGTTTCATAGACATTGATGTAATGTCTAAATTTATTAATGGCATGAATGACAACTAAAAACTCCTTTTCAGTTACAGTATAATTTAGCTCTACAAGAGTTAAATTTTTACTCGTATAATAAATGCATGAGTGAGGTATTTTTTTCCTAACACAGCTCCTAAAGCTATGTTTGAAGCATCATTTGATATATGAAAAGGAAATTTCCAATTAGGTCCTTTTAAGATGGGTGCTTCAAAGATCTTCTTTTTCAGAGTTTCAAAAGCCTTTTAACAATAAGAGTTCCAACTGAATTCATAGTCTTCGGTGAGTAATTTGAAGAGAGGAGATGCAGTATTTGTGAAGTCTTCTATGAATCTTCTATAATATCTGGTAAAACCAAGAAAGATCCTAACATCTCATTGACAACTTGGGATTGATAATTTGGATATAATTTCTACCTTAGATGAGTCTACCTTAATTCCATTTCCTCAAATATGGTGACCTAAACAATTCCTTCATTAAACATCATAAAACAATTTTCATGACTTAATGAAAGATTTGCTTCTTTGCATCTTATGAGAACTTTTTCTAAATTTTCAAATGCTTCTTCAAAAGAATTTCCATAAATTATAAAATCTTCCATATACACTTCCACACAATCATGAATAAGATCAGAGAAAATTCCTAGTACTGCTCTTTGGAATGTTGCCGGGGCATTGCATAATCCAAAAGGAAGCACTTGGTAAGCATAAGTCCCCCATGGGCAGGTGAATGTGGTTTTGTCTTGATATTCAGGTGCTCCCTAAATTTCATTATACCCACTAAAACCATCCAAAAATGAGAAATATTTTTTTATTGCTAATGTATCTAAAACTTTATCTATGAAAGGAAGTGGAAAGTGACCTTTCAAAGTTGCTTTATTCAATTCCTCGTAATCAATGCATACTCTCCATTTTCCATTTTTCTTAGGAATGATCACTAGGGATGAAACCCATTGACTGTCTGATATTGGATAAATGAAGTTTAAATTTAACAGTTTCTGTAATTCCTTTTTAACAATTTATTTTAAGTTTGGATTCATTCTTCTTTATGCTTGTCGAACTGGTCTAACATTTTCTTCAATACAAATATGATGCATGCAGGTTTTAGGGTCAATTCCCTTCATATCAGTGTATTCACATGCATATGCAGAAGAGTGTTTTTGCAATATTTCTACCAGTTTGTTTTTCTGTAGTTCTTCCAGGTTTTCATTGATGTTCAACATTTTTCTTGGAAAATTTTCTGTTGAAGAGTTTCCAAATTTTTCCATAGAATGTAAAGGCATTTTTCTATATGATAGATATTCAATATTACATTGTTCTTGAAAATTTTGACTATTTTCACAATATAAAGAGGGTTCATTATTTTCTATTGAATTTAAAATTTGATCCTCTTCATTTATTTGTGTAATAGTGAAAACTGGTTGCATATCATTATCATCATCTATCCATTCTTCATTTTCTACTTCTATCATTGTTTTTGTAGGTGGGTACAATGTAAATTTCTTTGTCGAGCTTCCATATTAATAAACATGTCTCCTGATCTACAACTGATAAAAGCATCGGCTGTAGCTAACCATGCCCTTCCTAAAATTAATGGATGTCCTACTAAATTATTATTGGGTGTTAGAATCATGAAATCAACAGGATATTCCCAAGAAACTAAGGATACATATATATCTTCTAACACACCATGAGGTTTAATTACACACCTGTCTACTAATTGTAACAACGTTGGTGTGTATTGAAGATTAGGAAGCTTCAATTTATCCATAGTTTGTTTGCTCATTATGTTTATGGTTACTCCTCAATCAGTGTGTTTGGTATTTCAGTTACATTAATGTGTGTTTTCACAATGGGGCTTCCTGGATCTAAATTTTTTTGAAGTGTTGTCTTCCCCATCATGATATCTATAATTCTCTCGACTAGTTGAATTATTTTTATTTCTTTTATTTTTCTTCCTGATCCTTGAGTACTCAATTCTTTAATTTCTTTTGCAAAAATTAGTATTTTTTTAAATTTCTTGTAATAAAGGAATTTTTATATAGACATTTTTTCAATTCATCTAACATATAATAATCAGGCAATATGATTTGTTTTTCTACTCCTTTATCGATTTTCAACCTTTCAGGAAATGGTGGTATTTAGATAGATACTGAAGGTTGTTCTATAATAGGAGTATTATTAAAATGTGTAGGATTTTTTATGTTTCAATATTTTATTTTTGAGGAAGGGAAATCTCTTCTTTAGAGTCATTATTATCTTTTTGAGAATTATTTTATGTTTTCTGAATAACAACGGATGCTTTCTTCCTTTCTAATACTCTACCATACCTTAATTGAACATTATTCAAATCCAATGGAGTTATCATGTAAATTTGAGGATTCTGTCCTTCTAAGTTGTAAATAGGTTGTGAAGTTTTATTGTTTGGATTTGGGAGTGGTTGAATCCCTTTTCAGCCATGACAGATTCCTTAGAATGAATATCCAGTTCTACAATAGGATTATCTAGCTTTTCTTCTAGTTCTTTTGGTTCTTCTATCAATGGTTGGAAGTAGGTTTCTTCTTCCTTGAACTTCCAACTCTTGAGCTAGAATTTGTTCTCCAGTTGAAGATAGGAAAATTATTCCTTTTGTTGGGGATGTAGCATCTACTTCAATTACGGCTTATGTTGAAGAAGTTGGTGAACCTTTAGGTTAGATTTCAGATCTCAAGACTTCTAGAAGTCTATATTGGCCTTCTATGGATGGAATACGAGCTTGTGTGGGTGGTGTGGCACCATGAGGTCGCGGTGGAGTGAGTAATGATGTAGGAATTAAAATTATTCCTCGACCTATAAACCTACCTGTAGAGGCTCTTTCCCTTTGCATATCATTTTTTTATTTGATTTTATTTTTAAGGCTTCTATTTACACTTCTCCCACAATGACGACAAAATGTTTGGTCAATTTAATGTTCTTAAATTGCAAGTATAAATTATCGACCGAAGTTGGTAAACTTATGAAGTGCAGGTGCACTATATATGCTAGAAGTCTTTCCTTTAGTTTGTAAGATGATGATTATGTTTGTTTTGGGATTTGTTTTGTTATCTAGATTCCTATTAGATTAAAGTTATATTTCTACAAATTAATACGTGGAAGTTAAGCTAATGTTATATTAATCTACCAGGTCATATATAGATTGCGTATCATCCTAAAATATCTTATGTTAATCATCCTAAAATTACGAACCTATCTAAACAACTTGCTGCTATAAAAGAGAGTATTGAAATTGAAATTATTCTAACAATCCTTCAAAAGCTTGTCTACAAAATATATACAAATTTTGATTCTAAAGAGCATGAAAGTAATCTTGTAACTACTGGATACAGAGTAGATACAAGTTCTAATTCTAAAAGCATAAACATATTAACTGTAATTAAGCGAAAAATGTTTGAAGAACTAAACCATTAAAAGAATGTGAAGAAATGTAAATGAAAAAGAAATAACAAAATGATAAACGAAATAACTGACTTATAACGAAGAAAACAACGAAGTAATGAAACCAAACTAGAATGCATGATAATGCGATAACAGAAAGCGATTAAATGAAAACAACAGAAAGAGATGAAATGAAATAAACTAAAACATTGAATGCCTGCAGGGGCCCTTCGCATCCAATAGGTGTAAATTACGCTCACATACACATCGAATCACAGAAAGGTAACTTTAATTCAATATGAGAGCAAATTTTTGTTTCACAATTCTTTAGAAAGTAATTATTACTTTCCTCCTATCCTTTACAGAGGATACATACTTATATATATAAAATGTGTGCTCAACAGTTTGAGACTTCTGCACCTACAGGTATGTTAATCAATCATTATTCAAATTTGAAACTAAACATAAAAAGTGTTACCTCATCGATTCGCTATTTGGAAATCAAATCAAAGAAACATGATGCGTTCAGACTTTTGCTGCTATGTGTTTGACCTGTCCCTTTAACCACTCCATTGTGTAATTCCTTTAGTGAATTGGCTCGAGCAAATAGGAGGAGGTCCATGAGGGGATCGATCCTCAACTACCCATGTGCTTCTTTTCTTCATTGGCACACCAAAACCCCGCAAACCATGGATGTAGCCGCAGATTTGTAAAATAGCTGCAAAATCATGTTAATTCGATAGCTAATGCAATCTTTAACATAACAATAAGGCACATTAACGAACATGAAAAATAAGACGTATAAGAGTTTTTACCTTATCAAAATCTATGATTTACTGCTTTTATTGAGTTGATAATGATGATGAGAACGAGGAAAATGGAGGAAAAAGGGTGTCAAAACAAAATAATTATGGAACTTTACAATGGGTAATGGATCTAAGGTTGGATCTTACCTTTGCTATTTACCCTCTTCTAATGAATAAGAAAAAATTTACAGCCTTTTCATGCATTCTTTTTCATTTTCATAGCTGAATTTTTCCATATTGATATGGGCTTTGGCACGCCTCGAATGGTTTGTGTTTGTCCTTGCAGATTCACACAACTCGCTATTTTTGCAAAGAAATTTATTATGGCTCCTTGTTTCTCAAGCAAATCCATACCTATCAGTATGTCATAAGACCTTTAGGGAAGAACACTTAGATTTGTTATTGTCAAATAACCATTTAGGTCTAGCAGACATTGTCATACTTGGTTGGTTATTATTCTCTTGGTTCCAGTTGGTAGATGTACCAACCACACAGTTTTATATTTCTCAGTTTTAAATTCACATTTTTCCACCATCCGAGGTCTAATATAACCTAAACTAACCCCAGGATCAATTAAAAAAGAAACATGTCAGTTGAAGAGAGTACTTTCAATCTCAATCATGGTTGATTGATGGTGCGCTTGACTGTAATATTCCTAATGGAAATTTTACAATGATAACAAAGTCATGCAAAGATAATAACACATAATTTTCAAAAATGCATACACATAAACTAGAAATATCTCCAAATCCACAAACTTGCTAAGATTTTATTGATAATAATGTTGTGGTACAAATGAGTTGAAGAAAATGCACCTGGGTTTGCAAAAGGGAAGCTACAAGCACCAGGTGATGAATACAAGAAATTCCAACAACTACAATAGCAAGCTCCTCTAGAAAACTGTGTTTCTACTCCAGAATTACACTACTCCTTGACTTCGCCCCCTGATTTTCCCACTCTAGAGTGCCCAGAAAATTCTATAAAATTAGGAGAGTTCTCCTTGCCCAAAACCCAAAAAATCCTAGAAAGGGTTTCCCTTAGTTCCAACTTTCAAAATTTGACCCTTCACAACTTGGCCCTCCACCAAATTCAAATTTTGTTAATGTGGCTACTCCTATCAATCTCTTCTCTTTAAACTCTAGCAATCCTCCTCAAATTTCCCTCCCAATGATTTCCCAGCACATCAGCTCCAAAATCCCTCAGATGATGCTGCCCCAAAAGAGTCTCACTGCAATGACTGTGTAGTCATGGAGGAGATGATGTAGTCTAGTGTATGATAAAGTGAGAGATGCATGTAGTTTGTTCCTCTTAGATGTAGCTTCCCTTCACACTCATGAAAGTGATTGAAGAACACTCATGTAGCTTCTTCGGTCAATTCCCCAACAACCTAGCTCCACAAGAAACCAGTGAATCCTCCCTCTATGTAGTGGTGGCTCCCAGACTCCTTGCTCTACTCTAGAAATGTGTGGGACCTGTAGTTGATGCCTCTTCTAGTCTCAATGGTGAAGGAAATCCTTCCTAGGGTGGCACTTGAAGTCCATCGAAGAAAGGTTGAGATTCTCTCCTTGGGAAGCTCTTGTGCTAAACAACACAATATTGGCTCAGCTGAACAACTAAGGCAAATTCAATTTTCAAGTAGACAAAAGACCCCTATTGCTCCCTCATCCCTTTTATAATTGTTGGCCATGCATTTATTGTGGGTCCCTCCACCAATTCTATTTTCCTCAAGGAATTCAAATTCTTTCTTCCCCAAGTTACCTATTAACTAAACACCTATTAGTTAAAGGGAACCTGCTTATGTTCTGTAATCCTGTCAATGTTCTTTTTCTTTTTCTTTTTTAGAAGAAACCTACTACTATTTTTTTAACTCTTATGATGGTTCCTAGGCCTAGTGGTGTTTCTGGGCTCTGATACCATATGTAACATACCTTAGTCACTTAAACAAAACAAAAAATTCAAGGTACCTCTTTCTTTCCTGAATTATGTATTTAATCGATATAGGTAAATTTAACACCAAAATGCTTTACCACAAATTACCTAAGCTTTGTCTCTTGTCAATTAAAATGTGCCACATGAGAATAAGAGTTGTAATTCAGAGCCTATGGGTTACCAACATCGTGGGCGATGTATTTCCTTACCCGTTCAGGTAATTAACCATGCTATTAGTCTATGGTTGAGGGAAATATCCCCATCCTCCTTAATTAGAACCATACATCATAAAGGTTAGGGAAAGTGATACTTCCCTTAGGTATGGTTATTATGGAGCACACTACACGCAAACTATACCCTATGTTACTAACCTAACTCTTCTCCCTAGGTTCTAACTAAGAAATGAGATGTATTGAAGCCATGGTACCACACCAAAGTGCCAAATATTAATGTGACCCCATACGATCTACTCCATTTTTCCTTGGGATTCTAGCTACCCTCTCATACATTTCCATGTTGGCCATTGTCACATGTAGATCACGTGACCATAGTGGAAGCATTCGTATTGATGGTGATCTATGGACGGTGGAGATGAAAGGTTGGACACCAATGGCTCAGATCAACTCTTCTAACCCGAAATCATTGGTAATTGTATCCTCTAGATCATTTCGCTCATTTTCGTTGTTGGCTTTTCCTCCTGGCAGATATGGTATGTCTCCTTTGGCTCCTCTTCAACACTTGGCCCTCGACGTTAGCATAGATGCCATGTTATTCTATGGCCACAACACTTCTCCAGGTATATGTATTCACTGTGATGATTTTAGTGTTGGATGGTTTTTTTTTTGTGAACCCCTTATCATTTTTGATACTTGTCGCTTGCCTGTAGTAGGATCTTCTCAAAACACCAACAGTGTTTTTCCTTCATCTCGAAGAGAAAAATACAACTCCAAAAATGAGCTCCATCATGATGTTTCTAAGGTGGAGTGATTTAATTTCGGCTTCAATTTCCTTTCAATCCACTCTTTTATTTTTTTTCCTTTCACGGGTTTAGTTTCTTTAAGTGTTAATGCATTGGCATCTCCTACAGGGAACATAGGAACCACCAAGGTTGACGATGCGAGTTCTTGGTTTCCAGGTTACCCGCTTTCTTTTCGACTATGTTTCTCTACTTTACCCAACATGTCATTCATGAGTTTGACTGCTAGGAAAAAAAGATATTTTATTTTTGGTTCACTGCCTAGTTTATAATGACTTAGCGTTAATATTTATTGAGAGGTTCCATTCCTAATTTCCTCCATAGATAATTTTCTTTACCCATTACTAATTCTGGGAATAGGGAGAGTACTGGTGAATTCGTTCTACTGGCTCAACCCCTACACCCTCACTTATTTATTTATGGGAGAACTATGCCCCAGGAATGATAAAGTCTTTTTGGTGAATTTGTTTTGGTTTCTCCACAGCTAAATTTCTCCTTTCACACCTATTTGGTGTCTCTCTTTTTGTAAAGTTTTCCCCTGATAAGTTATTATTATTCACTCAGCAATTGTTTCTTTTATTCACAAAATTAAGTCATGCTTCAAGTAGTAGTTCACCACTCTCCAACATAGCTATTAAATTTGAACTAAAAGGGTGACCATCCTATTGCATGTGAAAATAGGGTTAATCTCCCTTCTTTGGTCATTTACCATAGCATGCTTAGAGCATCTTCCCCCTTATTGCATACAATGAATTCATAGGTTTCTATGTGTGTATTTTTTGTTTTCAAAGCTTCCTGCAGTTAAGGTAACTTTTGTTGTAATGGATTCTATTGTCGTGTCATAAGTTTTCTTGATTCTGGTTAAATTCTAGAGGTCTTTTTCCCTACTCAACCCTCATTCATTCACATCTATTTTTACATGGTTGCACAGGTGAATTCTCTGGTTCGAGCTCATTTAACTTCTAGTTTCTCTGCTAAGAGAAACGCTTCTAGTGTCTTCCTCTTTGATGAATTCCCAGTTCTGGGTTTAGTTCTTTTATCAAGCATGGGGTGTCATTCTATTTTCTTCTTAAATTTCTACTCAGGCTACTTTGAGCATGATTAGATGATCTATCTAGTGTCTAGTTTACTTTTTTTTCCCTAAAGATGTTGGGGTTAGATTGATTCATTATTGGATGGGTACAACTATGAAAATTCTAGTGTATCATTATGTACAGGATAATTATTTTGGCTAACGATCGTTGGTTTGTTTCCTTCTCTTTGATTCAATGAAAGATGTGTAAATGTATATAAACACTCCGTCAGTTCGAGGGGTATTTACATTTTGACATGACTGTCTGAGATTGTTTATATCCATGGCACCTGGATTTTATGGTAATAGAACATGGAATACACAATTTGAATTATGAATGCTACTTCAAATTTTGTGTTCCTCATTATATGTTCAGTTTCGATTTTTGTTACTTAATACAAATGTTGTCTCAAAGCATTCATGCCAAGCTTAAAATTTATGTATATTTTCTCAAGTTCAACAAGCTCCCTTATTTCTACCAAATTGAAATGAATTCTTTGTACTTCTGAATCAACTACTACATGTTTTTATTTAAGAGTTCCATCTATGCGATGTAAGCTCCAGTTCTAGTTTTGTCTCTTTCTTAAGGAATTTGTAAAACATACATTTATTGATCTCAATGTAGTGATAGCGTACGTATGAATTTTCTAAATATTCTCATGTTCGTTTAATTCCAGAATTACGATGCTTCATTTATTCCTAGTTTCACCCTACAGATTCCACCTTGAAATCTCTCAGTAATGACAGACTACTTTATATATCTATATATATATATATATATATATATATATATATATATATATATATATATATATATATATATATATATATACTTCATTAAATACATTAGCTCGATTTTATCTTTGTAAAGGTTATTCGACATTTAGCGTAGGCACTCAAGTGTATTTTCCACCTTCAATACTTGGCATACACTCATATATTCTACTATATAAATCAGAATTTCTCCATGACATTAGATTATAGTTGAAGGTTATGTATCCTACAGACTTTCTATAACCCCTAAATGTTATGCTACTCATATAAATTTCCATGCCTAATACAACAGAAGCATGTTCCCTTTATCTATCAGTCCATACTCAAGTGACTTACATAAGTTATTAGATCGATTCTATCACATCTGCAATCATGTTATCTTTTTTCTTTTTAATCATAAAAAATGAGTTATTCTCCACTCACAGCAAAATTTCTAACTTGTAACTTTCAACTAACAATTTAGACTATCCTCAATTAATTTTGAATATTCTATGGTGCACATTCACAGATCCACAAACTATTCTATGATACAAATATGCCAGTAAAAGAACACAAAATTCATTGACATTTATAGATCTAACCAGTAAATTGAAGTCGTGTTCACTACAAAATATGCACTAGAGTAAGACACTGACCACCCAACCTCGAAATTCCCTCTAGTTCCACCCAAGCCAAGATTGTTTTTTGCAGAGAATCAACGACCCCATTGATTCCTTCCATGGGTAGTTTGTACCCATCTTCATGATATTGTTTCCTTTTCAGTGGTATCCCTCTTTTGTGGGCTTTATAGCTCACTTGCCAAGGCTTTTGTCTTAAAAGCCCGACTTTTTCTCCTGTGATGCTTTATGTGCAACGAACTTAGTATCTTTCTTCTGCTAAGCACTTTTAAGGGACTTTCCAATCCCATCCCTTAGTATTATCTAGAATCTTTCTAGAATCATTATCATGGAGAATTTATCTAATCTCATTTACCAAAGAGATTTTTGTTTTCTAGATTTGGTAACCAATCTCATTCTCGAGTGTCTTCTCCAAGTACTTAGGTTTCATTCATTTTTTTATTAATAAATAAAATACTATTTACAACAATTTATCCAATGTATCTTCATGTCTTTTCTGTCATTCTTATTAACACATATAACTAAAAAAACATTACATAATAGAGGGATATTACAATAGGGACCTAATTAAATAAATTTGTGCAAAAAGTGCAACTATTACAAATTAGTTTAAGCAGTGTGATATAATATATCATATTAAATTCCCTTTGAAAGAAAGCTTCACATTGTGAGAAGATATATTTTTGTTTTAACATGCTTCCATAGTATTACTAATCTAATCGTCATGTATAACTGGATGAAGAAGGGTTAGTAGACCGCTTCAAGGAAGAAGAGGGGGTACACTTAAATTATATCTTCAAATAAAGAGACAACCTGATCGAAATATGGAAAGGGTCTAAAGCCTATAACAAAGAGAACAACGAATGAAAAGGGTGGAGTTACCTCTATCTTTTTGTCTAACTATAACTCACACATCTTCCTTTTCTAAGGTATTGTTAACTCTTGTGTTGATGGAATCTAGTGTGGGAGGAGGTTCTGTTTGATTATGCATGTTATGGTTCTGCCAACATTTACCCTTTGTGACTTGATTACAACATTCCTATGATTGGTTTTAGGAGATAAATGTTTGTATAACAGTATCATAGAAGTCTTCTTAAATTAATTAAATTATCTTTTTTTATCTTATCTTGAAAAGGAGAACATGATGCAACTTTTTCTTTGTAGAAATCCATTCATTTACTTCAAATCCATCTGAAAGAGAATGATTGTAGAGGAATTTAAAAAAAAGGCACATACAAAAGAGTTGTTAATCTCAAATTTTACGAAAACATGGGAAATATTACATTGTAAAATTGCATGTTTGATTAACTTGCCTTGCAACACCGTGTAATCTAAATGCACTACAACAAAACCCTATGATTAGCGTCACTTCTTACTTCCTTTTTTCATCTAGAGCCCAGTTTTGGTGCTATTTGTGTCCATTTATCAAATATGGTGCAAAACGTGATGCAAATTTTTCACCGAGTTTTACACCAACTCTTACACCAAGTTTAGCACTATGTATTGTAATAGGTTTTGCGCTAGATTTTACAACATGTTTTATGCCAAGTTTTATGCTAGGTTTTATGCCAAGTTTTATGCTAGGTTTTATGCCATCCTTTGCACCATGTTTTGCATCAAGTTTGGCACCTAATTTTATTTCACCAACTTTTGCATCCTCTATTTCATCCACTTTTCGCGCCTACACTTGTATCAACTTTTGCATCATCTCTTGCATCCTCTTTTGTATAATTTTTTAAATCCATTTTTGCATCACTTTTTTCATCCTCTTTGCGCTAAGTTTGGAATTGAGGTTTGTGTCTAGTTTTGCATCTAATTTTTCATCTACTTTTGTTGCATCCACTTTTACATCTTTTTTTGCATCCATATTTATATCCTCTTTTTCATATGTTATTGTGTCCACTATTGCGTCCAATTTTCTTGTGCCATAATTTGCACTTAGTTTTGCACCTCCCTTTGCACCCATTTTTCCTTCTAAATTTTCATCCATGATTGCATCCTCAAATACATCTAGGTTTTCATTGACTTTTACATCTATTTTTGTATCCCTTTTTGTATCCACTTTTTCGTCAAGATTTGCATCGGGTTTTGTGTCTCATATTGCATCTACTTTTGCATCGAATTTTGTTGCATCAATTTTTTCATCCTATTTTGCATCCATTGTTGCACCCATGTTTACGTCCACTTTTGCATCCATTCTTGCATATTATTTTGCATCTTCATTTGCTTCTATTTTTGCATCTATCATTACATCTAGTTTTGTTGTGACACAATTTGTGCCATGTTTTGTACTTACTATTGTACCCACATTTGCTTCCAATTTTTCATATATCTTTGCATCCTCTTTTGCATCAAATATTGTATCTATTTTTGCATCCACTTTTGTGTTGGGTTTTGTGTCTCATTTTGTATATTGTTTTGCATCTACTTCCATTGCACCATATTTTGCATCCAATTTTGTTGCTCCTATTGCACCCATGTTTTCATCCACTTTTACGTCCCTTATTGCATATTGTCTTGCATCTAAGTTTGCATCTTTTTTTTGTGTTTGTTATTACATCCACTTTGGTTGTGCCACAATTTGCACCTATCATTGCCACCCACATTTTCTTCCAATTTTGCATTCACATTTGCATCCTCTTTTGTGTCCAAGTTTGCATCAAATATTGTTTATGTTTTTTGCTTCCCATTTTGCATCTACTTTTACATCCACTTCTGATGCGTTCAATTTGCAACTAATTTTGTTTCCACTATTGCGCCCATGTTTGGTCCATGTTTACATCCCTTTTAGCATCCAATTTTGTCTCCTTTTTTGTGTTTGTTTTTGTATCCACATTTGTTTCACCACAATTCATGCTAAGTTTTGTGCCTACCATTGCACCCATGTTTTCTTCAACTTTTTCATCCATGTTTGCATCCTATTTTGTGTCCAAGTTTGCATCAACTATTGCATCTACCTTTTCATCCAATTTTCTGTCAATATTTTTGTTTTGTTTTTCATATACTTATGTTCTGTCCACTCTTCATCCAATTTTACATCTATTGTTGCCCTCATTTTTTTGTTCACTTTTACATCCATTTTCCAACACTCATCATATTTTTTGCATTGATGATATTTCTTATCACATTGAAAATTATGAACTAATAAAAATGTCAATAATTATGAGGATGATGATAATGAAGATGATGACGATGACGTGAATTGTGATTACTATGATGATGATAAAGATGATGGGGGTTACAGTGACAATGATGATGGCGATGCTAATGACTTTGGTCAATATTCCCAATTTTTAAATGTTTCCATGGTCATAATCATAATCATTATTTTTGGCGTCCTATTCCAAGTCATCATCATCTGATAATCATTATCATTATTTTCATCATGGTCATCATCAAAAACAATAATGGAATGAATGATGATTATGATGTTCATGACGAAGATGACAACAATGATGATAGAAATTGCATTAATTATGATGATGGGGATGATTAAAAATTATAATTACGATGATAATGGTAGTGATGATGATCATCATCAATCATCTCTCAAAAATAAAGTTGTTATTTCTCTTGCATATATCATGTGTCTTAAAAACCCTTTTCAAGCACTCGTAACATTTTTTGGGTTGATGATATTTCTTACGAAACTTATAATTATGAACAATTGATGACAATGTACATAATCATGATGATGATGACGCCATGAATGGTGATTATTATGATAATACAATGATGACAATAATGATGGTGATGATGATGGTGAAGATGACGATAATGAAGATGATGACACTCCCTCTAAACTAGGGAGGTATTGATAATGAGACAAAAAAGTACTCTCAAGTTGAAATATTCATATAAGAAGGGAATTGGATTGATAAGCATCAATGATGATTTACATCATCATATCCAACATTGTTAAAATAGCAGGGCCTTGACTAACAAGTTCTATCTCTCCATTAGATCAGAGCACAATGTTGGGAGGCATAAATTTGGACACCACTGCCTCTCTAGGCACTTACCCCACTAGGATGTTCACCAAGTATGTCCTCACATGATCATTTCCTAATCCACTATCATAATATTTGACACCAAGAAATGTCTATCCTCATGATTATTCTTATATTGGATTAATGTACTTTGGCTTATGGTGGTTAGTCCTAATCAAAGTACAAATTCTCAAAGAATATTGGTCCCATATGTTGATCCAATACACCATTCTCCCTAATGGTGTCTTTACTAGGCTTGCAACTGTTAGTCCTAGCCATAGTACATGATACATGGATAATATGGTGTCCACCCTCACTCCCTCTCAACCAGGGAGGAAACATCAAAAAGCATAAGATTTTCTCAAGAATACCCATCACTTTCATAGAGAATAACATCATTAATTTGTTTTCATCGTATGATGTCTTTATGATTAAGAATTCATATATTTGTGGCAAAATGTTTCCCCTTTTGTCATTTGTGATGGAATAAAATAAAAAAGTGAAAGCCAAAATCATTAAAGATACACTATAATGATTTATCTAAGTCTAAAAGCTAAGATTGAAGTGAAAATTCATGTAAATTTTATATCTATGAGTTGTGCCAAACTTATGAAAACCTTATTCCCTAAGTCCTATATATAAGAAAAATCAAAAGAAATAAAACTAAGGCCCAATGAATGGTAACTCACGTATTCACTCCTTCTTTGGAAAGCATATGAATATATTCACTCCTAGTCACACTTGATCACATGTTTGTGATAGTTAAATCATGAAGTCTTGTTCTCCCCTTGCATTTTCACTTCATCATTTAAGCACCTAATTGAGGATCTATGGAATTTTTGTTCCCTAAGGGTTTCATGTATACTCTTGTTTTACGTATGTCATACTATGGTCAATTTATGTGACAAAGTGAAATACATAAGTTTGTGGAGTTATTAGAATAGTGTATTAAGTTAGTCACCACACACACATGTATTACATCTTATTGATCCACATGTGTGGGTTGGATACTCGTTGCTTGAGAACTTTAATGGAGACTACTTTAGGGCTTTGATGGTATAGCTTACAAAATCTCTTGGTAAAAATTGTGATTCATCCTTTCTTTTCCTCAAGACACTTGATAATATTGAAGTCACTCCCAATAATCCATGGAGATGGGGAGTATAAATTACTTGTGTTGGAAATAGTATTGAGAAGTAGAGGTTTTCCATTTGCGATATTAGATTCATGGGCATTGGATACATGGTAATAGTCCTCGGTGTCAATTAACTAAGGTTGTATTGTCATAATGCGAAAAGAGGTAAACATATTGGTAACCTTTATGTCATGATAATTCCGCCATTCCACCCAAGTATATCTAAGCATCAATCACTACTACTTGGTAATTCCTCCCTCATTTGTTAATTATATGAGGTAGAACTGTTGGGCATGGGATCCCTCGCAATAGGTTTTGGGGCTTAAAGCCCAAGTTTTGGTCAAATATGGTGTAGAACTCCGCGAAGTACGAGCGCGAAGTGCAAATTGTATAATCGAGTCGTAGGGTTTTCCGCCCTAAGAATTGTAAGTTAATGTAAAGATGTGTTGGCCTACCCATGGTTCGCGGACCATGGGATTATATAAATAGAGAGAGGCTCTAAGTGTAAAGGAAGCTTAGTAGAGAAGAGATAGAATAGCGAAGGCATGGTTAGAGCATAGAGTGGAACCTAAAGTGTATTGGGTCATAATAGTAGGAAGAGGCTCTGCAGCTGAGTGCATAGAGGCCTAGTAGAGTCTGCAACTGAGTGCGCAGGGAGGAGTCGGGTCTATAATTGGAATTGACAATTAATAAAGAGAAGTTTATTTTGTGCATCTATTCTTGAATCTGTATTTTGATGTTATACATTACTGTTACTCTATTTATTTACTGTACGCAATTGATGAATACTCTTATAAATGCTTATATGTGAGTTTAATCTAAGTAGTCAGCTAACAGAGATTAATTAAGAAATACTTGGGTAAATAACACAAGTCGTGTTGCGGCTAGAACTGCGCGAAGACAGTATCACAGGGCACGGGGTGCCCACAGGTGCGCATAGCGCAGTGAGTGCGAAGGTTGGACCGCATACCAATCACCACATATCAGACATCCCCAGGGTGTGGAAACCTGGTTCTAGCACCCTCCCATACTACTTCAAGTGAGACCTCAGTCCATTCTCTATGGATTGTTGCCAAAAGGGCTAGTAGTATTGAGATTTTGTTGGCTAAATCACTTTTGAACCTGGGTCAGGCCCCACTAAGCCAAAAAATGGTTCCGTTGTCAGGATCAGGATCTGCATAAGGGATATATGATGTCGTGCCACTGGAACCCAAAAAAGAAGGAAATTGAAGAGTGGTTGGACAAGAAGATTCACGAGTTCGTGACACAAGAAAACAGAAATCCACAAGTATCTAAGGAACAGTGGTTGGATCGCTACTTGTACACTGAAATCCACAAGATTTTATTTGCATCTTTTTCGTCAGAGTTGTATGAGTGGATTGCAAATTTAGTAGATAGCCAAGGAAGGTGTAGGAATGACCAACCGATAGTGTGGACTCTGGAGCTAGTGCGCAGACTAGAGGCCTCAAAGGATAAGATAGCGCAAGCTATGGACCACTGGCTTGACCAAATAATAGGAGAATTTATTACTGAGTTCATGGTGGACACGACCGTCAGTTACAGTGAGGCAGAGCAGTGTTTTCTCAAGGGACCGTGAGGTAATTATATTAAATCTTTGAACACCTTGATTAAGATGTTGTTATGTGAAAAGCGGGTTATGCGAATAAATTTATGTTTGGGACTACACGAAGTGGAAAAAGCTATAGAAGCAGAAGCAACGAAGAATTAGAAAATAGTCCCTTAATTTCACCCTCGCAGGAGAGCGAGGATGAGCCCGTGAAGGTTTCTAAGAGAAGTGCAGTGAGTTTGATAAGGTAGTAGATTCCGCAATTACCACCTCCACCCACACCACCACCCACTCCACCTCCACCACCTCCACAATTCAACATGGTGAGCGCGATCAAACTACTAGTATTTAAAGGAGTAGGGAATGAGGAACTTGACCAATTCTGGGTCATGGTAAGAGTAGTATGGGAAGCACAGGGCATCACAGATGACACTATTAAGAAGGCTACATTGCTGAGCGCGCTACAGGATCGCGCGTTAACATGGTATATCAAACATTCTAACGACCACCCAAACGCAGACCAAAGTTAGAAACACAATCAATCATCGGGTTTAAAGAGATCGTGATGCTCCTGGATGGGACTTCCTGGGATCTGGATCAACGGCTGAAGAGTACGATCCGCGAAGCCAATATGACATTGACAGATGCCTAACATCACGCATGGTTTGTAGCATCTCTGACACCGCACTTGAGGACAGCGTTGTCACAGCATAAACTTTCTACCCAGACCGAAGCGTTGGAAATGGCAATAAGATTACATGAGACCCCAATACAAGACCCTGGGTTTGGAGTTCAACAAATCCATGCGCAACTACAAAATCTGTGTTTGGAAATGCAAATCTTGAAGCAGGATAGGGCACCGTAGCTAGAGGTGCGCGAGGAAGTATGGTGCATAAAATGCAAAGGCCAGGGCCATGACAAGGGTCACTGTCTAGTTTTCACGAACTAATTGGCAGGAGGGGGGCCAATGCCACTGCGACTGGAGGTGGTGGCAGGGTTGAGTGCGGCACCCGCTCTATGGCGCGCGATCTATCAGATAGGGGGGAAACATACGATGGACAATTGTCATTTGCTACAAAAATATACATAGACACCTGAGCAACTATTTTGTAATTTCTGCAGGTCGGTAGGCCACGATGAGCGCACTTGCCATGATTAGGAGCTAATGATGGACCGAACCCCAACCTATAGGATGCAGAATGAAATGCGAGCCCTCAACCCAAATGCAGGGATGGCACATGCTGTATTTCAGGGGCGAGGTCGAGGATGAGGTGGAATGGGACCAGGAAGGGGCCATAGACAGTTAATTTGTTACAATTACGGAGGACTAGGGCACTATGTCCGTGATTGTACCAACCCGACGAGGATATCCTATAAGTATTGTGCTCAGTTTGATCATGAAACAATAGATTGTCCTACGTTGATCACAAAGATGCGCGAAAAAGGGGTATTCCAGTCTCCCCTGACTCAGAATTTACAAATGATGAGGTCTGAGCTGCGTGAAGAGGACCCGAATGTAAACATGATGCTCAGAAGTGGCACGAACATGGGAGAATATAAGGGGAAGCAGGCATAGGAAAGTACATGGGTTCACAAGGCTCCTGCAAAGGAACCCGAATTTGACCTAGAACACGCAAAGGATACATTCATGGAAGCTAAGAAGAGCTTCGCAGAGGCCTCCACTTCAGGTAGTAAGGATCAACCAGAGCCAGGAATGGATCCTTCAATGCTCACTACCTTTGTATAGACATGCATGAAACTTTTGCGTGACAACAAGTCGATTAAAGGACTACATGAACTGATCACTAGGTGCGCGGGGTCAGGAGAACCATGTGTAGTCAAGAAATTGGGGAAGCATGCATTGCGCACTGGAAGCGAAATGAGGTTGACTACATAGATTAGGGAATATGAAATGGATTAGTTAATCCTAAATCTGTGGTCGGACGCGAACGTATTATCGAAGAAAACATGGGAACGCATGGGCAGGCCCACGTTACAGTGGTCCCCTATTCAATTATGAATGGCAAACCAAGAGAAGATTTTTCCCATGGGAAGGTTGCAAGGGGTGACAATTGATATTGAAGGCATGAGCGCGCAGGCAGATTTTGAAGTAATAGAGATTGTCAATGATAGCAATCCCTATCCCATATTGTTAGGAATAGACTGGGCCACCGATATGAATGAAGTCATCAACCTGAAGAAGCAAAAATTGATCTTCGAGAAAAAGTCACTACGCGTAGTAGTCCCACTAGACCCAGCTAAAGGAGCGCGCTACACTAAACTAGTGCGCGATGATGATAACGATGATGATGTTGATTGTATTTACAAGATAACTACACGAGACCAGGATTGGGTGAATCCGACTGCAAATGGGAGGTTTTCGTGGGAGCGCGAAATCTCCTACACTTCGGATTCAGACGAAGAAGTAGAGCGTTGGTAGAATCGGTTGCACGAAGTGACAATGTTGAATTGCAACATGATGATTAGATCATTGTGCTACGTGACAACAGAAGCAAGAATGCTGCTGACATATGATGGATTAACAGTGGTGGATGAATTCCTTAGCAAGTTCAAAAGCACAGTACTGGAACAACAGCAGTTCGATGCGTTGAAATGGGCACTGCGCGCAATACCCACATGATGGTGGAGTACAAATCAAGGAAACTTTGAGGACTGGCATGGATGTAGAAGGATGATGCGCCTATGGTTTGGAAGCCCCCAGCTTCGAATGAGAGTCGGGCGGCAAGGACAGAGCAACTTGCACGCCCACCTATGTAGATGGGTACAGACATGTGTTGTGCAGCCCACTCAAGCACACCCCAAACTAAGGATCAAACATAGGAACAACACGCAGCAATAGGAAAGGCGACGTGCACCACAAACATTCCACGTAGAATCATTCAAGAAGGTATGCAGAGTCCTGAACAGGGTTCACCAGGTGAGACGAACTGATTGGGACCTACGTGTACCAGCGATTCGATGGGCCCATAGGGCCATGTGCAAAAACCTAAGCGTGGAGATGATTCCGAAGTTGAGGAGTAGGGTTGAGACCATAATTTTGGAGAAAATGAATCCTCACGCAATAGCTCCCATAGTTGGGACAGTATGCGAGGACCAGAATGAAGGAATTATACATCTACGTGATGGCAAACATATGTGGATTCAGGAATCCATTCAGCGAGGGAACCTTAAGCCTCATGAACTCGAAGAGGATCAAGTATGACTGAGGAAGAAAAGCATGTTAATGGATGTGGAGATCAAAAAATTGGAAAGCGAAATTGCGCAAGCATGCTGCATCGATAAAATAACAGGTCAAGATATGGGTAGCCATTCTACTATGTTAGAAGATTGTCATCAAGCAATTGTGACTCTCCTACCATGGCTACGACCACACCTTACCAGACAAAGTAACCAGGGGAGTATCGCATAAGGAAGAACGTGCGGCGCTGACTGTCGCTAGGATAATTGAGGAGTGCCAATGGACTAGGCTGGAAGGTGATTTGAAGCCTCGCATAGGTGGTGCGACTACCTGACTAGCCGTCGGAAGCACAGTCTCAGCGCTCCAAGTAGTTGAAGGAGAGCGCGAGACTATAAAAGAGTCTGTGTGGGAGCTACACGATAAGGAGGATGCGCGCAAGATCAGTATGTCACAAGGGTTACCTACACATAGGGGGTTGCACTGTCACACGGGTAGGTTGGGAGGTGACCATTGGTGTCACTGTTCACGACAAGATGTCCAATTTAAGGCAAAGAGGAGCGGGCGGCGGGCAATTAAGACATGAATTAAGAGCTAGATTTGGGACGATCTGCCACGAAGAAGGGGTTAATGACTCAGAAGTGGGGGGAATTGTCGAATTCAAATTCAAAAGATGCTATAAAATCCCCAGGGCTAGCCACGAGGCAACATTTGGTTGTTTGAGAATTGAGCAATTGCATAGCAGTAAGCGTCGCGTACTCTTACCACCTTTGACTTTAGACATGATGACTTCTGCAGATACCGCGGAGCCCTATATGGCCCATGAGGAGACTAGAGAGGTGGCAGTTGCGCCAGAAGTTCCAAAATCACCACGAATGTTGCGGCTGAAGAAAGATAAGCAAACTATGGGCCCAATCCGTGTATCCCCAAGAAACCCACAATTCGGAAAATTGTCAATGGAATAAAAAGGAAAATCCATCACCACCGAATCAGACGAAAAGGGGGAAGACTTGCAAGCTCTAATCACTCAAATTGAGGCACAAGACGATGTGGAGGAGGATGTCTCACCAATGCCTTCCGTAACAAAGTTACCTACGTACGTCCCCCCATGGAAAGGGAAAGCCAAGATACCGAAAGACCTGGAGGCCATGAAGAGTGTGCTCCAAACCCCGCTCCTCCCCGACGCTATAAGGTTTGAAGGTCTGCCTTTGGGACGAGTACCTACCATGAAGTTCGAGGATTGGGACCTCGCGGACAGCGAGAAGTTCCCACACCTGGCCATGGAGAGTTTAATGAAGTAGAATTTAGAGGGGCCCATTATAGTTTTGGAGCCGCAAAAATGGTTACGCAGTGTGGAGAAGGCTGGGTTACTCCATCTGCCATGGATACCCCACTACCATTGTGCACCCATCACCATTTTCGTCATCAGGCAGCTATTGTGCCTGGTGCATGATGGGTATCTCTAGCTAGAGGAGTTTATTCCCATCACGGCCGACCTAATTCACAGAATTTCTCGGCTGCCCTTCAAAGCACACGACCCAGTAGCCATAACGGGAAAAAGCAGTGACCTGACCCTTGCAAAAGATATGAAGGCCAAGTATAAACTAGAGAAGAAAAAGTGGGGGTATGCAATCGTAAGCATTAAGGACAAAGGGGTGCGCATAGCCACCCAGCTGCTGGTTAGCAAGCTGATGAGGAAATGTCGCGCCGACGAAGTGCCAACGTCTGTGATTGCACCGGCAGAGTAGTGTGCGGAGGGGGTACAGCTCAACTAGACACAGTTCCTCTGCGAGGAGTTTCTGACGAACTGAAAGGAGGCCTAGGAGCAGGGTAATACCTTCCACTACGTATGGTTGCTCTTATCCATCTTGTTGGTTGTAGGGGAACTGCCGAAGGACAGCCAATTTCCTAGTATTGAGCATGATCTGCCCGAAGTCGCGAGGTACACCTCACTCTGGACTACAAAAGACGCAAAGAGGATTCGTGAGACGAAGGTGTTATGGGTGTTCATGGAGGCAAGCATCCGAATGTGGATCAATCGAAGGTCGCGCCTATCTCCCACGTCTTATAACAGCTTGCAAAGGTCGGCAGAGTTCAAGGAAGATCTGCATAACCTGTATATCCGGGCGCGTAAGGATCCAATGCAGAAATGGGTGAAGCTTCCATTCATTGCAATGGATGATGTGATCTTCGCAGTGATGGAGTCACGGCCTTCAGAATGGTGCACCCCGAACTTGGCAAGAATGGAGAAGGCCACAACCTAGCAAAGTAAGAAGGACACCAAGCTACGCATTGCGTAGCTAGCTGAAAAGAGGTGCCAGGAAAAAGAAGTAGCCACACAACAGAAGACGGCCGATGCAGCAGCAGCAACACAGACAGCAGAAACCACAACAGTGCCAACAGAAGAGCCCGAGGAGGGCTAGGAGATGTCCATGGGGCAGCAAACTGGGGAAGTGGACAGGACAGAAGAGCGCACAGACCCCGGTTCAGCATCAACCCAACTCAAGCGGTCGCGCGTCCCTGAGAAAATAGCTCCCAGGAAGAAGGTGAAGGTGACAAAGACGTCTGTTGACCCGATCATGCTCACAGAAGGTGATCTGTTTGACATCGATGAAACGATTCGCAAGGTCACAAAGGACGCACTCCAAGAAATGAGGATGGGGCAAAACACTATGTTGGGGGCGCTTAGTGCATAGCTACAAGGCTTACAGGTACAACCCTCCCAAATAAGTACAATGGCTCTGTACGTTGCAACAAGAACCGTAGAGGCCGAAAAAACATTGTGTACCCATAGGGACAACCCTTTCATGTTGCCCGAAGGCACCCTAGCAACAGCAAGAAATTTTGATCGGGCTGGGATGAGCAGCATGAAAGGTGTCAACTTAAATTTGGCAGCCCTACCGCATGAAACCCTGTACCAGTTACAGGATGGGGTCATCGCAGAGCTCCGCACTAGGGAAGGCCGCGCGATCCAGGTCTTGAACGAGCAGAAAATCAACATGGATCAGCTCAGCCTCCAGCATGATGAGTTGGTTGTGCAGGCTCATAGACTGGAGCAAGTGGTAGAGGATGCATGTAGGAGTGTCCCAGAGTTGGCCATGCTGGTAGAGCTACCAGCAGTAGAGTTGGTCCACCGATTGGCGACCGAAGTCCGCGAGGCCAGCGAGGAAATGGCGAAGGTTCAGTTGGAGTTGAACCTGCAAATCGCTAGGCTACAGTTGAAGGCGTAGCCCTCCATGCCCCTAGAACTCAAAGAGCAATGCGCCCACGCTATCCAAACAGAGTTAGAGAAAATTTGTCAAGCGGTGCAGGACTGCGTCGAGATATTGGATTAAGCACTAACCATGCTTACATACCTAAAGGAAGATCCAAGCCTACAATGCCTAGAGACAAAGACGCATGAGTTGCAGCAAGAGTACGACAGTGTACGGGGGACCTTACTGACGGTCATCCTTATTCAACAACTCGCCAAATTATAGCAGGTAAGGGCACTGAAGGACCAGTTAGACGCCGCGTGACAAAAAGAAGCCTTGCTTAAAGCGCGCATCCAGCCATGGATCGATGAAGATTTCATAATTATAGCTACCATCGAAGGAAAGCTGGCACAAATGTAGGGACTTTATGCAGTTATATAGGAATGTGACCCTGCTCACAAAGGTTCAGAGATACACATGCAGCAAGTACAACAGACAGCGGAACAGTGTGTTGCGGACACCCAAGCTGCACGAGACCTGCTGGATGGACTCCGCACAAAGATCGCCGCACCAAAGAAGTGACTCGAGACAAGTCACAATGATTGTGTTGGGGGCCTGTTGGGCATGGGATCCCCCGTAACAGGTTTTGGGGCTTAAAGCCCAAGTTTTAGTCAAAGATGGTGTAGAACTCCGTGAAGTACGGGCACGAAGTGCGAATTGTATAATCGAGTCATAGGGTTGTCCACCCTAAGAATTGTAATTTAATGTAAAGATGTGTCGGCCTACCCATGGTCCACGGACAATGGGATTGTATAAATAGAGCGAGGCTCTAAGTGTAAAGGAAGCTTAGTAGAGAAGAGATAGAATAGCGAAGGCATGGTTAGAGCATAGAGTGGAATCTGAAGTGTACTAGGTCGTAGTAGTAGGAAGAGGCTCTGCAGCTGAGTGCAGCTGCAGAGGCCTAATAGAGTCCACAACTGAGTGTGCGAACCCCTGCAGCTGAGTGCACATGGCAAAGTCAGGTCTGTACTTGGAATTGACAATTAATAAAGAGAATTTTATTCTATGCATCTATTCTTGAATCTGTATTTTGATGTTATACATTACTGTTACTCTATTTATTTATTGTGCGCACTTGATGAATACTCGTATAAATGCTTATATGTGAGTTTAATCTAAGTAGTCAACTAACGGAGACTAATTAAGAAAGACTTGGGTAAATAACGCAGGTCACGTTGCAGCTAGAACTGCGCGAAGACAGTATCACAGGTCGTGTTGCAGCTAGAACTGCGTTAAGACAGTATCATAAGACGCGAGGTGCCCGCAGGTGCGTGTAGCGTAGTGAGTGTGAAGGTTGGACCGCGTACCAATCACCACATATCAGACATCTCCAGGGTGCAGAAACCTGGTTCTAGCACCTCCCATACTACTTCAAGTGAGACCTCAGTCCACACCCCGTGGACTGTTGCTGAAAGGGCCAGTAGTACTGGGATTTGCTTGGCTAAATCACTTTCAAACCTGGGTCAAGCCCCACTAAGCCAACAAGAACCTCACTTAATATTTTTGTTTCTTATATCAACATTATTGATGGGTGCTTTGCGTACCATTTTTCTTTTAGAAGTCCTTGTTTTCCTTTACTATTGAGGCCCCTCATGTTCCATGAGACTATTTTCATGGAGAATTTACACAGAAAGGAAGTATAATGTGACTGAAAAGACATGTTTCAATATTTAAGTGCTTTGATAATGTCACTTCATGACTCCTATATTTCCTTAACCTGGGACCAAATGGTGAACTTGATGACATTAAGGGAAATTGACCAATGAAAGTATCAAAAAGAGGTGACTTTTGACTTTATCATATACACGTTAATATACTAAAAAAACATCCATAACAATTTCATCAATCAATGAATCATTATAAAAAATATCCAAAACAATTTCATCAAGCGATGAATCATTACATTATAAAATACAATCTATAAACCTTTTGGGAACTTTTTACCAAACCATGCTCAAAACCAACATATTTAATATTAATATTTAAAAATAATATGGACAATAACACATTTTCATAAATTAAATAACATGTTATCAAGCGTAAGAAATGTCACTAATAGAAAACTAAAAATCATGCAACTAATGGGAGTGACCACTCAAGGCCACCATAAGACAATTAATATATTAAGACCAATATTAATGGGGGAAAAGATCTACAAAGGACAAAGACAAACCTATTTTAACTTTATTTTTTTATTAGGTGCAAGTTGAACATCTCAAGATATAATGAAGAGAAAAATTAATTTTATTGCATTAAGAAAATCCAAACACATTTTATAACTTAACAAGGAAGATATGTATAATACCCATCAACACATGGCATTAAGTTACTTTTTTATATATAATTTAAACTTCTATCATAAAATCACAAATTTCGCACGAAATTGGAATGTTTAAAATCCATTTTTATAAAAACAAAATATAATTTTTTATATAAAAAAATACTAAAAGATAAATATATTTTTTTAGAAAATAAAAAAAATAAAATAAAATAAAAAACATTATATATATATATATATATATATATATATATATATATATATATATATATATATATCTATATATATATATATATATATATATATATATATATATACACTAAAACTAAATATATATTAGAAAAAACACTAAAACATAAGCAAATAATTTTATTAATTTAAAATAATTTTTAGAATTTTTTTGAACACTTCCCTCCTTTCTAATAAGAAAAAATAATAATAGAAATAAGGATGGACCAAAAATCTTCCTTTCTATGGTAAGTGTTTCCCACCATTAATTCCACTCATTCAAGTTATTTCATAAAACGGAGATAAGTGCTATTTCACACCCTTTTGGAAAAGTCTATTGAGCTTCACCTCTGATATATCTATTCCTTGATGGATTCCTCGATATATTGATCAATTTTTGATTCCTTGGAGATTAATTAGAGCAAAGAAAACATGGAGTTCAACGCCTCCGATGGTGGACACAAGCCAAGGAAGGGGTTTCTATCGTGGTCATAACTCCAAGTTCATTGTCTCTGATGGTGGACGAGGCAAGGGAGGGGGTTGCAATCGCGGTCATGGTCGTAGAGTTTTCTATTTTACATTATATTTAGGGAGTTCAAAGCGATTTGATTGGAATCATTGTCATCACTAGGTATAATGGATTAAGTGTGATAATAGATAAAATGAAGCAATTATTTGTGAGCATTTGTTCTTGAATGAATATTAAGACCCATTTTATCATAGAGAAAAGTACATGCATTAAAAACAACTCAATATTTGATGTGACATTCATATTGTATGCGACTTATTTTTCATTAAAAACAATTTACTTTTTCATGTGACATTTTTTTTTGTTAAAATTTCATCTATTTCTAACGTGAATTACAATTGTAATTTGAAATAAAGCTTCCAGTAACTCTTAATTTACCAATCGTGCATGGACATCATAAGAAACATTCACAATATAATATGAAGAACAAATGGGTACCTACTTCATATGCATTAAAAAATGCTTCTACTACTTAATGTGAATTACAAGTGTAATCTTAGTCGGATCTCCAATATATCTTAAACCATATTTTCATTTTATTTTTTAGTATTATTAAATGTTGTTATGTGCCACTTCATTTTATGGTTAGCATTGTAATAAAAATATGCATTGTGCTTTAGAATTAGTGCTAACATGTAATATTGATTTTGTTTCTAGAACTCTACAGGTAATGACCACGAAGATGATGATACAAACTATGTTTAGATTACATCATATATCGAAGACAATGATGATGAGGATGACAATGGCGTTGGTGATGATTATGTGGATGATATTATCGGGATGGTTAGGATGATGATCATGAGGATGATCTTGAATATGATTTTCACGGTGCTCGCTAACCATGCATTATTTTTTATATTTAGTTGGGATGTCTTGATATGGTAATCATACATTGAATTTTAGTTGATTCAAATAATGATGATGATACTATTGGTACTATTTTCTTACCTTATGAACATGTTGGTAATTGTTTACATTTTTTTTATGAATAATTATTGTGTATGATGAAATTCCTATTTTTTTTATGCAAGTTGTGAATTTACCTTAGAATAATGATATTTATGAAACATTTTTATTTGGTAATCATACATTGACTGCTAGTTGATTTGATTAAATATGATGATGATATTATCATTTTTATCTTGTTATTTTATGTATATATTGAAAATTATCAACATTATTTTGATGGAGAATTATTATGTATGATGATATTACAATATTTTGATGGATGTTGTGAATTTACCTTAGAATAATGGTGTTCACGAAAGATTTTGATCTGTTAATCACACATTTGAATCTTAGTTGATTTGATTAAAGTTGATGAGGATATTATTATTATTGTCGTGTTAATTTATATATGTGTTGAAAATTGTCAATGCTTTTTTATGGAGAATCATTATGTATGATAATATTACTATTTTTGGATGTAATGTTGTGAATTTATCTTGGAATAATGATATTTGCAATAAGTGTATATGTATATTGAAAATTGTCAATGATTTTTTGATGGATAATTGTTATATATGAGGATAGTGCTATTTTTTTTATGAATGTTGTCAATTACCCTTAAATTTGTTTACAAATATTAGGTCATCAATTTTAATTGTGATATCTTCTTAAATGTGTTATACATGAAAATACCTCCTCATCATCTTGAAGGAGACTGCTACGTTGTTGGTTGAAATACCCCTTTCTCCTAGACTATATAAGACTATAAAACAAGTTATGTACCATGAGGACCACGTTATCCTAGTCTATAACAAGTTGTCCCCTCATCTAACTTTTGTTAGAGAAATTCTCACTCAATCACGAGGAAAAAAGCTCGAGCTAACTATAATGTGACACTCTTGTTCACTTTCGGAAATTTATATGGTAGAATGTGATCTCTTTATCCTCATATTTAGCTTTTTCCTAAAAAAGAAAAGCATACAAAATTGGGAAAGAGCCATAAAGCATGGAGAAGCTTTTTCCTAAGCACAAAAGCATCTAAAAAGTGGAAAAGGCCATTTTTATACGAGGAAAGTTAGTCACCCAAAAGATTTTGCCCAAATTGGACTAATGAGCAATTTGGGAAATCTTCATAACCTTCACTTTCCTATATATTGGAGGCTTTGCCATTGAGAAAATGATGGGAATTCTTGTATTGTCACGCTGGTGGGTTCTATCTTGAGAGGGAGAGTTTTGGAGCTAGGAGTTGGGGGAGGTGTTGCTGCAATTGCATTTGATGGTTGTAACTTTCCTCCAACTCCTTTATTCATATATATCGGTTGTTCTTTCTTCCATATGATGTTATTCATTATTTACTTATTCTATTTAACTAATGAATGTATTGGGTTTTGGTTTATATTTATTTATTCAGTAATATTTATATGTTTGTGATAGTTTGATTATCAAGATACTACGCTGTGAAGGTTTCTTCATTATCTCTCTTATGTGTAGGACCAAGCTTTGGAGCTAGCTAGGAGCTCTTCCCAACTACAATAAAAACTCCAACATGACCTGCATGCCAGGACTAACATGAATTCCTTTTTTTATTCTTATTCTATACTCTACATCTTAATCTACTATGAACCATAAGCCTTAGAACAACTTTTCTCTTAATTGGTCTGTCCTTGCTTTCCAAGATAAATTAAAAGGGTTTTATGTTCATTTAATTGTACATTAAATCCTAAAAAAAATGATATTTATAAACTGTAATATATTTCACTATGCAAATAAAGATGGTTGGTTTCGACCTTGTTCACCAGTGTTTTAAATAGACTATTAGGTTTCGACCTGGTTCACCGGTGTTTTAAATAGACTGTTGGTTTCAACCTGGTTCACCGGTATTTTAAATCTTCAACAACTTGCGAAAGTGCCGAGACCAAACGCTGGTTCACCGGTGTTTTAAATCTTCAGTTTCTTGCGGAGGTGTCGAGACCAAAAGCAGAGTTACGGATGTGTTAAAAAACCATTTGCACACAGAAGCCACATCTGAATGTTGGAAATTTCTGGTAATTTCAAACAAATATTGAATAGAGGAAATACTCTGTTTTTGCCACAGGATCTTTAACACAGGGAAGCTAATAAAATTTCTGAGAACAGAGATTCTTCACACCCATAATAAACTTGTATTAATTCATAAAAGGCCTGATACAAATTTCTTCCTCTGCTAGACGGATTCACCAAGAACTTTCACCAAAACAAAATACTCTGCCTCTCTTTTACAAATGATTTTTACACTGCTGTGTAAAATCTTCATTCACATTTTACTGCTGAAAAAAGCTTTTACATTTACTGTTGTAGAATAAAAATTTACATGGATTTACTGTTGTAAAAGAAATCCTTCACATTCACCCCTGTGTGAAATTTTCATTACATTCAAGCGGCTGATCATTCACATTACATATTCAATTAAAAAAAATTAATTAAATTTCCACAACATATATTTCATTTCAATGCATATGCTCCACAATTTTATTCGCATTGTTGTGCGTTGGATTTCTTGTTGTTTTCTTTTGCTGCCGCAGCCCTCTTTTCATCCCCTGTTACAATACTCACACTTTTGCACTGCAGTGCTTTATATTTTTTTTTTTCCCCGTGTGCAATTACATTAAAAGGTCAACGCCTCAAAACTAAACATATCACATACGATACCTTGCCCATACTTCCGTAAATTAAAAAAAAAAAATTAAAAACGTTTACCAACTTTTACCTATGACTATGACAGTGCATTAAATACATTAAATAAAAACGGCGGTAAAAACAAAAACTAATGTTCTAGCAGGTTGAATAAGATCTATGTCCATTGACTTGATCAAACGCATTTCGCACACCAACCTCACACAAGCCAAACGATGTTTAATGTCCGGGAATTGGTGGTTTCGGAGTTGTACACTGGACGCGTGTCAATTGATCGGGGTGTTCGGAGCCCTTCTTACGGATACCGCTTTTGCCAATAGGTGGTGCGGGGAAGTCTGGGTGGTTTTGCCAAAACCATGCTGCAATAAATGTGTGGTTGAAATTAATATTTCAACACTCCCCTTTAATTTCAACTGCTGGGTTATCAGTCATACCCAGACATTTCCTCAAAAATTCAAAGCTTTTCTGGTCCAATGGCTTTGTCAAAATGTCTGCAACCTGTTCCTGAGTCCTGCAATGTTGTAGAACAATTTCTCCATTGCTCACCAATTCTCTGATGTAGTGAAACCTTGTGTCAATGTGTTTCGTTCTCTTATGAAACACTGAATTCTTGGATAATGCAATAGCTGAGCTATTGTCACAAAAAATCATCGTTGCTTTTGCCTGCTCTTGGCCTAAGCTCCTCAACATTCTTCTCATCCAAACTACTTGACATGCTGCTGCTGTAGCTGCCACATATTCTGCCTCTGCTGTAGACAATGCTACAATGGACTGCTTCATAGAAGCCCATGAAATGGCTCCTGAACCCATGTGAAAAACATAACAGGAAGTGCTTTTCCGATCATCTACACTTCCAGCCCAATCACTATCAGTGTATCCAACCAAATCTGAACATTCTGAGATTGTATATAAAATGCCAAAACTTTTAGTACCTTTGAAATACCTCTGAATCCTTTTTGATGTCTACCAATGTGCTTCCTTTGGCCTCTCCATGAATCTGGAAATTAAACTAACAGCAAACATTATGTCAGGCCTAGTTGCAATTAAATACATTAGGCTAGCAACTATGCTCTTGTACAAACTAGGATCAAAGTCCTTGCTGATGTCCTCTTTGCTGAGTTTTAATCCCATTATTGTGGGAGTGATTGCTGCCTTGCACTCTTGCATATGGAATCTTTCCAACACTTCATTTACATATTTTTCCTGTGAGATAAAAATTCCATTTTCATTTTGATCTACTTCTATTCCTAAGAAGTATCTCAGCAAACCCATCTCAGTCATTTCAAATTCCTCTTTCATGACTAATTTGAAATTTTCAATGAGGTAGTCATCATTGCCTGTAAAAATCACATCATCAACATACAACACTACAATTAGCAATTTACCATCCTTTTCTTTGACGTAGACAGTGGGTTCTCCCTCACATTTGTCAAATCCATTCTCGAATAGATAGGAATCTATCCTACTGTACCATGCTCTTGGCACTTGCTTCAGCCCATAAAGAGCTTTCTTCAATTTGCACACTTTGTGCTCTTCACCTTTCTTCTCATAGCCTAGAGGTTGTTCAATGTAAACCTCTTCCATTAACACTCCATTTAGGAATGCTGACTTCACGTCCATTTGGTAAACTTTCCACTTGTTTTGTGCTGCTATGGACAGCACTGCTCTCACCGTTTCCATTCTTGCAACCAATGCGAAAGTTTCCTCATAATCTCTCCCATACTGCTGCTTGTACCCTTTGACAACCAGCCTTGCCTTGTGTCTTTCTATTTTGCCTTCAGCATTGCTCTTGGTCTTGTAGACTCATTTAACTCCAATGACTTATTTACCTTTTGGTAGCTCAACCAAATCCCATGTCTTGTTTCTCTCTATGGCATTCATCTCCTCATCCATAGCTTCTATCCATTTCCTATCCTTAATTGCATCTTCAAAATGAATAGGGTCATCAACATGACAATACAAAGCAAACAAGGAGTTCATACCTTCATCATAAATGTCACTTAAATTTCTGAACTTCTTACCTCTTTCATTTGGTGTGCAAGTGCTTGAAGATGCACTTGAATTTCCTCCTTGTGGTGTGCTTGGAGAAGCACTTTCATTTCTCCTCAAGGGTGTCTCTTGTTGTTCTTGTGTTGGCACTGCTGTTTGGGGATATATTTCAGCCATCTCCTCATCATCTTCATCATGAGACAAACAACTTTTAATGTTCATTGTTTTCTCTATGCTTCCATCCCAAGCTTCCTCCTCAATGAACTGAACATCTCTGCTCACAAAAAACTTCTTGGTGGATGGGATATACAACCTGTAAGCTTTGGATTCCTCACTGTATCCAATGAAAATACATTTCTCCCCTTTGCTGTCCAACTTCCTCCTTAGATGATCTGGAATGTGTGCATAGGCCACACATCCAAAAAATTTCATGTGGGTGACTCCTTGCCTTCTCCCACTCCATGCTTCTTCCGACACTTTGTTCATCACTGCTTTTGTAGTACACATATTCAAAATATATACTGCACAATGTACAGCTTCAGCCCAATAATCATTTGGCAAATGCTTTGCCTTCAACATGCTCCTCGCCATATCCATGATGGTCCTGTTCTTCCTTTCAGCTACTCCATTTTGCTGCGGGGTGTACCTAACTGTAAACTGTTTGTGTATTCTATTTTCTCTACAGAACCATAGGAATTCCTTGGAGATGTACTCACCTCCTCTGTCAGTTCTCAAAACTTTGATATGCAGCGCGCTTTGATTTTCTACAAGTGCCTTGAAATTTCGAAAATTTTCAAACACTTCACTTTTGTTCTTTAGAAAATAAGCCCAAGTCTTTCTGTTGAAATCATCAATGAATGTTAGAAAATATTGGTTGCCTGCTAGTGATGGAGTTTGCATTGGTCCACATAAATCTGAGTGGAAAATCTCTAAGGGTTCCTTTGCCCTTATGCTTTTCCCTGATGGAAAACTTTCTCTATGTTGTTTCCCCAATATGCAACCTTCACAAAGGCTGTCCGGTTTCTCTATCAATGGTAATCCTCTTACCATTCCTTTCCTACTCAACAGGTTAAGACCTCCAAAGTTGAGATGCCCAAATCTCAAGTGCCACAACCAATTTTCATCATTTGGTACGCTTTGGAAGGCCTCTTGGGTAACTGCTGCAATTACTTCTTTGTTTTTCAAATCTGCCCTTATTCTGAGAGGGAACATCCTATTCCTCGTCATCTTCACTTCAACAATGCATCTTTTGTTGGGTTCTCTATCCATGATGGTGCATACATCATTCTCAAAGAAAACATTGTACCCCTTATGGACAAACTGTCCAATACTCAAGAGGTTACATCTCATTCCAGGAACATAATAGACATCTGCTATGGTTTTCCTTTCACCTTTCTTTGTAAATATTTTTTACTTCTCCTTTTCCCATAACAGAAATTTTGCTATCAGTCCCAAGTGTGACTTCTGATTTCACATTTTGATCTAGGGCAGAAAACAGGGCTAAGTTTCCTGTCATATGGTTGCTACAACCTGAGTCTAAAAACCATATGTCTTCACTGTTTGTTTCAACCATGTTACAAGCTAACAACACATTATCTTGACTGATGTTTTCTCTAGTGATATTTTCATTTGATCTATTATTCATATCAAGCTGCTTCTTCCTACATTCATTTGCATAATGCCCATATTTTTTACAATAATAACATTGGACATTGGATTTTTAATACCCTTGTCTTTGAGCATGATGTTGTCCTCTTTGTTGACTACTGCCTCGGCCTTGGTTCTGATTTGGATCGCTGCCTCTTCCTTGAGCATTTCCTGGACTGTTCCTTCCACCTCTGTTTTGGCTTCTACCTCTTCCTCTCTTGTTTCCTCTGCCTTGACCTCTTCCTCTTCCAAATGACATATGGGTCTTGAAGGCTTGCTCTAGAGATGAGTTTTCATTTCTACTCAACCTTTGCTCATGTGTTATCAGTGATGCATGAAGTTCATCAACTGAAAAGTTTGAGAGATCCTTTGTCTCTTCTATGGTGGTGACAATCACATCAAACTTTGAGGGTAGGACCCTCAATATTTTCTCCACAATCCTCCTTTCTTCAAGAGTTTCTCCATGAGTCCTTATCTGTGTGACCAGACCAATCACATGTGTAAAGAATGAATCAATATTGTCTGACTCCTTCATGCACAGGTTCTCAAAATCTTTCCTCAGCAACTGTAGTTTTGCTGTCTTCACTTTCTCCATGCCTTGATAGGTTGTCTTGAGGGTTTGCCATGCTTCTTTGGATGTCTTAGCTGCTGCTATCCTTGGAAACACACTCTGGTGCACTACTTGATACAAAAACACACGGGATTTTGAATCTTTCTTCCTATTACTCTTCAATAGATCCTTCTCTGCCTGAGTTAATCTATTAAACTGATTTTCATCTGCTGGTTCTTCAAAACCATCCTCAACAAGTTCCCATAGATCTTGTGAGACAAACAGAGCTCTCATGGTTATTGCCCAGTAATCATAGTTTTTCCCATTAAACTGTGGGAGCTGAGTATTAAACATGCCCATGCTAATGCTTATGCTAGCCATTCCTTGCATTCTCAGCTATGCTTCTAAATCCTTGACTGTATATTAAAAAAAACTGACTGTTTCTTCAGCAGTAACACAAAAACTGGTCTGAGAAATACCTGGATCCTTTTGCCTAAGACTTCACTTCGCTGGAGAGGATTTACTGCTACAACAAAATGACCTTCCTTCAGCTTCTTTACACCTTCAAAGAGCCTGGATCTGCTCTGATACCATGTTGGAAATTTCTGGTAATTTCAAACAAATATTGAACAAAGGAAATACTCTGTTTTTGCCACAGGATCTTTAACAGAGGGAAGCTAATAAAATTTCTGAGAACAGAGATTCTTCACACCCATAATAAACTTGTATTAAATACTTTGTCTCTCTTTTACAAATGATTTTTACACTGCTGTGTAAAATCTTCATTCACATTTTACTGCTGAAAAAATCTTTTACATTGACTGTTGTAGAATAAAAATTTACATGGATTTATTGTTGTAAAAAAAATCCTTCACATTCACCCTTGTGTGAAATTTTCATTACATTCAAGCGGGTGATCATTCACATTACATATTCACTTAAAAAAAAATAATTACATTTCCACATCATACATTTCATTTCAATGCATATGCTCCACAATTTTATTCGCACTGTTGTGCGTTGGATTTCTTGTTGTTTTCTTTTGCTGCCACAGCCCTCTTTTCATCCCCTGTTACAATACTCACACTTTCGCACTGCAGTGCTCTATATTTTTTTTATCCCCGTGTGCAATTACATTAAAAGGTCAACGCCTCAAAACAAAACATATCACATACGATACCTTACCCATACTTCCGTAAATTTAAAAAAAACAATAAAATTAAAAACGTTTACCAACTTTTACCTATGACTATGACAGTGCATTAAATACATTAAATAAAAACGGCGGTAAAAACAAAAACTAATGTTTTGGCAGGTTGAATAAGATCTATGTCCGTTGACCTGATCGGAGGCATTTCGCACACCAACCTCACACAAGCCAAACGATGTTTAATGTCCGGGGAATTGGTGGTTTCAGAGTTGTACACTGGACGCGTGTCAATTGATCGGGGTGTTCGAGCCCTTCTTACGAATACCACTTTTGCCAATAAGTGGTGCGGGGAAGTCTGGGTGGTTTGGCTAAAACCACGCTGCAATAAATGTGCGGTTGAAATTAATATTTCAACATTGAACCTATGAGAACCAGGTTTCTATCATGTGACACTCTGATGAGTTGTGTATAATTAACAATATTTTATTAGTTATTCACATAAAATTAGAGTTCACACATCCCCTTCCGGGCTCGACCCAACCACTACAATCTACAGGGTAGTTTCCATGGACATTTATATAAGGCCTGGATTTCTCTTTATTCGTAAAAAGAAGAAAATTTGTTAAAATTAATATGTTAATATTTATATAAAAAGCTATATTTAATTTTCGCACAAATACCTGGAACGCTATTAATTACCTCACGCCTCACACAAAGGATTGAAGTTAACAGAAATTAATTCTATTTTTCTAATATTAAAAAAAATATATATAAAATTTTAATTTTTTATAATTATTGTTGTTGGTTTATTATATGTTTTTCATGCTTTAAAATATGTTTTAACTTGGAGTTGTCTTTATCGTGAAATCTTAATTTGGGTTATTTAAATTGATTTTTTAACTTTACATATGGATTCAACACCCTAAAAAGTTATCCATAAAAAAACCCACTGAAAAAAACCCCTAAAAATTAATTTTAATTTATTCTTCTTATTATACAGTAGAATCTTGACTACCATCTTTTTCTCTTCCAATGTGTTTTTATTGTATTTATAGAGTAGATTTATAATTTGATATTTAAATTTATAAATTTAAATTTAAATTAAGTTATTTTTTAAATCATTAATATAAATAACGTTTTATATTATTGTTTATTTAGGTTATTAATATTTTCAATAAATTTTATAGATATTAATGGATATATTAAAATTTAAAGTATACATTTTTTATCACTTTATTTTATTTTTAATACATCATTTTATTATATTAATTTATAAAATAAATAAAGATGATGTAAATTTATAATATATTTTACTAAAATAAAATATGTGAATAAAAATGAAATATTATTTATAGTTAAAAATGATAGAGTGGAAAGTGATATCATAAAGAGTTAGTATTAGGAAAAAAATTATTTTATAATGGTGAGAGATAAATAATAATATATAATATATCAAAATCATTATGTATAAATATTATAAACTAATCTAGAGTTGGAGTTGACCATGAATGATCTCATAGAATATGTGTGTACATCAATTAGAGTTATGGTTAGATTTATTATGTGTTTTTATCATAGCTACAGTAAGGAGTATCCCAAGTAGGCAAAAGAGGTTGAGTGGTGGAAAGAAGCTTGTAGTGTGAGTAGCTCAACTATTGACTATATGTTAAAACGATAGTCGCAGTGGTCATTTAGTTTTTTTAGTCCTGACAATTAGTCTCGACTTTGTCTATTGTATGGCGAGGGGAGAACAGAATCAATATGTATAATTTTAATCACCTTACACAAAATTCATTATATGAAAACCTCACTACACAAAGAAAGAAGTTAGGAAATTCCTTGGTGCAACCATATTATTCTAGTTACTAAGGTTCACAACGCTGCAAGGAAAATTATGACTTTTGGAAAAACAAAAAATGTTAAATAAAGAAATTATAGTGCAAAATATAGTCATATGCTCAAAAAATTGAATGATGCAGGTTGTTAATTTGAAAACCACACTGGTGCTGAAGATGGAGTCAATGGCGTTGATGTTTGGTGAAGGAGCCTCCTTGTGATTAGAGCCACAGTGGTGTGTGAACACCCTAAGGGTGTTTACTCCAATTTGTGAAATCCTGGCAAAAATAGGTGTATTTCCCCAGGAAGTTCTAAGACGTGTTATTTAGGCATTCATGTTGCACAGGAGCACATGACGACACAAGTTGTGGAATGAACCACCTAGATAGATACGACGATGGTAGGTGTGCTCATACGCTAGCTTCAGGTCAATTTTTGTAAGACCTGAAGACTTTGATAAAGCATACATGTCGTCAATTTTTGTAAGACCTGAAGACTTTGATAAAGCATACATGTCATGTAGTGGCACATGGACTTATCAAGTTGTGGAATGGACCAATTGGATAGTTACTAGGGTGACAGGTGTACTGGTATCCTAGAGTGTTTGAGACTAGTTTAATCTCCCCGATTTGAGTTTAATGGGGAGATTGTTAGGGTAGTTCAGGTAAACTTAACTCAGTCAAGTTCAGCTAAACTTGATCGGCAAGTTCTCCAACTCTTAAAGGATAACCTCAATTTGGCATAGAATCAAATCAAACAATAGACAGATCAACATCGTAGTGAAAGAAGTTTTGACATAGTTGATTGGGTATTTTTACAGATACAACCAAACAAACAAATGTCCCTCAAGTAGGCTAAGAAGGATAATAAATTATCACCCAAGTTTTATGGTCCTTACAAGGTGTTACAAAAAGATTGGTACTATGACACACAAATTGTAGTTTCCTACATCTTCCTGAGTACACCTAGTTTTCCACGTGCCATGCTTAAAGAAGGTTATCGGTGATAAGCTCCCAATTCAAAAAAATATTTTTAGAGCTTGATGAGGAAGGAAAAATAATACTGGAGCCTAAAGCAGTCAACGAAACAAGAACCCAAAAACTACGAAATTGATCAATGATAGAGTATCTCATTAAGTGGAAGACCTTACCTACTAAAGATTCCACATGGGAGGATGGAAATTTTATACAAAAGAATCCAAAACTACTCAAGTGTTGAGGACACCACTTTTTTTTAGGATAGGGGCATGTTAGGTACCTATAATACTGGTGTATCTCCTTATTATTGTTGTTGTGCCCATGTATCCCCCATATTGTTATTGTTGTGCCCCATAGAGGCCCACTATTGTTATTGTTGTGCCCTTGCATTATTATTGTTATGTAGGCTCTGATTATATTGTGACACTTTAGACTCCTATCTATAACAAGTATGTATTGTCATTTATATCATCTAAGAATTGTTCATTTATGTGATGTAAAGGAGGTTTCCCCCTTGAAGAGGCTAATTTTCAAGTCATTTCTCTATATTTTCTTTTGTTTTGTGATTTGGTTGCATAAGGCTCTCATAAACCTAGAGTGCAAAAATCGTCAGTACTTTGACCGAGTCAAGTTTACCTAAATACTCTAACGATATCCCCACGAGACTCGATTTAGGGAGATTAAAATGGTCTCGATCACTCTGTCAAAGTCAATATAAAAAGGTTACTATCTACATGGGTAACTATCTCACATTCACACATTGTCCCCCTCAAGCTAGGATACCAGTACACCTGCCACCTTGGTAACTATCCAAGTGGTCCATTCCACAACTTGATAAGTCCATGAGCCACTGCATGACATGTATGCATGATCAAAGTCTTAAGGTATTACAAAAATGGACTTGAAAATAGTGTATGAGCACACCTGGCACCCTCATACCTATCTAGCTAGTTCATTCCAAAGCTTGAGTCATCATGTGCTCATGCACAACATGCATGCCTGAATAACATGTCTTAGAACTTCATGGGGAAATACACCTGCTTATGGCAAGATTTCACAACTTGGAGTAAACACCCTTAGGGTGTTCACACACCACTGTGGCTCTCATCACAAGGAGGCTCATTCGGAAAACTTCAGCACCATTGACTCCATCTTCAGCACCAATGTGGTTTTCGATGTAACTGTTGGAAAATGTAACTAGGTTCGGTCTTCATTATTGTACTTGAGTCAAATGTAATATATTTGTCAAAATAAAGTGAAAATAAATTTATTATCAATTTGAATTGACTTATGAAAGCATGGGTTTCATGCTTGGGTCAATTATAGTTCAAGCCTCCATTGTAGGATTCCGGTTATTGTCAAATTCATTTATTGTTGGGTCAATGATTCCTCCATCAATTCATCCTCTTGAGCAAGTCATCAACTCGACCTCTTCATCAAAGTTCTCAAATCAGCTTCTCCAAATTCGGCCTCAAAAGAATACTTATCAAGTGAACTTATGTCAACCCAAAACAAAGTCATAACTCTTCATGATTCATGTTAGATCATTTAGGATGGGAAAACCACTATATATATAAGCCTGGGATATTCGCATTATAGTAAATCAGAGTTCACAATTTCAGAGAACAATTTCAGTGATCACAGAGAGGAAGTTTCAGTGCATCTCAAAGGAAGTTTTCAGTGAAATCTCAGAGACAATTTCGATGCTATTTACAGTGAGAAGTTTGGATATCAGTGAGACATACCCTTAGTGTTATCATAGTTAAGGAAATGCAGATTGTTCAGTTTTCCATAGTTCTGTGCTCCCACATTTTGATGCTATCACATACTAAAATCTCGGTGCCTATATTATCTTGTTGTAACCACAATATGGTGGGATCGGTGCCACCATAGAAATGAAGTCTATCGTTGCTATTACAATGATATGACCTCAGAGGTATTGCAGTGACAATGTCTTAGTGAAAGCTCAATGGAAAGTATTCGATGTTAACACATTGAAAGGAAGAAGGGTGACTTGACTCAAGTTTAGATTGTAAGGGCCTTGGTCGTCTCATATTTTGAATCTACTGAAGGATGAATTTATGACTGGGTTTTCCCCTCGATGGGGGATTTTCCCTAGCAGCGTGCTTATATATTGTGTTCTCTTATTTTGTTGTTTGGCATTAATCTTGATGATAAGGAAAAATAATTAAGAGATCTAATACTAGTAATGAAAACATCATAGGTTAATTCCATAATAATGGAAATCATTTAAACTGTTGACTCCTAGGATTTCCCAACACGGTATCAGAGCTATGGTCAAGGTCAAAGGAAGTTTGAAGATCACCTATATACCTTTGAATTATTCTCAGTAAAAGGAACCTGTTTACATTGAAGATTAAGATTAAGAACATATCTTAAAAGAATGGATAGCTGATTACAGTAAGCTAGTTCATTTACCATATTAAAAACACCTTACATAAAAGGGAGGATTCCAGTATTCCTCAAGGTGACAAGATCAGATTATCTCTAAATTAAAGTTTGATTATCACAAAAGTAATCTCGATGCAATCACAATTGTTGAAGCGATGAATGGATAAACTTCAGAACTATCATAGTTTCAGGGCTCTTACATTGAATAGAGGTTGGTTATATCTTGGTTTTGTTACAGATAAGAGGTCTTCGTATCTCGGTGCTATCTCAGTCACCATATGAACATAGTCTCGGTGCTTTCATAGTATTATCGGATCACATGACCTCAACTCGGTGTTATTTCAGTGATACCAATATGGCGTATGAGACTCGGTTCTATCACAATTGTGACATTACTATAAGAAAGGTTCAATGTTGTTACAAGGGTGAGGACTTTGCATCACATATTCAAAAATTTGAAAAAGGCACTTTAGAATTTTAGTGATATTACAAGGTGATTTGATGCTACTTCAGTATCACAGTTTGGGTGCCACTACAATGACCTCAGTTCAAAACCATCACAATGGCTTCAGTTTGGTATTATTACAAGTAACAACAGTTCAATTCTCTTTATAAGGTCTCAGTGGTGTTACAGTGATAAGGTCAAAATAATCAGTCTTCCACTCATTAAATAAATATTAAGCACAAGCATAAAGTTCCATCTCAATGGAAATCTAGTAAGTATTTAACAAAATGCACCTTCAACAAGTCTAATAAGCTATAAAATCAAAGGTACATAAAACACAAGGTACATATATCCATAAGTTTCTTATGGTTCATATAATTCTTATTTATAGCCAATCTAGGGTAAAGATTGTAGTTCCTAGATAACACACTAAAATCCTATGTTAGAATCTTAATCTTTATCTTCTAGGATTTACAAGTAGTCTAGGATTTCAAGAAAAATACCAATGTTGATTGAAAGAGTGAATATGTTGATCTCCATAGGATTCCATCTAACTTAAGAAATTAAATCATGTTCTTAGTATCATATGTCTTTTCTTTAGAGCATGTATTATAGATCATGGTTGAATACAAGAAGAAAACTCCAAGGAATACTTATAAGGTTTGGCCATCTCTAGGTATGTCTTAGTCTATACACCTTATAAATCCTCTTAAAAGGTACATTTATCTTATTTTGAAATTTGTGTTACATTACTAATATTGTTATGTCTAGTAGTCTTGAAGCATAATGATTCTTGTTCTGGGTAATTCATCTCTTGATAAATCTACCCCCTCATATTCTTAATTGACTTTATAGAACCCTAGACAAGTTCTCTTAAAAACTCTAACCTAATGGTATGTTGAAAAAGTGTGAAACCCTAACCTACTTAGGGTTATTATGAAATGTTATTTGAAGTTTTTATTGACGATGTCATGTTTTGGATTTCAGTATGATCATGAAATTTAACTTGTTAGGGTTGAAAGATGTTTGTCTGAGATCCCGAACCTTTGAAATTTTGGAATAGTTGGGTTTGCTTTGTTATGTTATGAAACCCTAGATATTTAGGGTTTGGTTGGGTCTATAAGCAAAATCCCCTAGAATTCTAGGAGTGAAACCCTTGGTATGTGTTAATTTGGTTGAAACCATAGCTTGGTCTAGGTCGTTATATGTCTAATATATTAATTTTTTCTAACATATGATGTGCTTATGTGTGATAATGAATTTGTAGATATGAGTAATTATTGATGTTCATGAGTCTTAGGGTTTGGAAATGAGCCTCGGTCAAAGTTTGATGTTCTAGGATAATGTTATCTTGTAAATATAAGTTTTTGCAGCTAAACCCTCATAGTAGTTAAATTATCTAGTATGTGCGATATGGCAATCTGGAATCTATCTATATAGTGAGTGTTGAGATTGTGCAAATAAGAAATCTTTGTTTTTTTATCAAACCCTATTAGTACTAGTTATGATGTTGATTATGCTATTATTGGCTTTGATTATTGAAGCTCATGTATAAAATCTAGGGTTTACATGAAATAATGTTAGGGAATCTAACATATGAAATTTGAATATTGTTAGATAAGGTTTTCTACATGGAAGATCATGTCCTGTCATTGAAAGAATATTGAAACCCTAGATATAATTAGTTTGATATCTTGATGAGTTGTGGTTGTGATTTAAGGTTTGTAAATAAACCTAGGCAAGAAGTTGAAGTATATTCTCTTATTGACTATGTCTAATTCTTCCATTGTTATAAGATTTATGTTATGGCTAACTTCATGCTGCTATAGTTTTGTTTGTACTTGCTATATAAGTTTTGTAGGTACACAATCTTCTAGGTGATGAAGATGATGAAAGAAAGGTTGATGTGATAAGCATGATATGAATGGTGATTATGACTCTGTAGAAATTATGGAAGCCATGAAATATTCTCCAATGATGAAAAAGAAGAAGCTAATTGCCCTAGGTTAAGAGGGATCCTAGATAGAAGAGATCTCCCTGAGTTTAAGAGGGAGTCTGGATAGAGAAAATCTCCCTGGTTGAGAGGGAGAGCATAGTTTTGATTGGAGAATGAAGTTTGAAGGATATGTTGTTGTGTGTGAAGTTGAAACATTAGGAAAACCCTGAAGGTTAATGTTTAGATAGGCCTATCATGTTGAGAAGAAACATTAGGAAAACCCTGAAGGTTAATGTTTATTTATGAATATGTGAAAGTATATTGTTGATTGGGGTTGTGTTTAAATCTCTCAAAGGTTTTGATAGCATGTTGGTTTATCAATCAAATTGATTGGGAGAGATTTATTGTCCTTGATATGCTAGATCAAGTAGAGGCTTTGTCAGTGAAGCATTTCCTGGGAGGACATCTAGCCGACACTTTGTATTTAGGTCCCACGGTAGGGAGGGTGGTGTGGTCATAGATCTTTGACCATGGATACGCACCTAGGTCCCTGGGTTGATGGTTAGAAAGTAAGCCTAATGGTACCTAGAGAGGTTGAAAAATTGAGTCCATCTTAGTCCCACCTTGATAGATTTCCCTAGTTAGGAATCTCGTATGTGGCATTATGGTGCATAAATTATTGGGAGACCAATGGACAGGTTTTCCTTGTTAGGAATGTAGTCCATGGCATTACGGTGCCTAAAATTGTTTGTATATGATGTGGTTTGAGATCTTCCATGCACCTCTTTGGTTATATGTAAATATGAATACCTCCCTAGTTAAGAGGGAGTATTGAAAAATGTAACTAGGTTAGATCTTCATTATTGTACTTGAGTCAAATGTAATATATTTGTCAAAAGAAAGTGAAAAGAATTTTATTATTAATTTGAATTGACTCATTAAAGCATGGGTTTCATGCTTGGGTCAATTATAGGTCAAGCCTCCATTGTAGGCTCTAGGTTATTGTCAAATTCATTTATTATTGGGTCAAGTATTCCTCCATTAGGTCATCCTCTTCAACAAGTCATCAACTCGGCCTCTTCATCAAATTCCTCAAATCAGCTTCTTCAAATTCGGCCTCAAAAGAATAATTGTGAAGAGAACTTATGTCAGCCCAAAACAAAGCCATAACTCTTCATGATTCATGTCGGCTCATTTAGGATGGGAAAACCTCTATATATACAAGCATGGGATATTCACATTACACTACTCACAACTCACAATTTCAGAGAAAAAATTTAGTGATCATAAAGAGTAAGTTTCAGTGCATCTCAGAGGAAGTTTTCGGTGAAATATCATAGACAATTTCAGTGCTATTTATAGTGAGAAGTTCATATCTTAGTGAGACATACCCTCAGTTCTATCACAATTTTACATATTATTCAGTCTACCACAGTTTGGTGCTCCTACATTTTGATGTTATCACATACTACAATCCCAGTGCCTATATTGTCTTGGTGTAACCACAATATGGTGGGCTTGGTGCCACCACAAAAATGAAGTCTATCATTTCTATTACAATGATATGACCTCAAATATATTGCAGTGATGATGTCTCAGTGAAAACTCAATGGAAAGTATTCAATGCTAACACAGTGAAAGGAAGAAGGGTGACTTGATGGAGGTTCTCTCAGTCTAGATTGTAAGGGTCCTGGTCGTCTTATCTTTTGCATTTACTGAAGGAAGAATTTGTGACTGGGTTTTCCGCTCGAGGGGGGTTTTGCCCTAGCAGCATGCCTATATCTTGTGTTCTCTTCTTTTGTTGTTTGGAATTAATTTTGATGATAAGGAAAAATAATTAAGATATCTAATATTAATAATGAAAACATCACAAGTTAATTTCATAATAAGAGAAATCATTTAAACTTCCAACTCCTAGGATTTCACAACAATAGCAACCCATGTCATTCAATTTTTGGAGCATATGACTATCTTTTGCACTATAATTTCTTTATATAACACTTTTCATTTTTCCAAAAGTCATAATTTTCCTCACAGGGTTGTGAACCTTAGTAACTAGTAGAATATGGTTGCGCCAAGGAATTTCCTAACTTCTTGCTTTGTGTAGTTAGGTTTTCATACAATGACGTTTATGTAAGGTGCATAAACTTATACATATTGATTTTTTTCTCCCCTCGCCATACAATAGACAAAGCCTAGACGAATTGTCGGGACTCAAAAAACTAAATGACTACTGTGACTATGGTTTCAACATATGGTCAATAGTTGAGCTACTGACACCACAAGCTTTTTTCCACAACTCGAACTCTTTTGGCTGCTTGGGCTACTCCTTACTATAGCTATGATAAAACACACCCAATAAATCTAACCATAGCTCTAATTGATGTACACACATATTCTACGAGACCATCCATGTTCAACTCCAACTCTAGGTTAGTTTATAATATCTATACATTGTGACTTTTATATATTATATATTATTATTATGTTTTTATTCTATCTCTCTTAATTACAAAATTAAAGAAAAAGTTGTCTAATGCTAACTCTCTCTAATATTTCTTTCCAATCTATCTTTCTTTAACTATAAAGAATATTTCATTTTTATTCCCATAATTTATTGGAATAAAATATATTATAAATTTACATAATATTTATTTATTTTATAAAATAATATATCAAAATTTGTAAAATTAATATAATATAATAATGTATTAAAAGTAAAATAAAATAGTTAAAAGTTTATATTTTAAATTTTAATAAATCTATTGATGATGATGATGATGATGGTTAACGTCCATTAAGACCAAACTTTGGTCTATCGGACCTAAAGAAACAAATTATTTACTTTGATTTAATATTTTATTCCTATGCTCAAAAAGCTTGGAGAGAAGCCTCTCAAGCTCGCTATAATTTTGACATCCTAAAAGGTCAGGAAGGTTAGTATTGTAGCAAAGATTATGAAACTAAGATCTAATGTGGTTGTATGCAGGGCACTCTAAGAGGAAGTGATTTTCATCCTTGATGTTCATATTCTCACAGAGATAGTCGATCCTTTCTATCCATGGTGTTTTAGGAACTTCCCATTGACCCATTTCACTATGGAGTTCATGAGAGTTCGTTCTAATCTTGGCTATCTTAATTTTCTTATTTGAGCTAGTTAAAACAGAGAGATACTTTTGATCTTCTAGGGTGGGGTTGATGACCTCCTCAAGGATTAATAAGCATCTCAGGCTTCTTAAGGATTTCTTCTCTACCATGGGTATGACTGTTAACACATTGAAAGGAAGAAGGGTGACTTGACTCAAGTTTAGATTGTAAGGGCCTTGGTTGTCTCATATTTTGAATCTACTGAAGGATGAATTTATGACTGGGTTTTCCCCTCGATGGGGGATTTTCCCTAGCAGCGTGCTTATATATTGTGTTCTCTTATTTTGTTGTTTGGCATTAATCTTGATGATAAGGAAAAATAATTAAGAGATCTAATACTAGTAATGAAAACATCATAGGTTAATTCCATAATAATGGAAATCATTTAAACTGTTGACTCCTAGGATTTCCCAACACGGTATCAGAGCTATGGTCAAGGTCAAAGGAAGTTTGAAGATCACCTATATACCTTTGAATTATTCTCAGTAAAAGGAACCTGTTTACATTGAAGATTAAGATTAAGAACATATCTTAAAAGAATGGATAGCTGATTACAGTAAGCTAGTTCATTTACCATATTAAAAACACCTTGCAGAAAAAGGAGGATCCCAGTATTCCTCAAGGTGACAAGCTCAGATTATCTCTGAATTAAAGTTTGGTTATCACAAAAGTATTCTCGATGCAATCACAAAAAGACAGTCTCGTTGTTGAAACGATGAATGGATAAACTTCAGAACTATCATAGTTTCAGGGCTCTTACAATGAATACAGTTTGGTTATATCTTGGTGTTGTTACAGATAAGAGGTCTTCGTATCTCGGTGCTATCTCAGTCACCATATCAACACAGTCTCAGTGCTTTCACAATATTATGATCTCGTGACCTCAACTCGGTGTTATTTCAGTGATACTAATACAGCGTATGAGACTCGGTTCTATCACAATAGTGATATCACTGTAAGAAAGGTTCAATGTTGTTACAAGGGTGAGGACTTCACATCACATACTCAGAAATTTGAAAAAGGCACTTCAGAATTTCAGTGATATTACAAGGTGATTTGGTGCTACTTCAGTATCACAACAGTGACCTCAGTTCAAAACCATCACAATGGCTTCAGTTTGGTAGTATCACAGTGACATCAGTTCGATGCTCTTAATAAGGTCTCAGTGGTGTTACAATGATAAGGTCAAAATAATCAGTCTTCCACTCATTAAATAAATATTAAGCACAAGCATAAAGTTCCATCTCAATGGAAATCTAGTAAGTATTTAACAAAATGCACCTTCAACAAGTCTAATAAGCTATAAAATCAAAGGTACATAAAACACAAGGTACATATATCCATAAGTTTCTTATGGTTCATATAATTCTTATTTATAGCCAATCTAGGGTAAAGATTGTAGTTCCTAGATAACACACTAAAATCCTATGTTAGAATCTTAATCTTTATCTTCTAGGATTTACAAGTAGTCTAGGATTTCAAGAAAAATACCAATGTTGATTGAAAGAGTGAATATGTTGATCTCCATAGGATTCCATCTAACTTAAGAAATTAAATCATGTTCTTAGTATCATATGTCTTTTCTTTAGAGCATGTATTATAGATCATGGTTGAATACAAGAAGAAAACTCCAAGGAATACTTATAAGGTTTGGCCATCTCTAGGTATGTCTTAGTCTATACACCTTATAAATCCTCTTAAAAGGTACATTTATCTTATTTTGAAATTTGTGTTACATTACTAATATTGTTATGTCTAGTAGTCTTGAAGCATAATGATTCTTGTTCTGGGTAATTCATCTCTTGATAAATCTACCCCCTCATATTCTTAATTGACTTTATAGAACCCTAGACAAGTTCTCTTAAAAACTCTAACCTAATGGTATGTTGAAAAAGTGTGAAACCCTAACCTACTTAGGGTTATTATGAAATGTTATTTGAAGTTTTTATTGACGATGTCATGTTTTGGATTTCAGTATGATCATGAAATTTAACTTGTTAGGGTTGAAAGATGTTTGTCTGAGATCCCGAACCTTTGAAATTTTGGAATAGTTGGGTTTGCTTTGTTATGTTATGAAACCATAGATATTTAGGGTTTGGTTGGGTCTATAAGCAAAATCCCCTAGAATTCTAGGAGTGAAACCCTTGGTATGTGTTAATTTGGTTGAAACCATAGCTTGGTCTAGGTCGTTATATGTCTAATATATTAATTTTTTCTAACATATGATGTGCTTATGTGTGATAATGAATTTGTAGATATGAGTAATTATTGATGTTCATGAGTCTTAGGGTTTGGAAATGAGCCTCGGTCAAAGTTTGATGTTCTAGGATAATGTTATCTTGTAAATATAAGTTTTTGCAGCTAAACCCTCATAGTAGTTAAATTATCTAGTATGTGCGATATGGCAATCTGGAATCTATCTATATAGTGAGTGTTGAGATTGTGCAAATAAGAAATCTTTGTTTTTTTATCAAACCCTATTAGTACTAGTTATGATGTTGATTATGCTATTATTGGCTTTGATTATTGAAGCTCATGTATAAAATCTAGGGTTTACATGAAATAATGTTAGGGAATCTAACATATGAAATTTGAATATTGTTAGATAAGGTTTTCTACATGGAAGATCATGTCCTGTCATTGAAAGAATATTGAAACCCTAGATATAATTAGTTTGATATCTTGATGAGTTGTGGTTGTGATTTAAGGTTTGTAAATAAACCTAGGCAAGAAGTTGAAGTATATTCTCTTATTGACTATGTCTAATTCTTCCATTGTTATAAGATTTATGTTATGGCTAACTTCATGCTGCTATAGTTTTGTTTGTACTTGCTATATAAGTTTTGTAGGTACACAATCTTCTAGGTGATGAAGATGATGAAAGAAAGGTTGATGTGATAAGCATGATATGAATGGTGATTATGACTCTGTAGAAATTATGGAAGCCATGAAATATTCTCCAATGATGAAAAAGAAGAAGCTAATTGCCCTAGGTTAAGAGGGATCCTAGATAGAAGAGATCTCCCTGAGTTTAAGAGGGAGTCTGGATAGAGAAAATCTCCCTGGTTGAGAGGGAGAGCATAGTTTTGATTGGAGAATGAAGTTTGAAGGATATGTTGTTGTGTGTGAAGTTGAAACATTAGGAAAACCCTGAAGGTTAATGTTTAGATAGGCCTATCATGTTGAGAAGAAACATTAGGAAAACCCTGAAGGTTAATGTTTATTTATGAATATGTGAAAGTAAATTGTTGATTGGGGTTGTGTTTAAATCTCTCAAAGGTTTTGATAGCATGTTGGTTTATCAATCAAATTGATTGGGAGAGATTTATTGTCCTTGATATGCTAGATCAAGTAGAGGCTTTGTCAGTGAAGCATTTCCTGGGAGGACATCTAGCCGACACTTTGTATTTAGGTCCCACGGTAGGGAGGGTGGTGTGGTCATAGATCTTTGACCATGGATACGCACCTAGGTCCCTGGGTTGATGGTTAGAAAGTAAGCCTGATGGTACCTAGAGAGGTTGAAAAATTGAGTCCATCTTAGTCCCACCTTGATAGATTTCCCTAGTTAGGAATCTCGTATGTGGCATTATGGTGCATAAATTATTGGGAGACCAATGGACAGGTTTTCCTTGTTAGGAATGTAGTCCATGGCATTACGGTGCCTAAAATTGTTTGTATATGATGTGGTTTGAGATCTTCCATGCACCTCTTTGGTTATATGTAAATATGAATACCTCCCTAGTTAAGAGGGAGTATTGAAAAATGTAACTAGGTTAGATCTTCATTATTGTACTTGAGTCAAATGTAATATATTTGTCAAAAGAAAGTGAAAAGAATTTTATTATTAATTTGAATTGACTCATTAAAGCATGGGTTTCATGCTTGGGTCAATTATAGGTCAAGCCTCCATTGTAGGCTCTAGGTTATTGTCAAATTCATTTATTATTGGGTCAAGTATTCCTCCATTAGGTCATCCTCTTCAACAAGTCATCAACTCGGCCTCTTCATCAAATTCCTCAAATCAGCTTCTTCAAATTCGGCCTCAAAAGAATAATTGTGAAGAGAACTTATGTCAGCCCAAAACAAAGCCATAACTCTTCATGATTCATGTCGGCTCATTTAGGATGGGAAAACCTCTATATATACAAGCATGGGATATTCACATTACACTACTCACAACTCACAATTTCAGAGAAAAAATTTAGTGATCATAAAGAGTAAGTTTCAGTGCATCTCAGAGGAAGTTTTCGGTGAAATATCATAGACAATTTCAGTGCTATTTATAGTGAGAAGTTCATATCTTAGTGAGACATACCCTCAGTTCTATCACAATTTTACATATTATTCAGTCTACCACAGTTTGGTGCTCCTACATTTTGATGTTATCACATACTACAATCCCAGTGCCTATATTGTCTTGGTGTAACCACAATATGGTGGGCTTGGTGCCACCACAAAAATGAAGTCTATCATTTCTATTACAATGATATGACCTCAAATATATTGCAGTGATGATGTCTCAGTGAAAACTCAATGGAAAGTATTCAATGCTAACACAGTGAAAGGAAGAAGGGTGACTTGATGGAGGTTCTCTCAGTCTAGATTGTAAGGGTCCTGGTCGTCTTATCTTTTGCATTTACTGAAGGAAGAATTTGTGACTGGGTTTTCCGCTCGAGGGGGTTTTGCCCTAGCAGCATGCCTATATCTTGTGTTCTCTTCTTTTGTTGTTTGGAATTAATTTTGATGATAAGGAAAAATAATTAAGATATCTAATATTAATAATGAAAACATCACAAGTTAATTTCATAATAAGAGAAATCATTTAAACTTCCAACTCCTAGGATTTCACAACAGTAGCAACCCATGTCATTCAATTTTTGGAGCATATGACTATCTTTTGCACTATAATTTCTTTATATAACATTTTTCATTTTTTCAAAAGTCATAATTTTCCTCACAGGGTTGTGAACCTTAGTAACTAGTAGAATATGGTTGCGCCAAGGAATTTCCTAACTTCTTGCTTTGTGTAGTTAGGTTTTCATACAATGACGTTTATGTAAGGTGCATAAACTTATACATATTGATTTTTTTCTCCCCTCGCCATACAATAGACAAAGCCTAGACGAATTGTCGGGACTCAAAAAACTAAATGACTACTGTGACTATGGTTTCAACATATGGTCAATAGTTGAGCTACTGACACCACAAGCTTTTTTCCACAACTCGAACTCTTTTGGCTGCTTGGGCTACTCCTTACTATAGCTATGATAAAACACACCCAATAAATCTAACCATAGCTCTAATTGATGTACACACATATTCTACGAGACCATCCATGTTCAACTCCAACTCTAGGTTAGTTTATAATATCTATACATTGTGACTTTTATATATTATATATTATTATTATGTTTTTATTCTATCTCTCTTAATTACAAAATTAAAGAAAAAGTTGTCTAATGCTAACTCTCTCTAATATTTCTTTCCAATCTATCTTTCTTTAACTATAAAGAATATTTCATTTTTATTCCCATAATTTATTGGAATAAAATATATTATAAATTTACATAATATTTATTTATTTTATAAAATAATATATCAAAATTTGTAAAATTAATATAATATAATAATGTATTAAAAGTAAAATAAAATAGTTAAAAGTTTATATTTTAAATTTTAATAAATCTATTGATGATGATGATGATGATGGTTAACGTCCATTAAGACCAAACTTTGGTCTATCGGACCTAAAGAAACAAATTATTTACTTTGATTTAATATTTTATTCCTATGCTCAAAAAGCTTGGAGAGAAGCCTCTCAAGCTCGCTATAATTTTGACATCCTAAAAGGTCAGGAAGGTTAGTATTGTAGCAAAGATTATGAAACTAAGATCTAATGTGGTTGTATGCAGGGCACTCTAAGAGGAAGTGATTTTCATCCTTGATGTTCATATTCTCACAGAGATAGTCGATCCTTTCTATCCATGGTGTTTTAGGAACTTCCCATTGACCCATTTCACTATGGAGTTCATGAGAGTTCGTTCTAATCTTGGCTATCTTAATTTTCTTATTTGAGCTAGTTAAAACAGAGAGATACTTTTGATCTTCTAGGGTGGGGTTGATGACCTCCTCAAGGATTAATAAGCATCTCAGGCTTCTTAAGGATTTCTTCTCTACCATGGGTATGACTGTTAACACTGACAAAACAAAAGTTATGATTATCAAATCCAAGAAGGACACTTACGCTAATTTTATGTATGACAATAATAACTTGGAGGAAGTGTATTCTTACAAGTACCTAGGAATTGATATTCATCACAAGCTCAACTGGAACCATAGCATTGAGAAAAGGATTAATGGGGGGTGGAAAGCTTACTTTGGTCTTGAAAATAATTGTAAAATAGCAAACCTTGTAATGCGGGATAAAAAGAAGTTCCTCTTTGAAACTTTAGTCACTCCTGTTATCTTATATGGCTGTGAGGTTTGGGGTTGCAGCATCTCCAGAGAATCATGGAGAAAGATTGAGCAAATCCATAAGCGTTTTATAACTTATAACCTGAAAATTAAAAGTAATACACCCTATCCTATTCTCCTTATAGAAGCAGGTCTTTCCCCTATTGAGAGCCTAGCTATGCTTAGGTTTCTGTTGTACAAGCACAAAATCAGTAACATAGACGATCATAGACTTCCTAAGCTAGCTTTAAATTCTAGCCAAAACCACCTAAGGCTCAATCAAGGGTGGCATAAAGACACAAGGGCCTCGTTAAACTATTGGGAGATCAACGAAAATGATGCATTGCAAAACATAAATAACATTAAAGATATTGTTACTTATAAGTTCAAAGAAAAAATGTGGTGTGAGAAAGACTTAGCGGCTAAAAGAAAATTAAGTTATTATAAGAAGGTCATCAACCCCACCCTAGAAGATCAAAAGTATCTCTCTATTTTAACTAGCTCAAAGAAGAAAATTAATATAGCAAAGATTAGAACAAATTCTCATGAGCTCCATAGTGAAACAGGTCGTTGGGCAGTTCCTAAAATGCCATGGACGGAAAGGATCTCCCATATATGTGAGAATAGGAACATCGAGGATGAAAGCCACTTCCTCTTAGAGTGCCTCGCGTATAACCACATTAGATCTCAATTTCACAATCTTTGTTACAATACTGACCTTCCTAGCCTTTTACAATGTCAAAATTATAGTGAGCTTGGGAGGCTTCTCTCCAAGCTTCTTGAGCATAGGATTAAAATCTTAAATCAAAATAGATAATTTGTTTCTTTAGGTCTGATAGACCATTATTTGGTCTCAGCGGACGTTAACCATCATCATCATCATCAATATCTTAATTTTCTTTTAGCTGCTAAATCTTTCTCACACCACATTTTTTCTTTGAACTTAGAAGTAACAATATTTTTAATGTTATTAATGTTTTGCAATGCAACATTATTGTCGATCTCCCAATGGTTTAACCAGGCCCTGGTGTCTTTATACCAACCTCGTTTGAGCCTTAGGTGGTTTTGGCTGGAATTTAAAGCTAGCTTAGGAAGTCTATGGTCTCCTATGTTATTGAGTTTGTGCTTGTACAATAGAAGCCTAGTCATAGTTAGACTCTCGATAGGGAAAAGACCCACTTCTATAAGAAGAATAGGATAGGGTTTATTGCTTTTAATTTTGAGGTTATACGTTATAAAACGCTTCTGGATTTGCTCAATATTTCTCGAGGATTCTCTAGAGATGTTGCAACCCCAAACCTCACATCCATATAAAATAACGGGAGTGACTAAAGTTTCAAAGAGGAACTTCTTTCTATCCCACATTATGAGGTTTTCCATTTTACAATTATTTTCAAGACCAAAATAAGCTTTCCACCCCCCATAATCCTTTTCTCAATGTTATAGTTCCAATTGAGCTTGTGATGAATATCAATTCCTAGGTACTTGTAAGAAGACACTTACTCCAAGTTACTACTGTCATACATAAAATTAGCGCAACTGTTCTTCTTAGATTTGATAATCATAAAGTTTTTTTTGTCAGTGTTAAGAGTCATACCTATGGTAGAGCAGAAATCCTTAAGGAGTCTAAGTTGCTTATCAAGATCAGATGGGCACCTTGTGAGAAGAACAATATCATCAGCATAGAGAAGAAGGATGATGACTATCTATATAAAATTCTTGGAAAACATTAATAACCTAAGCAAAACAATAATATCAAACCTTATTTACATTAATGAATTAAAAAATAATTTAATTTAAATTTAAATATCAAACTATAAATCTACTTTATAAATACAATAAAACAACATCTAGTGAGGATTCCACTAAACAATAAGAACAATACCTTAAAATGAAAATAAATATTTGAATCATGAAAAGCATATAATAAGCGAATGACAATAATTATAATAAATTTAAACTTTTTATATTTAAATTAATTTTTTTGAAAAACAATATATTAAAAAAAATAAAATTACTTTTGATTAGATCTTAGGTTTTTGTGATCTATATTGTAAGAAAAAATGTCTTTTGGATTAATCAGATCATTATTATTTGGTTGACGTTTCAAACCAACTAATGTGGTTCATCCTCGGGACAAAGGTGAAAAAATTCATTTGTCCTAAAGAATAAATAGCAAAGATGCATGAGTCCATAATTATCCATTAGGAATTAGTTATTTAATTAATAAAATAATATTTATTAATTTTTAATTAAAGACTAATTATTATAAACTAGCGGTTATTTTTTATATAAATAGAAATTATTTATTAATAATATTAAATTATTATTTATATATTATGTATGAAATTATAATAACAAATTTTTCATAAAAATATTATAGTTAATAAAATCATAAATATATTATTATTAATTAATAAATTAACTTATCATAAATAAATAATAATAATATATAAATATAATATTTATTAATTTTTAGTTATAGAAGTCAAAAAGGTTCCTTTCTAGTTGAGAGATGATGCTATAAGGTTATACGATAATGTAATTGCCAAGTTAAAGAGCAATGAGGGGTGGTCGAAGGATATTAAGTGTAACACCAGAGTTAAACAAGGTTGCCCCCTCTCCCCTACCTTATTTGGCATTTACATCGACACTAGAAGGTTGTTTAGAGGAAGTAGGTTGTGCTGGGATGATCTTAGCTGGGATAGTCATCATCCTTATTCTTTATGCTAATGATATTGTTCTTCTCGCAAGGTGCCCATCTGATCTTGATAAGCAACTTAGACTTCTGAAGGATTTCTGCTCTACCATGGGTATGACTGTTGACACTGACAAAACAAAAGTTATGATCATCAAATCCAAGAAGGAAACTTACGCTAATTTTAAGTATGAAAATTGTAAATTGGAGGAATTTCTTCTTACAAGTACCTAGGAATTGATATTCATCACAAGCTCAATTGGAACTATAGCATTGAGAAAAGGATTAACGGGGGGTGTAAAGCTTATTTTGGTTTTGAAAATAATTGTAAAACGGAAAACCTCGTAATGTGGGATAGAAAGAAGTTCCTCTTTGAAACTTTAGTCACTCCTGTTATCTTATATCGATGTGAGGTTTTGGGTTGCAGCATCTCTAGAGAATCTAGGAGAAAGATTGACCAAATCCAAAAGCGTTTTATAACGTATAACCTCAAAATTAAAAGAAATACACGCTATCCTATTCTCCTTATAGAAGTGGGTTTTTCCACTATCGAGAGCCTAGCTATGATTAGGCTTTTGTTGTACAAGCACAAACTTAATAACATAGGAGACCATAGACTTCCTAAGCTAGCTTTAAATTCCAGCCAAAACCACCTAAGGCTCAAATGAGGTTGGTATAAAGACACCAGGGCCTGGTTAAACCATTGGGAGATCGACAATAATGTTGCATTGCAAAACATTAATAACATTAAAAATATTGTTACTTCTAAGTTGAAAGAAAAAATGTGGTGTGAGAAAGATTTAGCAGCTAAAAGAAAATCAAGATATTATAAGAAGGTCATCAACCCCACCCTAGAAGATCAAAAGTATCTCTCTGTTTTAACTAGCTCAAAGAATAAAATTAATATAGCTAAGATTAGAACGAACTCTCATGAGATCCATAGTGAAATAGGTCATTGGGCAGTTCCTAAAACACCATGGATGGAAAGGATCTGCCATCTCTGTGAGAATATGAACATCGAGGATGAAAATCACTTCCTCTTATCAAGAATGACGACAGCTCTGCCTTTATCAGCTTTAAGGATGACAATGTCAGGGTTCTCCTTTAGAGCTTTAAGGGCAAGAAATTCATCTTTGCTAATGTTTCTTTTGGGAGGCTTAGCCTTCCTAAGAATGATAGCATAGTCTTGCCTGATAACCTCCTTAACATTATCAGGAAGGTCTTTGATACCAAATTCAATGTTACAAATAATGTCATTAATGGGAATCTTATTAGGGGCAAGGGAAAAATTAAGACCCTTATTTAAGAGGTTAAAAACGGATTGACTAAAATTTTTACTAGAGAGATTAATAACATTTTTAAAAGGAGAAGAGAAATTATTATTATTATTATTATTATTATTATTATTATGGTTCGTATTAATATTATAATTATTATTTGAATTTTTATAATTATTATTATCCTAGGATTCATAAGGCTAGGGTCCCCCTAAGACCTATTGTTAACACAATAAGTGGGCCTATGTATCTTCTAGCTAAATTCTTAGCTCAGAGGCTCAAACCTCTTGTTGGTCACACTAATTCCTTTGTTAAGGACTCTGCTTCCTTTGTTAAAGAATGGAAGGATATTAGGCTGGATCCTGGTGATTTGTTAGTAAGTTTTGATGTTGTTTCCCTTTATACCAATATTCCTATTCAAGAGGCCATTGATGTCATAAATCGGATCACTGACAATGACACTGCCAAATTAGTTGGCCTCTCCCTCACCTCTACCTTTTTCAGTTTCCAAGGTGAGTTCTTTGAACAAACCTATGGGGTAGCGATGGGTTCTCCTCTTTCCCCTATAGTTGCTAACTTATTCATGGAAGATTTTGAGACTAAAGCATTAGCCTCCACCCAATTTCGCCCTAAGAAATGGAAGAGGTTTGTTGATGATACTTGTGTCGTTTGGCCTCATGGATGCGAAAAATTGGATTTGTTTCTTAACCATCTTAATTCTCAATCCGACTCCATCAAATTCACAATGGAGGTTGAAGTGAATGGGTGTCTTCCTTTCCTTGACATTCGGTTCTCTCTAGAATGAATGATGGTTCCATTTCTCACTGAGTCTTTCGCAAAAAAACTCACACGGAACAATATCTTCATTCCAGTTCTCATCATTTTCTAGCGCAAAAATTCAAGGTTCTAAGTACTCTAGCCACTTATGCTTTAAGAATTTCGAATGAGAAACACCTAGAAGAGGAAAAATCTCATCTTCTTAAAGTTTTTGAAAATAATGGCTATAGAAGATCTCAAGGCCTCAAAGCTTTTCAAAGGGCCCATAAAGAATCGAGGGTTAAACCTCCACGTGATAACCCAATCTCTAAGGTGCAGCTCCCATTTATCTAGGGGACCACTGACAGGAATGCCCATATTCTTAAGAGGAATAAAGTTTCTTCTTCTTTCAAACCCCTTTTTACCATTAGAAATTCTCTCAGACCCGTTAAAGACCCTATAGACCCTAAAGACATGAAAGGGGTCTACTCGATCTCATGTTCTTGTGGGATTCCCTACATTAGGGGAATCAACTGCTCTCTTAAACAGAGAATCCAAGACCATGCAACAGACATCGGGCATAACCGATCGTGTTGATAAGCTCTTGCGGAGCATGCAAAGAAATATAAGCACCATGCTTGCATTGAGGATGCGAAGGTCATTGCGAGGGTTGATCACTTCCACCATAGGAAGCTAAGAGAGGCGATTGAGATTGAGAATCATTCAATCAATCTCAATAGGGATGATGGGTGGAAACTGAGTAAGAGCTAGATTCCGGTTGTTTCCTCCTGATTTTCCCCGTTATTACCCCTCCCCTTTTTTAATTTTTTTCAACCTTTGTGTTTTTATTTATAAATATCTTATTATTATTATTTCATATATATAAAATAATATATAATATATAAATAATGGTTTATTATTATTAATGAATAATTTCAAATATTTACAAACAATTAAAAGGCCAATTTTGAGCTATATAACTAAAAATTAATAAATATTATATTTATATATATATTATTATTTATTGGGATATTTATTTATTTATAATAAGTTTATTTATTAATTAATAAGAATAAGTTTATGATTTTATTAACTATAATATTTTTATGAACAAATTTGTTCTTATAGGCTAGTTTATAATGGCTAGATCTCAGTTTCACAATCTTTGTTACAATATTGACCTTCCTAACCTTTTACAATGTCAAAATTATTTTTGAGCATAGGAATAAAATCTTAAATAAATAATTTGTTTTTTAAGGTCCGGTAGACCAATGTTTGGCATCATCTGATATACCCATCATCATCATCATCATCATCTGTTTTTTAGGTCCGATAGACCCATCATCATCATCATCATCATCATCATCAATTATTTTATTGATCATCATCATCATCATCATCATCATCATCATCATCATCATCATCATCATCATCATCATCATCATCATCATCATCATCATCATCATCATCATCATCATCATCATCATCATCATCATCATCATCATCATCATCATCATCATCATCATCATCATCATCATCATCATCATCATCATCATCATCATCATCATCAATTATTTTATTGATTAAATAACTAATTCTTCACAACTAATTCAATTATTTTATTGATTAAATAACTAATTCTTCACAACTAATTCAATTATTTTATTGATTAAATAACTAATTCTTCACAACTAATTCTGGACTCTGACTAGAGGTGAGGTAATGCAGGCCTTAAATAAACGTCCATGGAAACTACCGTGTGGATTGTCGAGCCGAGAAGGGAAGCGTGAACTCTAAGTTTATGCGAATAACTAATAAAATATTGTTAATTACACACAACTCATAAGAGTGGCGCATGATATAAACCTGGCTCTGATAAGTTCAGATGTGGCTTCTGTGTGAAAATGGTTTTTTTTAACATACAGTCGAAACCGACACCGACAGTCTATTTAAAACACCGGTGAACCAGGTCGAAACCTAACTGTCCATTTAAAACACCGGTGAACCAGGTCGAAACCTAACAGTCCAGTTAAAACACCGGTCAACCAGGTCGAAAACCATATGCACAAATCCGAATAGATGGTCTCCTGAACTAATCCAACTTTCTCTCTCTTAACTTGTATCAGTTTGTGCTTTATTTGGCATCCTCACTCTTAACTTGTATCCCTTTGTGTTTTACTTGGTTTTCCACAATCTGAGTTTGTGAAAAATGGTCGTTATTGCAGTCCCAATACAGATCTCACAAAATCGACTTGGAATTCTCCGTTAACAAATAACAGACCTGGAAATAAAATGGAAGGGCGAGGGCAAGACCTTACTGTCGGACATGGGAGCAGGGACAGGAACCTGCGCATTGGTGGAAGGTGCGAAGAGATTAATCAACGCGAAGGGGACGAAGAGCATCAACAATGTGACAGACAGTGACCAGCAAATTTCCCACAACTTGTGAGTTTGAAATATGGTGAGAAAGTGGTCCAGTTTGAAATAGAGTGAGAAAGTGGCCTTCAAGGCTACATATATTTATTGCAATAATTACAGCCTTCCCCTTCTCGAGCCATTGGAAAACATGAAGTAACATGCATGTTCAGCCACTCACATCTCAAATGGATTTCTGTTCAGCCACTCACATGTCAAATGGTTTTTTTGGATGAATAGCATGGTTTTATGTATGGAGTTGTTTTTAGTCTGATTTGTTTGGAAGTTTTTAGGGTAGGTTTTTTTTGTCTAATTTTAGAAAAATCTGATAAGAATTTATTGAATCTGATAATTCTTATCGAAATCACAAGATGGATAATACTGTGCAATGAAAATGTCATAGAGATTTTCAGGGTGCTATCTATATATAGAGTCAAAAAAAAACTAGTTTAAATAACATAAATCAAAATTTGACCACAAATCTTTTCACCAAAATTTGTGTGAAACCAAAAAAAATCCCACCAAAAACAACTCCTTTTGTATAAAACCCTATGTTAGTACTCAAGGCCCAATAGCAGGCAGTTATTAGTCGCCGTCTTCGTTGTAAGAAGCAGTCAATGTCTCGACACGCCGAAGACTCAGCTTCTTCGTTATCAAGTTGTCAATGTTTCAACACGCCGACGATAAAGCGGGCCAGAATTGCCTGAACGTTGTAACATATCAACTAGTTGCGTGGATTCATATTGTCCAGCCATTGTTACTGAAAATCCATATTGACCAGCGGTCAATGTCTCGACACCCCGAAGACTCAGCTTCTTGTTCCGCGGATTCATAGTGTCCTGTAAATGTTTCTTAAAATCCTGCAAGAAATTGCTGTGGAACTGCAAGTAGTTTCAAACATTGTTCCATGGCTGGATTCATTGTCATCCAGTAGTCTTACAGTACCAGCAGACTCGGTTTCTGCCTCAATATTCAAACACACCGGCAGCTTTTGAGATAAGCAGCCCCTGTGTCTCAAACATTGGTTGCATGGCCGAAGTTGCCCATTTTCCATTTCTGGCCATTATGGTCGCAGTTATGATTCCAGTAGGCCTTTCGGCCAATGATCCGGTGTTCGAGTTGGAGGTGGGAAAAGGGTGCAACCCCAGTAACGTTAGTGGTACAATGTTCACAGCTTTCAGTGGCAATCGGGATTCTGTTTTGGCATCCCTCAGCTCAGATCTTACCCCACAACTTTATGCTTCTAACAACGATGGTAATATCTATGCTCTTGCAGTGTGTATGAAGTATTTAACCTCACGCCAGTGCTCCAAATGCATTACAGGAGCACTTACTCAACTAAAAGCATACTGTTCCCGATCTCTTGGTGGTCGGATTTATCTGGACGGTTGTTTCGTTCGCTATGAGGATTCTTCTTTTGATGGTCAGGCTGTGGACGCTGGGAATTCCTCCAACTGTCTGTACAGCACAAACTCCAGTGATCCGCGATTCTCTGAAAGAGCCCAGGCTTTATCCACGCAACTAATCACGAACGCTTCTGCAAATAACTATTATGCCGTCGGCTCCATCAACGGATCCTTATATGGTCTCGCTCAATGTTGGCCTTCTCTTTCCAACAATAGCTGCCAAACATGCTTGAATGATACTCGGAATCTTTTACTTGAGTGTACTCCCATGAGTGAAGGACGGGGTCTCGAGGCGGGCTGTTTTATGCGCTACTCAACTTACATGTTTTATAACCAGACTTCCCGTACGGGTATTCTAAATCTGTTGCAACTATTTGCGGTTTAATTCGCATATAATATCTCCCTTGATTTTTTTGTTTTTGTTTCAGATTCGGGGAATTCGTCATCAAAATTAGTGACCAAATTGTCAGTCAGCATTCGCGGAGCAGTGCTGGTTGCGGTGGTGTGTTTCGTACTGTTATGTCGACGAAGTAGACAATGGAAGAGTTGCAGTCGACCAGGTGATTTATCATCACTATTAGGGCTTCCAGAATCCAAACTACATTTTCCGGATTTCTTTGACTTGGTCTTATTTAATCGTTGTGAGAAATACTGTGTGCAGATGACAACCTAACTGCGGTTAAGGAAAGCTTTGAGGTTTTCGATTACGAGTTTCTGAAAAATTCTACCGGGAACTTTGAAAGAAACAATGTAATTGGCAGAGGAGGATTTGGTGAAGTTTATAAGGTATAATATCAAAAGTGCCTTTTGTGAGTCTGTTCAATTATATGGATTATTTGCAGATGGATTCTAATTATTTAGACGAGCAGGGAAGAGTTCCGGATGGGAGGGAAGTTGCGATTAAAAAACTGAATGGAAGGCATCAGACTACTGAAGCCGCACAGGAGTTTCTCACAGAAGCGAGGCTCATCAGCAGCGCCCGTCACCGTAATCTTGTTCGTTTGTTTGGATGTTGCACGCGAGGGCATGAACGCTTGCTGGTTTATGAATTTATGTCAAATAACAGTCTTGACAAGCATTTGTTTGGTAAGCTGTTCTCATTAAAGCTGTGGTTTTAGCGATTCAAGTTGTTCGTTAAAAAAAAAAAGTTGTATTGGTTCAATTACATGTATTGAAGCATTCAAATATTATCTGTATTGAAGCTTGCAAATATTTTTTTGGAGATCTACAGGAGAGATAAGGAATCCTTTGAGTTGGGAAAATCGTTTAAAGATTATAGAGGGCACAGCTCGAGGCCTTGCATATCTCCACGAGGATGCTAATGAGCGCATTATACACAGAGATATCAAATGTGCTAATATACTTTTAGATGAGAGATTTCATCCCAAAATAGCAGATTTTGGAATGGCTAGATTCTTCCCGTATGACCAAACCCATGTTTCTACCAGCAGATTCGGAGGAACAAGGTAAGTTGTGCAATCAATTTATTAATTTCTCTCAGAAGCTCCTCTTTATAAGGAGTCTCACAGCATTGTTCCTTCCATGAATTTATTATGAGGCAGAGGCTACGCTGCTCCAGAGTATGCCGTCCATGGGCAATTATCAGAAAAAGCTGACGTTTATAGTTATGGGATTGTTGTTCTTGAGATTGTGAGTGGGAGAAAGTGCTTGGATTATAGACTGCCAGAGCCTGTGCAGATTCTTCTCCAATGGGTGCGGCTCTGTCTCTGTTTATAATTTGGTTTGAGTATTACAGGAAAATTATTTTGCATAAAATTTCAGAGTAGAAACTTGATGATGGTGCAGGCTTGGAATAAGTACGAACAGGATGAAGCTTTGGATATTGTTGATTCAACAGTAGAGGGACAGTACTCAAGAGAACATGTGCTCAAAATAATCTCAATTGCATTTCTTTGTACTCAAGGCTCTTCGACGCGGCCAGCGATGTCGCATGTTTTAAGGATGCTAAACAACGATGGCGATATTCCAGTCCAACCTACGCAGCCAGATTTCATAGATACGGCCACAACAAGCAGGCCTACGAATTCCAATGCCACCTTTAACTCTGAATCATCGGCACCTGATCCATCTCACGGCTCAATAACCGTGTCTTTATGCACTCGTTAGTGTGTAACGTATTTAGCATTTTACAGCAAATCTCAATAAAGCTGTGAGAATAATGTAGAAACTGAATTAGTTATGAGCAGTTGAACAAGATGTAGTTGTGAGTAGTTAGGAATTGGTTACCAGAATTGGTTGTGTGTTTCCTATATAAATGAAGATGTAATCGAGCAAATGATCAATAAAGTTTGTGAGGTTTGTTTCCCGAATTAAAGACTTTAGTGATAAGCTTGGTGATATTGGTGAAAAGGTTTCTAGTACAGACTTGGTAACTGTTACTTTAAAGGGGTTAGTCCCCGACTATAAAGTCTTTATTTCAGCTCTCTCAGCTAGACCGACACCTCCTACATTTGAAGAATTGGCTGGAATTCTTCTTCAAGAAGAAGAGCGCATGAAAACTTTTGAACTGGAGTCAAATGGTTCTGATTTGGCTTTGACTGCAAGAGGCCAAAGATCATTCCGAGGGAGACCATGGGACAGAAACAAAGGCCATTTTCAAGCAAAGCAGAAAGGTAAGGCACCTCCTGATTCTTATGTTAAAAGGAACATTGTATGTCATTATTGTGGAAAACCTGGACATCTGGCAAAAGATTGCTATAGGAGAAAGAGTAATGAATCAAATCAAAGACATAACAGGCATAATGGAAACTACATAAACAGAGACACCTCAGTGAATGATGGATTTAAAAATCTTAAGTTATTTCTTTCTGATGCTGCATTGTCTGCTGAAACTGATGATGAGAATACTTGGTTTATAGATTCTGGTGCATCGGCACACATGACTTGTAATAAAGAATGGTATGATAAATATTATGAAAAATCTGATGGTACACACATTTACCTAGGAGATGATAGGTCACTTAAAGTTCAAGGCTATGGCATAATAAATGTGTACTTACCTAATGGACAAATGCGACAGATTCATAATGTGATGTATGTACCTGCTCTTAAAAAGAATTTGCTATCTGTTTCCGCTATCACTGATAATCATTTAAAAGTAGAATTTGGTAAACTGGGGTGTATAGTGAAAGATGTTCAGGACCACTACAAGGTTGTTTCTACAGGTACTAGGGTTGGAGGATTGTACAGATTGGATGTGACAGTCAAGCGCCATGTTGCATTGACATCTCAAGAGACATCGACAGCAGAATTATGGCATCACAGGTATGGGCACCTAAATTACAATGATTTATCGTTGTTACAAAGGAAATCAATGGTTGAAGGTCTTCCTGTTATGAAGTGTGAACATTTACCATGTGAAGCTTGTGCACTTGGTAAGCAGCATAGAGAAGAGTTTCCTATTCATACTGAGAAACGGAAGTATGATATTCTTGAATTAATTCACACTGATGTATGCGGACCTATGCAAACTAGGTCTCTTGGTGGTGCTTCATATTTTGTTATTTTTATTGATGATAGATCTAGATATACCTGGTTCTATTTTGTTAGAAGGAAAAGTGACATATTTGAGTATTTTAAAGAATTTCGAAATATGGTTGAAAAACAAACAGGAAAGTGCATTAAAATACTCAGATCTGATCAAGGGGGTGAATATAAATCAAAAGCATTTAACACCTATTGTAAATCTAATGGAATTCAACAACAGTTCACAGTGCCACATACCCCTCAGCAAAATGGTGTTGCTGAGCGATGGAATAGAACCTTGGTGGAATCTGCTCGTAGTATGCTGCAAGGTAAGAACATCTCTAATGGTTTCTGGGCAGAAGCCATTAACACTGCTGTTTATCTGAAGAATCGATGTCCCACTAAGAAATTAGTTTTTCAAACTCCTTTTGAGGTTCTTTATGGTTATAAACCTGATGTGAGTCATTTCAAAGTCTTTGGATGTACTGCTTTTGCTCATATTCCTGAAGCTAACAGAAGAAAACTTGATGCCAAGTCCATCAAGTGTATTTTCATTGGATATTGTACGGATCAGAAAGCCTATAAATTGTTTGATCCAAGTTCCCATAAACTATTTGCAAGTCGTGATGTATTGTTTCATGAGCAGACTGATAAAAGTAATACAAAGAATAATACATGGCATATTTCTAATGATGATGCACATATCAAGCTTGATACTATGATTAAGCAGGAACAGAAACAGGTCCAGGTACAGGTACAGGATCAGGATGATAGCAGCAGTACGAGCACATCTAGCAGCAGTGAGTCATCACAAGGGGGTGATACACCTCAAAGCCGACGAATTATGGATGAAACACCCACACCAAGAAGGTCGTCCCGACAGACTCGGCCTCCTGCAAGGTATAGAGACTATGCCTTAATGTCTAATATAATGAATGTTGAAGAACCAATTGATTATGAGCAGGCTAAACAACATGAACCATGGATTAATGCTATGAATGATGAGTATGCTTCTATTATGAAAAATCAAACATGGGAATTAGTGGAACTTCCTGAAAATAAAGTTCCAATTGGAAGCAAATGGTTGTATAAAACAAAATTTAAAGCAGATGGTACAATTGATAAATTTAAGGCAAGATTAGTAGCAAAAGGATATGCTCAACAGGAGGGCATTGATTATGAAGACACTTTTGCACCAGTAGCTAAGTTGAATACAATTAGATTACTGATTGCCTTAGCCACAAAACATAATTGGAATATACATCAAATGGATGTCAAATCTGCTTTTCTAAATGGTGATTTACAGGAAGAAGTTTATTTGGTTCAACCTGAAGGGTTTGTCAAACAGGGACAGGAGCATCTGGTTTGCAGGTTAAGAAAGGCCTTGTATGGTTTGAAACAGGCACCAAGATCATGGTATGTAAAGATTGATACTTTCTTTCTTCAGAATGGGTTTGTGAAAAGCAAAAATGATCCTAACTTGTATGTTAAGAAAGATGAAAAAGGACATGTTGCTTTAATATCTTTATATGTGGATGATCTCATTATAACAGGCAGTGCTCACAAGTTAATTGAAGAAATTAAAGTTCAGTTGTCAAAGGTTTTTGAAATGAAAGATTTGGGTGAAATGCATTACTGTTTAGGCATTGAGGTATGGAGAGAAACTGGTAAAACATTGATCACTCAAAGCAAATATACAAAGGAGATTCTTAAAAAGTTCAATATGATAGATTGTAAAGCTATGTCAACTCCCTTAGAACATAATGCAAAGTTGTACAAAGAAGATGGTTCGAAAGAGGCAGATGGAACATTATATCGTCAGTTAGTGGGAAGTTTGAACTATCTCACCACTACCAGACCAGACATTGCATACTCAGTCAGTATCCTTAGTCAGTTCATGGCTAAGCCTTCAGGAAATCACTGGAATGCTGCAAAGAAAGTTCTCCGATATCTAAAGGGAACAGTGAATCTTGGTATTATGTATACTGATGTATCTGATGTTGTACTGACAGGTTTTTCTGATTCAGATTGGGCAGGAAATCCAGATGACAGACGATCTACCTCTGGCTATGCATTTCATATTGGATCAGGGGTCGTATCTTGGAGTAGTAAGAAACAGCCAACTGTTTCTTTATCTTCAACAGAATCTGAGTACAAAGCTTTAACCAATGCCACCTGTGAAGCTATTTGGTTGCGGAGAGTTCTTGCTGATCTTGAAGAAGCGCAAAGTGGTGCAACATGTATCAATTGTGATAATCAGAGTGCTATCAAATTAGCACATAATCCAGTTTACCATGCTAGAACAAAACATGTTGAGTTACAGTACCACTTTGTACGTGAGAAAATTATGTCAAAAGAAATTGGAGTGCTATTTTGTAACACCAAGGATAATGTGGCTGATATATTTACTAAGCCCCTTGGTAAAATCAAATTTGAAGTTTTTAGAAGTCAGTTAGGTATTGTAGAGAATCCATTTCTCCATTAAGGGAGGATGTGAGAATAATGTAGAAACTGAATTAGTTATGAGCAGTTGAACAAGATGTAGTTGTGAGTAGTTAGGAATTGGTTACCAGAATTGGTTGTGTGTTTCCTATATAAATGAAGATGTAATCGAGCAAATGATCAATAAAGTTTGTGAGGTTTTATGTTTTAAGTAAAGCCAGCAAGTGCACCAACAGCTATAGGAAACCCAGAAGTTAAAGCGTCAGATGCATAGTATGCTTTTCATTGTTCAATTCGATGCAGAGATATAGATATATAACTTGAATGAGTTTAATTCAAAGATTCTTTGTTTATTATTCCGTGCCACAGCATCGACACTTGTAATAAATGCAGTAGACTTTGAAAAAACTGTGTAATTTGCTATAGCTTATTATAATGTTTTGTAAAATGCATTGTTTATGAGAAGATCGTACCTAAAATAATTGATTTCAGTGTCCTTCATAAATGAAATTTCAATCTTTTAGTTGGTGAAGTATTTGAAAAGTGAGAAATGTCAAGTAAATAAATAAATATTCTTAGTTTAAAAATATTAAAAAAGTGATTTAGTATGTGTATTGTGTATTAGTATTTATATGAAAAAATATATTTGAAAGTAATAATAAAGAGCATAACATTTGTTTTACGCTTTTGTAAAATTTACAAATAACATCGTGATAAAATAACATGTTTATTTGAGGTTTATGTGTTATTGTTAATAAAAAATATTATTTTAAGAAGAATATGGATGATAATATTTTTCTATCAGAGATAATTAAAATCAAAAATTTAATTAAAAGAAAATTAAGTGGCACTCAATATTGAAGTTTAATTAAATAAATTTGTATTCTAGGTATTTAATAACATTAATTATCAAATCCCAGTGTTGATTTGCAACAATATTAACACATTTTGAACATTTATTATATCTTCTCTATTGTACCTTAAATATTTAATATATCTCTTCTATTGTAGAGGGGACATTTTGAGATTCATGCTTTAAAATTTGGCATTGAGAAATGGAGGTCCATTTGCTGGGTTCATTAGTCATCTAACATTCTGCAAAAAGATGTAAAACTCATTAGTCCATTAGTCATCTAACATTCTGCAAAAAGATGTAAAACTCATTAGTCATTTAACATCATACTAAGGGTTGTGAAACTTGTTATGATGTGGAGTTGTAGAAAAATGTGAAGAAGAAAATTACAGAGATTAAAGTCTATGAAGTCGTTAAAAAAAAAGAAATATATAGATGAATGAGACTATTAAGTACATATTTTTTCTTTGCAAAGAAAATATTTTTAATGTGTTTCAAGTCGAATAATATTTTGTTGGTTTTTTTGTGCTTTGTTATTCCTCTGTTTACATGCATTTGTTAGTTTGTGTGTTTCAACTTACATGTATTTGGTTGGCTTAGCAATTTGTCATTGTTTGTTTGTGTTTAAAGTTTGCATTTGGTGGGATTAATAGTCTAATTCTATGAACTATGAAGCAATAATTTAGTTAATAGTAATACAATAGCATAAAATATGAAGCAAGAATTTAGTTGACATTAATACAATATAGTCAAAGTCTAAGTGACCTTACTAGTAGATCGTATTCTTTGTCATGATATGTGTCGTGTGATTGTTGTATATATCTAAATAGAGTTACAGTGATCAATGATTTGCCACCTCGAACTTCTCATAAACGAATGCAACCATTTTTTGGAAAAATAAATTTTATGAGAAAATTTAATTTAAATTATCTCTTAATTGTTATTATAATTAACAAACTATTAAAAACTAATCATAATTTTTAATGGATTTTAAAAAAATTAAACAAGTAATATCAACAACCCAGTGCTAGGAAATTTGGATTTTGAACGAAATTTCATACTTTATTCCTTTGTTTGACAAGAAACCATCACCACCCTTTTGCTTAAAAGTATATGATATGATAGGAACTACCAAATTCATTTGTGAGTAAAAGAATACATTATTATGATTTGAAAAATTTAGATTTGGAAAAGCAAGCTTATGTTTTGGAAAAAGCAATTGCTCACTTTAGAACTTATATCATTTCAACCTAGGTTATTGCTTCAATACTAAATCTCCCTGTTTAGACTATGCTCAATTGTTATTGACTCAATACTAAATCTTCCTATTTAGACTATGCTAAATTGTTATTGCCTCAATACTAAATGTGCCTGTTTAGACTAGTTAAATAAATAATTTATTATAGTTAAAACATCGTATTAGTTATTTTGCGTCTATAAGATGAGTATATATATTCTTTCATATTTAATATGGACTTAGTACGTCTATATATATATATATATATATATATATATATATATATATATATATATATATATATATATATATATATACTACTACTCGATATGGAAATCATTCTTCAAGTTTACACTAAAAAAGTGTTGTATTTTGTTTAGATTTAGAGAGAATTAAGATAAATATATACTAATTTAAAATATTATATCTGAATTTAAAATAAATAAATATTTTAATTAATAATTATTTAAAAAATTGTATTTGAAATGAAACTAAATATTTTTTATGGACTTAGTATCTATATATATATATATCTATATATCTATATATATATATATATCTATATATCTATATATATATATATATATATATATATATATCTATATCTATATCTATATATATATATATATATATATATATATATATATATATATATATACACACACACAATCTTAATTCAAGGAATCAAACCTCCCGGATCCAGGTGTCTGACGACAGCACAAGTACATGGCTTGCGGTTTGGATGGGCGCGTGGTTGATCTTCACTGCCACACATCCTCTCACAGCTCCGGTCATAACTCCTCCTCTGCTCCAGATTAATGAGACTTTAATGACGCCAGTACATCCATTTCTGCCAGTTAATTTCTTGATCATGGCACTATCAACTTGCCATAATCGTGTTTCTCCCCTCCACTCTGGCTCCTCCTCCTTTGCAGTTGCAGCGGTTTGCTCTCGTCCTCTCTCTGGAGTAAACCAGCCTTTGGTTCACTAGAGGAGCTTCCGGCTATGCCCATAAGACATCCTCTATTTCACCTGCTCTTTTGCTTGCCACCCGCTTGCTGCCCTAAGCGCTGAAGCCAAGTTTGTTTTCATCCTTTACTGCTTCCATCATCTTCCAAGAAGCCCAAATCACCCTGCTCCTCCAGCTATGCCGAAACTGCGGCAGCGAATGAGCTGCAGAAGAGGTAACTCTCGAGGGAAAATTGGACACCAGGCTATCTCCTCCATGACGGACTGCTCAACCTCCTGCCCGGACTTCCGCTCAGATAGGTATCCAGCTACTCGGAGTGGATGGGGTAGGAGTAGAGGATTGCAAATTATAGCACCGAGCTCCTTCCAATCCATGACTAACGCCGCTCAGTTACGATTCCCCTGCAATCATGGCACTTCTTCCTTTATGGCCACGTGACCATTGAGCTTAGCGAGCTCAATTCAGGTCAAGAGGTTGGTTCCCTCAGAGTGACTACAGACAGGCCGGTGGAAGACAGACCAGACCCCATCCAGACAAACCTCGAACAAAGCAAAGCTTCAGGCTCTGGCAAAGGCAAAGCTTGTCAAAGCATGAAGAATCAGGCGGGCTCCTCTGATGATGATGATGATTACAGGTATGGATTCCGCGTCACCGAGGAGCTGCCTGATCCCTCTCCTTATGCTTAAACAGGTTGGTTCTTTCTGGTTTTCTTGGACTTCAGCAAGCTCGAGAAGGTTCACTCATCACTGTCCTAGATACTACGACATATGCATTAGCTCATATTGCCAGTTTTTCATACGAAAGGGGCATTCTGCTGGCCTTCAGTTTTCAGTTTCGGTCGCAGTCACAGCTACCTCTATTTTCAGTAATAGGTTGTCACGTAGCTCGTCACAGCTACCAAGTCTAGTTTTACTGTTTTGGTTGTCGCATAGCTCCGGTATAATTCTCAATTCCAAGTACAACTATGGGGTTTTCTGTATTTTTGCCTTAATCATGATCAGGCTCTCTATAGTTCTTGAGGGCAATACTCAACTGGATTTTTGCATACAGCTTGTAATCATGCCGCATTTTTGGGCTAGCTCTATGAGGTCATGACCTCGGTGTAAATTATTTTTGTATTAATATAGAAATAGCCATATTCAGGAGGAAAAAAAAAAAACTAAAAATTAAAAAATTCAAGGACTCAAACCACTCTATATAGAAATCATTCTTCAAGTTTACACTAAAAAAGTGTTCTATTTTGTTTAGATTTAGAGAGAATTAAAATAAATATATACTATTTAAAATATTATATCTAAATTTAAAATAAATAATTATTTTAATTAATAATTATTTAAAATATTATATTTGAAATGAAACTAAATAATAAAATTTATGATTATTTAATATCACATTTAAAGTGGAGTGAGTTATATATATAAAAAAAAATTAATAGCATTATAATATTATTCCATATCTCAACTATTAACAATAACATTTATTTATGTAAATTTACTATAAGTTTTAGTATAAGTAATTAACATAGTAAGTCAAGAAAAATTTACGCACATCATATTTGTGCCATTGTGAGAGTTGGAAAATTTACAAGACCCTCCCTTTGGTATGCATTCTTGGTGAGAAAGACATTTCACAATCTATTTATTTTGATATGTTTTTATAAAAGTATCACATATTTAAAGCTTAATTTTCGTAAGTAATTATAGTTATAGTGTTAATTTCAATTATATTAGAGTTTTATAGTTAAATATTGTATTTTCATGTAATGTAATCAGTAAAATTTTGTTAAAAAAAAAAAAAATCTTAGTTAGACTAATATGACTTATATTTTCTATATATTGAGTTTTCGTGATATTTATAAAATTATTGTTTTTATGATGAATCATACTTATTGGCTCGAAAAGTGTTGGTCAAAAACTTCTCTCATGTGATTTCTGCCAAAAAACTTTGCTTTAGTAAAATAATAAGAGCCATAATGACAACTATAACTACCTAGTAAATTAAATGCATTCAATCATACTAAAAAATCTCCCATCAGATTACTTTGCTCTTTCCACTCACGAACTTAAAAATATACTGACAAATAAAAAATATTATAAAAATTATCTTTATATTAATATTATAAAACAACACAATACATTAATTAATTTATATATATATATATATAACTAACTACTTAGTTAGTTTTATAAAATTGTTACTTTTTAATTTGGAAATAGACTCATCTTTTTTTGTGGGAGAGAGGTTTTCCAATAAGGTTAAATTGTAAAATGATAATTTAAATTAACAAATTAAAAATAGTAGTAAAAAAGAAATTAATGTGAATCATAATTAAAATATTTTAATTTGCATCTTAATTTTATGGAATTTTATATAAAGATATAAAATATTTTAAATTGCGCCTTAATTTTATATAATTTTATATAGAGATATAAAGTAATGAAAAAAAAAATTACTTTTAGTACAAGGAAGAAATCTAATTTCTTTACTATTTAATATGGAGATGAATAAAAAAAAATAATTTACTTTTTACTACCAAAAAGAAATGTAATTTCTTCACTACTTAATATGGAGATTACAGAAAATACTATTGTTGATATTACATGTTCTGTAATTAGCCGAAGAATTCCTATTTCAACTTAAGGTGGATGACTTCCTATTTCAACCTAAGGGTCGATGATGATCGGTTGACAACCTAGATTGATTCTTAAGGGCCTAAGATAGAAACTCTTCAACACTTCTATTTTTTATTGAGACTTGAGATTCCCAAGGGTAGTTTTTTTGTTATATATTTATCAATGGTAGATACAAATGAAGTCTTCCACTATATCAATTACAGTAATATTTTTACTGTGGTTGTACTAGTTTATTCTAAGTTCAGTTTAATATATATATATATATATATATATATATATATATATATATATATATATATAAAGAACAAAAAATATTTTACTATAAACCATAAGTGAAATATTTCAATGTCCATATTAAATAACATACTTTTATATCTACTTAATAAAGAGAAAAATAAGGTAATTTAAATTAAAAAATAAAAATAAAAAATGTTGAGTAAAAGATTTTAACATGAAACATATATAAAGAGAGCATGATTGAGATAATTATTATTCCATTAATCACTACTTTCTAATTTAATGTATAAGAGATATTTGTAATTTTTTTAATGATCAATATGAATTTGATGTATAATATTTTAGAAAATATTACTAATAAAAATAATTAAATATATGCATACAAGAAAAACAAAAATATGAGAGGGCATGTTTTAACATTTTAATATGGAGAACATGAATTATAAATAAAATATTTCAATGTCAACTACATAAATACCATCCAGGATCCATCCTAACTCCCCATCTACCAAGCACCCAGAGGGAATTCACAAATTAATTCATGGGATAGTTTAATTGGCAATAGTTCTGTTATGAAGTAGCCTTATGAAGTATTATGTAAACAATTAGATTCAAGGTTTAGATCGTCCATAAGTCAAGGAAATAAAAAGAAAGAAAAAATAAAATTCATAAATTATATAAATTATTAACATTCTGAATTTTTGAATATTTTAAAACCCATATTTGATTTCATGGAAGTTTTTATTTCCAAGTTGTTTCTTGGAAGGGGAGTCTTAATGTTGGATGAAAGAATGAGGTGATAACTATCCAAACAAATGGGAATGTTACGAGTTTGGATGAAAGAATGATATTAGAACTATCCACACAAAAGTGAATGTTGTCACAAGGATTTTTTGGACGCCTGTTGGAATAGGTTTTGTCCCTAGAAAATGACACCCACTCTCAAACCTTCCCCACGAAATTTTAAGACCTAATGAGAAATAAACGCTACAAAATCCAACTCATCTGCACCATAAAATTACTTTATAGTCTATATAGAGAATAATATCTTATAATGACAATTAATGTATATGTGTTTATATATCTCATCTTATTTTTGTGGAATGAGCATTCCATCCTTTGTAAACACTTTCATTCGATTCACTCACATTTTGTATTTCCTCTTTTGTATTATTGCATCGAGGGTGTTTTGGGTCCTTTCTCTCATAGCTCTTGTACAATTACATCAAGTGTATTTGGATTTTTTCTTCTCGTTCCTCTTGTATGGTTGCATATTGTGTTATCTTTTGTTAGTTTGTGGGTGAGAGGGTTGGTGGGGCAAGGGGATTTCCATCCTCCCACATTTAGACTTTCCTATTTCCTCTAGTTCCCCCTATGGTCATTCCTCATGTCTCTAGGTGATTGTTTGATCCCGATGATGTTGGATTTCTCCTACCTCATTCCTTTTCCCATCTCTATGTTTCACTTACTTCAAATTGCATCCAAAAATTTCAAATAGGTTTTTCAATGCATAGGGTGATGATTTGATCATCAAAGGCTTGTTGGAGATTGTCTTCTCTTTCATTTACTATTTGTTTGCATCCATTTATGGAATATTTTGGAATATATAAGTGGCTTCCTATTTATGTCATAAGGCATTTCCCTATGTGAAACATATGTGGGGTGGTGACTTCCTAATCACTCACAACTATCAAGATCCATTGGATGATAATGGATGTAATTTTTGGAACTCATTCCAATGACAAGTGATGTATACTTCCATGCTCAACAGATCCATATTATTCTCACTACCGATTATGAAATAGAGTGAGTTATATAAAAAATAACTTTCTAATTTATATACAATATAATATTATGCTATACCTCAACTATTAACAATAACATTTATGGATGTAAATTTACTATAGAAGAAAAAGCTCCCTCACATAATGTTGATACCATCTCAATATTGAATACCCTGCATACTGTCGACACCTTCTCGATATTGGAATCCATGCCTGAAACCATATTTCTAGTTACATTATATGAATGTTATTTCTTAGTGTCCTTCAGATTGATTTTTTCACATCCAATCCTATACTTTTAATCATGTTCTATTAATGACATTTCTTGGTCTCCCTCAGATTGATGGTGTTCATATTGATCCCTTTAATTGGTAGCTAGTTCATGACTTCAATGGCATCGAGCATGTGACGCCCCTATCCTAGTGGTAGTCTTTCAACTGCTCATAGGCAGGTGCAGAACCACCAACTGATTTATTTTCACCAATACTTTCAAGTGTGGAGTACCCTTAACATCCAATACTTAAAACATTTTCACTTCACCAAGAATTCATCTATTATTATACACAACGAAAACATTCATTTTGACTTCATTTACATATGCAAGTATATAAGTAAACTTAATATTTTAAGGGAGGCGCAACTCCCTGATAAGATCTTGCTTATAATAATATAACAATATATTTTTACAAGTTCATATACAATCAACCTCTCAAGGCAACCCCAAAATATATTTGGCCAAAACAAGGCCAAACTGTAATTTCGAAAATTCACATGAACCATCGTTAAGCTCAGCCCACACTTATCATGCAACCCTGCCCAGGGAATATTTTCACTTCACCAAGAATTCATCTGTTATTATACACAACAGAAACATTCATTTTGACTTCATTTACATATGCAAGTATACAACACAAGTAAACTTAATATTTTAAGGGAGGCGCAACTCCCTGATAAGAGCTTGCTCATAATAATATAACAGTATATTTTTACAAGTTCATATACAATCAGCCTCTCAAGGAAACCCCAATATATATTTGGCCAAAACAAGGCCAAACTATAATTACGAAAATTCACATGAACCATCGTTAAGCTCGGCCCACACTTATCGTGTAACCCTGCCCAGGGCAGTCTGCCCTATTGTGCGTCCTTGCCCACCATTCAACACTTCACCGTGTCGCATGCCCGGCGTCACTGTGCAACTCCATTATTTCTTCATTCCATAGGATGTGTTGCCCAACTCTATCATTCACTCGATCGTGGATCGTGTCACTCGGTGCACGTGCCCAACTTGCCACCTAGTCACACTTAACCCATTGTCTGTTTCTCTTAGCTCGCAGTCGTGTGGTCATACTCGAACTTAGGTCAAGCGCCCAGCTTGTCGCACTATTGTCCGGGTGCACCCAGCTCGTCTGCGCTCACCCTTCGACCGTTCACCCAAAGTCACCAACTCGCTGACCACCCAACCGCCTAGTTTGCCTACCCAATCACCCAATCCATTCACCCATTAGCTCGTCGTCCGCTCGCTCATCCTTCGCCCAGTTCATACTCGCCCTGCGGCTACCCGGCTACACACCCTGTAGCTACCCAATTACTTGACCTATGGCTCACCCTTGCTGTGTTCTACCATTTTGCTTCATCCTCGCCTTGGCACTTCGGTCTTGCACCTCCTGCGCCTCGGCTCCTTCATATGGCCTCCCACTTCGCACTTCCAACTAGACTTGTGTTTACTTATGGTAAGTGTGTTCTCTCCACCATGCGTCCTCCTCTTACCTATACCATCCTCCATGGCTACAATGTGGGTGAGCCTGTTCAGGTTGGCCTTCCAACTCAACCACCCATGGCACCACTCAAGGTCGACTTGTCTATATCGTCGCCGTGCTGATTCCACTCACCCAACCATGTTACGTATAAGGTCACCTCCGATGAGTTTCACACTTAGCCAAATTTGCACCTCTTCGTTGGCTCATCGCACGCCAACTCGTCCAAATGTCGCAACATTCATCACACCCGACTCGCCGCTCTCCAACTGCTCGCACCAGCTTGTCACCCACTTACTCGTCCCATTCTAGCTCGTCGCATTTAAATGAGGGTGTGTCGTCCCAACTCATCGCACACATGACTCATGGGCGTGACATACTCCACATTAAATGGCTGTCATCCTTGAAAACCCCATCCTGTCAACCACCATCACCAAGACTATCAATCCACACAAATGTGTTTATGGGTAATCCAGATGTGTCCACCCCTTGACCTGCCTCATTCCATAGATATTCCAAACTCTAAAAAAAATCATGGGCTAGTACCCCTCATGTCGGTGACTAGTTGGGTAGCTAATCCAACCATACGTCGCCTCCATAAGAACGCATGCCCCAAAATCATCATGACTCATCATGGCACACTGTCTGCCAATATGTGTCTATCTCACCCCAAATGTCTACTCACAATGTTGGAGACTCACTACCATGAGCAGCTAACAATGAGCCTCATCTCCATGATAATATAAGAAGATGGGGAGGAAGTGGAGCCTAAAGGCTCTCCCTCTTCCTCTCTTATCAACTCAATCCATCTATTAGGATCCTCCACTTCTAATCTCTGCAAGTATGCTTCCCGATCCTCCATTTGAACATTCGGCCTAGCATCCTCATTCTTCTCCATTGCCTCTAGTCTGCTTGATATATCTAAGATACTATCAGACAATGTCTGAATCACCTGTGATTGTTCCATAAGATTTCCCTCCATAGAAGATAACCTCGTATAGACATCTTCATCTTGCTTGACATCCTCCACATTCATTGTTGTCAACTTACACTCGGCCTTTGTAGCTCCCATGGTTGGCACACCAATATGTACATCCTCTTGCTTGTCATAAATGTACAACTTCCTCATATGTGGAGTTATCATAGCTTCAAATTGCCTCATAAATTCCATGTCCAGCACAACTTCGTAGTAATATATCCATACCATTTTGAAATTGACCTTCCCTGCCCATTCACCTAGTAGCACATCAACCCTTTGAGCCACACCAATCAAAGAATTAGGAGGAAAGTTCACTACCTTCATTTGTGCCTGAACAGGTACAAACTTCAGTCCAATCTTTCTCACAGTATCTTCTTTCATGAAGTTGTGAGTTGCACCAGTATCCACCATAGTTAGAAAAATTCCATTCCCAATTTTTATCTCAACATACTAAAATTGGTTTCTCTCACGATCTCTTCGTGAGATCGCTTCCGTAGCCACTACAACTCCTAGAATCTGCATAACCCCAATGGAAGTTTCATCTTTCTTCTTCGCATTAGATTGTGCTATCTTAGCCAATTTCGGTCTTGAAGGAAAATTCTTCACCGTATGTGGTTCTTCACATATCCAACACTTCAATGGCCTCTTCATCTTCATCTTGTCAAACGATCTTGAAGGCTCTTATTTTGTAGACATCTCTTTCAGCTTGTCAGTCTTTCTCTTCTTCTCTTCGTTTCCTTCATCATAATGTTCTACCAAGCAATCAACAGCTGCAAACACTTCTTCAAGTGTTTTAATCTCTTGCCTCTTCATCTCATTGCATGACTAGGGCTTCAATCCTATAATGAAATTGAATACCTTGTCCCTTTCCACCATGTTAGGAAGTTCCAAAACAGCACTTGAGAATTCCTGCTGATAAGCTTGTAGTCTCCCTATTTGTTTTATATACTTTATCTTCATCCTTGCATCCCATGTTTCATCTTGTGGACTAAAATGAGTTTGCAAAGCCTTCTTCATGTCATCCCATGAAGTGATCTTTGTAACATTGCCACTGGCAATCTGGTCCATCTTCCTTTGACACCACATCTTAACAACCCTCTTCAAGAACTGAGTAGCTACTTTAACTTTGGCCTGTTCATCATTCATCCCCAAATGTTCCAAGTATTGCTCCATGTCCCATAGAAAGTTACCAAGATCTTTCACACTCCTCGTCCTGTCATAAGAATCAGGTTCCTTAACTTTCACATGAGCCACTCCTCCACCAGAGTTCTACCCAATATCCTCCTTCAAAACCACTATCTCATTTCGAGCACCTCCAAGATCATTCTATAACTTCAATATTTCTGCCAAACCTTGGTTCCTTGCAACTCCAATCTCTTTGAATTCCTTCTTTGTTTGTGTATACAACCATTACGTATACTTGTATTAGACCTTGAGGTCATCAAGTTCTTCTTTCAACTTTGAGTAGCCATCCCGAATTTCACCATTCTTGGCTTTCACTAAAGTTACTTCAGAAGCCAGCTCCTCCATTCAATCCAACACTTTATCCATGAAATTTGTCTCAGCATCCCTGCTAGATTCGCTCGTCGGGACTTGATATTCCTCTACCCGTTCTGCCATTCGCTTCCTTTGTAGTCTAGTATAGACCATAAACCAATCAATATCCTCTGTCACTACTTGTCTGAAGTGTAGAGGTACACATCTCTACTTCTGCAATATTGTTCAACTGAATCAGGCCTCTGACACTGACTGTCACAAAGTGATAGTGGGATGAGCTTCTCTTCAAATCTGCAATGATTCCCGATGAATTCGGGCCTATGATACCAATTGTCTCGCCCCTATCCTGGCGGTAGTCTTTCAGCCACTCATAGCCAGGTGCAACACCACCACCCGGTTTCTTTTCACCAATACTTTCGAGTGTGGACTACATCTAACATCCAATAATTAGAATATTTTCGCTTCACTAAGCATTCATCAGTTATTATACATAGCGGAAACATTCATTTTGACTTCATTCACATATGTAAGTATACAAGCACACTTAATATTTTAAGGGAGGGGCAACTCCCTGATAAGATCTTTCCCAAAATAATATAACAATATATTTTTGCAAGTTCATATACAATTAGCCTCTCAAGGCAACCATAAAATATCTTTGGCCAAAACAATGCCAAACTGTAGTTTCAGAAATTCACCTCAAGCACCGTTCAGCTCGTCCCACAGATATCGTGTAGCCCTACCCAGGGCGATCGCCCTGTCGTGCAGCCTTTCCCACCACTCAACACTTCACCATGTTGCCTCCCCGACCTCACCGTGTAGCTCCATTGTTTCCTCGTTCTACAGGTCGTGTTTTCCAACTCTCTCATTCACCCGGTCACAGGTCATGTCACTCAGTGCCCGTGCCCAACTCGCCACCCAGTCGCACTTCATTCGTTCTTCATTTCTCCCAGCTCGCGGTCATGCAGCCTCACCCTAACTCTGGTCACCCACCCAGCTTGTCACACTGTCGTGTGGGTGCACCCTAGCTCGTCCACGCTTATCGTTCGAGCGTTCACCCAAACTCGCCATCTCACCGACTGCCCGCTCGCCCGGTTTGCCTACCCACTCACCTGGTTCGTTTTTCCATCTTCTCGTCCTCCGCCCGCTCATCAACTCACCCATTGCCCAGTTCACCCGACTCTAACCACCTGTGGGCAGACCCGCCCTGCGGATTGCCCTTGCAGCGTTCTGCGGTTCTACTTCATCCTCACCTTGAAACTTCAGTCTAACACCACCTGCGCCTCAGCCCTTTCATATGGCCTCCCACTTCACACTTCCAAGTAGACTTTGGTTTTCTTGTGGTAAGTTTGTTCTCTCCACCATGAGTCCTCCTCTTATTTATACCATCCTCCATGGCTACAATGTCGGTCTACTTGCCCAGGCCGACCTTCCAACTCAGTCGCCCATGCCCCCCACTAACGTTCGACTTCCCCATCTCATCGCCCCGCCGGGTCCACTCACCCGATCATACTCCGTATAAGGTCACCTACCATGAGTTTGACACTTAGCCAAATTTCCATCTCTCCGTTGGCTCGTAGCATGCCAACTCGTCCGAACGTTGCAACTTTCGTCGCGCCCAACTCGCCGCTCTCCAACTCATTCCACTTGCTCGTTGCCCATCGACTCGTCGCACGCCAACTCGTCATGTTTAACCAAGGGTGCATCACATCAAATCATCGCACATCGCATGAATAACTCATGGGCGTGACAGAGCAACCCCCGAAATTCATCTATTCATGAATGATTGACCATCCATCAAATACCTACACCACACAATCTAAATATCAGGAGGCATATTAATATTAGAATTTAAATTTGATTTCATTATTATCGGGTTTCCCTCAACGTCGTTAGTGATAAATCCTTTCAAGGAAGAAAACAATCAACCCTCATCCATGAAACACCTACCCCACACACCATTTCAACATTACATTCCAAAATCAATTCCAATTGTATTGAGTCATTCTTAAGCTGCTAATCTTAAATATTTTGAGTAAAATAATGATTAATTTTTTATAAACTTAAAAATGTTTTTAACAGTTAATATAAATTTTTTTGTCGTGTATTAATAGTTTACCATGAATAACCAATATAAAAGAAATAACCAAACAAAAGTTGGATATTTAATAATGTTTGATTAGGTAATGAGTATGGGTTACATCATAACTAAAAATTCAACTAATTACTTTTCTGATTGGTTTTTATGATCAATAGACTAATAATTTTAATGTATGTCTAGTTTTGGTTGATTAAATGATATAAAAATTTCAAAACTTTTTGTTGTTGTTTATTAATAGCTTATGGTCAATAGAAACCAAAAAAAAGATATTTAATAATGTTTGATTAGGCCATGGGTATTGATTACATCATAACTAAAGATTCAACTATTTATGTTTCTAATTGGCTTTTATGATGAATTGAAACCAAAAATTTTAATCTATGTTTAGTTTTGGTTGATTAAATAATATCATCTTTCTACAACCAAAAGGTAAAATATTGTTATTCTAAGTATCCCTTTATTAGGTAAAATATTGTTATTCTAATTATCCCTTTATTCTAATGGGCCTTTATGTTATATTCAAATCAATAATTTGTGATAAATTGAACTTCATGCCCATGATGTTAGGAATGCTAATCATTTTCAAAAATAAAATAAATAATTTCTTATAGTTAAAACATTGTATTAATTATTTTACGTCTATAAGATGAGTATATATATACAAATGCTAATCATTTTCAAAAAAAAAAAAAATCTTATAATTAAAACATTGTATTAATTATTTTATTTTACGTCTATAAGATGAGTATATATATTCCTTCATATTTAATATGGACTCGGCGTGTATATATATATATATATATAAAATCTTAACTCAAGAAATCAAACCACTCGATATGAAAATCATAACTCAAAAAATCAAACCACTCGATATGGAAATCATTCCTCCAAGTTTAGAGTACAAAGTGTTCTATTTTGTTTAAATTTAGTGAAAATTAAGACAAATTAATTTTCGTCTTATCTCCTTATAGGTTTTGGAAGTGTCAAGCATGAAAACCTATTGGATGTAGAATGTAATTCTATACTCAAAGAATATCCACTCTACATACTTTTGAGTAGATCCACACCAAAAAATGTTGAATATACATTAAAACATATGTTTTTCAAAGGAGACATGTTTCGTTAATGTGTTTACAACATTTTTAGGTGTGCATATACTAAAAAACATGCAAAATGTGTACTCGTTATATGTGGCATAACATCCAATGGATTCCTACACTTGACATTTGGGTAAACCTATGAAGAGTTAATCCAAAAAGATACTAAAAAATAGTTTTCTTCTTTTCCCTCACAAAACATTTCACCTTATAGATGACATTGTCATCTTGAATTTTTTTTTTTTTTTTTTCTTAGTAGATTTTTCGTTTTTAGGCCCAACTTTTACCTCAAAAATTCCCTTAATAGGGATTTTGATGTCATTGGACCAATAAATCCAGATCCTTGTAAAGGATATTCATATATTTTGACACTTATAGACTATTTTACAAAATGACCCAAAGAAATAGCATTGAAAACTGCAAATTATGAATAGTCAATATATTTTTTGAAGGATATATCTCGATTCAGTATCCAATAAACATTCATGGATTTATAATTTTATTCAGGTTTGTATTAATGTATACCATATTGATGTAAATATATAAGCCCTAGTCCTATTTGATGTCCTTTCTTTTTCTTATTTATCCTAAGGTGTAGTCCTATCTTAAGCCCTTTCTTCTTCCTATTATTTTTCATTTCTGTAATAATTATTTGTGAAAGAGGAGTGCCACCTCTATAGAAATGAGGGGGGAGAGATTAAATCCCTCACATATTATCATTGTGATTTGATCAATCCCAGCGATCAATAGAAGACTTCGATCAATGAAACTATCAACAAATCTTTATCTTCTTCTTCCTCACCTAATGCAAATCAATTATTATGAGTGGTAAATGGCTTCTCCTATTTTCGATAGTAAAAATGAGTACATGTTTGTGAGACTTGAATCCAATGAAAACCTTCACATCTAATGGGATACTTTGATGGGAAAATATTAAACACTATGCAGTAAGCTAATGATTAGGTTATTGTATTTTCATCTTTTCTATTGCATATTATATTATTCTCATCCAATGGAATTGCATGGCACTTAATATTTTCATTCCAAATGATTCGTATATAGTGATATCAATTCCTATAACATGAGTTAAAAGTCTGAAATATGAACACTTTGGATCAAATCTATCATTGTCAAATAGCTCTAACGAACCTGAGTACGTGAAAGTTGGGTCAAATACTCAAATGGTTGTATAATGGTATCTCGATAGTAACATATTAAACACCCCTCACTAAGTCAATAATTGGCTTACTACCTCCTTATCTTGTCCCTTAAATATCACATTATTCTCATCCAATAGACAAGATGGAAACATAATAAATTAACAATTAACTTATTATTTATGCTTAATATTTTTCATTATCAATTTCAAGACTATTAGATAACATATACATCTGTTGATGGTGTTGGACCCGCCAACATGTTAGGGGATCTCCCCAGTAAGAAGTCCCAATTATACCTCAGATGGTTTAGTGTAGGAGTACCAATAGTGGATCGTACAGTAATGCCTTGACCACGATTTCACACAGAGGCAAGCAAGATAACTCTGTTGGTAGAAAGGGTGTGACAGATGGAGAAAGCTAAGGAAGGTGCATGAGAGGTTCTAACACACGGGGTTGAGATGAGTGCACCCCTTGGAAACCTACGATAGCACGGGTTTAAGAAGGGAACACATGAGCAAAGATGCATCACAACCTAGAAGGCAAGTTAGCTAGCAATCCAAAGTGATGGTTAAACCAACAACACATTTAAGAAAGATTCATACATACATACACAGATAGCTATACATGCATGCGTAAGTAAACATATACATATATCATTTAGAGTAAACTAGATAGCATAGAATACAATACAAGATATGCATGAAACATGTTGGATCTCGTTATATTAAGAAGTGTAAGTTTCAGTCATATAATACATCCATGTCCAACCACTAGTTCTAACAAAGGAACGTTACAGTCAGAACCGCCTGCTCCTCCAAAGAGATATACTAGCTCTGCGCAGTGGAGAAGCCAAGGCTCGTTAAAATACTATCAAATCTCTCTCTAAGATAGTCCTATTGGAAGCTTGGCTGACCAAAAGCCTTTACAATGAGTTATGAAGGACTATTTATAGCAAAGGGTGGGGTGACCCTTGACATTCCCCTTTCTGATAGTTCATCTACCCTCATGACTCTTCATCTACTCTATGACTGTTACATCCAACTATCGACACTTGACTTACACTTGACAAGACATTACATTACAATGCACATGTACCCATGTGAGAAAAATAGCTTGAGCAAAGCATGCTAGACATCACTATGACTTAGACAACCATGGAAGTTCAACTCTTAAACATCCTCGCGATGATCAACAATAGCGTATTGATGCCAAGATTGGTAATCTGCAATGGTGTTCGCGTGCTCCAAGGTGACATATTTATGGAACCTGATTCTTGCCTCCATAGCATCCGAGCACATTGCTCGAGCTCCTCTTCCAAACTGTCTGAAAGCATGCGCATCATTGTCTTCAATGCGGTTAGGTCAGCAACATAATTGTGCATGATGTCTGTACTTATGGGCAAGTCTGGGCTGGTGGCAATGCACATCAACTTGTCAAAGTACGAGTCAAGATCTAGTTGGACCTGTGCCTTTGTCTTCGCATGGGTGAGAGACCCAATAGATGGGATCACATGTGCTTGCACTAAAACATCCATACTCTTGAATACACATGCATGGGAAGCATGTAGACTAGTGATGAGCTGCGAGAACTCTTCATAGTTCTGGATCTAACTCCGAATACGTGCCTTCAACTCGACCGCTCTGGGCTTCATCATCTTAGGCAAGTGAATCAAGGCTCCCTTATATCTCATCGTCCATTTTTGCATTTGTAATCAACAACAGCATGTAAGTTCGCCAAGATACGTGCTCTTCTAGCACATCGCTGCTACCATCTGTTGAGATGGATGACTGCCTTATGTAAGGTACCAAACTTGGAATACAACGCTCACATAACTATGTCAAGTGACAATACTTCACCTAGTATTGTCTTCTTCAGTCCAGCTCACGCGGATTTTGTCACCAACTCTCCTCCTTGCTTGCCCATCTGTAGTTCCTTAGCCATTGACTCATTCTCAACTATAAAAAAGCAAACACTCAAGCTAATGGCTTCGGCATATACTCTGGTAGAATCGACCAAGGCTGCTAGATGTTTGCGCACATCAAACATGTTCACTCATTCCTCAACTTGCGCAGGAGATGTATGATCATCCAGAGTCGACACTCTGTGACACTACACAACTCTATGTTGAGATGCATCGAATGAGATGTTGTGCGTCTCTCCTTCTGGCTGATCGCCAAGGACCACAATTCCTCCTTGGTTTCTTGAGACTTGCTCATATTCTGGATGTGGTGAAGCAGGTAAGTCGAACCCTTGGTGATGAGGCATAAGGTCGATGTCCTGTTCCAATTCCTGTTGCTCCATATCCATATCCAACTGTTTAAGTGCTTGCTCTATCTCACAAGTGAAGTTCTGCTCCTGCGATGGTTCACCCTGTCTGCCTAATGCCAACTATTCTGATGAGTCCACTACCTGTACGGGCATTGTTTCATCCATTTGCACATGTTGCGCCCCCTGTACCTATTGCTGCTACACTTCCCTCTCGTGTTTGCGCAACTCTTATTCCTTTTGTATTTTCTCATTCAACTTATGCAACTCCTTCTATGTTTCCTCCATTCTTCTCTTCTTCCTCTTCCTTTACGTGATTCACTTGTCACGCTGTTGGCTCTTTTCCTTTATAGCCATAGCTACTTTCTCCACAAGTGGATCTACTCGAAACTTGCAGCCTTGCTCTTCCTCCATGCGATCGACAATCTTCCTCTTGCCCTTGTCGCACACTAGTATGCTTACTTTTTTTGCTTCTGGTACTCTCCTAGATGCTGCTTCACGCTGCTCTGCCAACCATTCCACAACAAAGCTGACCTTCTCATTGCGTCTGGAGAAGTTGTAACAATATATCCATGGGTCCTCCTCTGCCCAATGGCATGCCCCCTGGATCCAGTTGAATTGTACTCTCGCATATTGATCTTTCATAAGACAATGTGGGTCATATGGATTGTAACTATAGAGGTCGAATGGATACTTCTTCATATGTTCTGCTTTGACATCCGCTTGCTTGAAACTCAGGATCTCGTGTAACCCAATCCACAACGGAAGAGTGGGCCAAGGTGCCTTCTTCCGGTGCAGTCTAGCTGTCAATCCTGCCGAGATGTGATATGCTACTTCCTACATGATGAGTATGTCTAAGGAAAACTTCAGTAGAACATGCGAAAGCTTCTCCGCACTGTACATTCGTATGAAGGTGTCGAATGGTGATGCATACCAATCAACAATGTCTATCAGTGCCTCCATTGTTACCTTCGACATGCAGGGTGGGTCCTGTTCGAATATCATCTTGTAAACCGGGGTGACAAAATGAGCGGATAGACATGTGATAACTCCTCTGAAGATACATTCAGACATCAACTTACAATAAGTTTTCATAGAAGTCTCCGTCGGTGACCATGCCCACTTCAAGCCTAGGAACTCCTGTCTAACACAAATTTCATCCAAGATGTAGGCGGACATGTAGATTTCTACTTTCATACCTTCAAGTGACTGTTGAGCCCTTGTTACCTGTTCCTTCAGCTAATGAGACAACATGCCAGGCCAGTTACATGGTTTTCCTTCTTTGGCCAGTTGGTCCAGCGTGATCACCCAACTCTGCAGGAAGGTTTCTGTGCTTTCTTGGCCACACAGTTGACATGAAAATATGACCAAGTATTGATACACCTTCTGCAGTATCTTCATCTTGTAGATTTGGTCAGGTGTCATCCTGAATCTAGCTGGCTCCTTTACCCAATTCTTCAAAATGTCTCTAGATTTGGTATTGTTGTTGAGTATGCTGAAGGGAGTCTCCATGATAGTCACAGGCTCCAACATCTGATACATATCATCATAATATTGTGCCCATAAGGTTGCAATATCCGTCCCACTGACACTGCTCAAAGTCATTGTCTCAGGATCTGTCTGTGAGATGATCCAATGTATCATGTCCACGCATGGGAACGTGGGGTATCTGCATGAAATCCGGTAAAAGCCTGACTTGTGAATGTTCACATATACTTTGCGGTCCTCGAGGTCTTCCCCAAAAGTGCCTACAAATGCATCATTGACCTCTTGCAATTTCAACTTGATGTCCTTGTCTAGAAACAACTTGGTATCTTCATAGATCAGTAGACTTGCGGATACTCGCTCAACTGCTGCTCTAGTTTCACTTCCGTCAGTGTCCTTTGGTCCTTCTCTATTGGAGGCCATTGTTCATGTACTTCTAAGAGGCGGGTAAACACCAGAAATATCTGGAGACAAAGTGACATGCATGGCAAGAAATATGTCAATGAAAACCAAAGCAAATTCGGGGAATGACATAACACATACCTGGGGAAAGACTGGCAAGGATTGCACAATTTCTTCTAGGAGGCTGGGAGACTGGCTGTTAGACTTGTGCAAAAAGCAGTCTGGACTGTCTGGGGAGGCTAACTGGCTGCTGGATTTGCACAATGTGCAATCCAGGCTGACTACTGACTACTACAACTACACAATGCACAATTCCAGCTACCAATGACTGCAAGCTCAGTGACTGCATTGCGCAATTTTCTAGGCCAGCAGTCACTGTCCTACGGAAATGAGCAAAGCAATCCTGGAGGAAAGTCACTGTGTAGAAATGCACATTTCTGGAGAGGAATATAGAGCCTTCCTTCTCCGGATTGCGCAACGTTGTCTTGGTGAGGCAAAGTCCGGGCCAAGGTTGGCCAGACTTATCGATGAGCAACTGAAAGGAAATGTGAAAGTGAATGCATGGCAATACTGAGTGTAATCAGAAGTGACTGATTGTGCATGCAAACATTGAACGAAATATTTAGCAAATAGAACAACATTCATGTGGGTGAAGTGAGTCACCGAATCGATGACCATTCGTGCAAAATAGTTTCATGCATGCGACAATAGTGAGATAGCAACGAAAACTAAAACGGTTCTAGTATGCATGTAAACGACAACAAGCGTTCAAAGAAATCAAGCAAACATCACTCAGACAAGTGAAAACACAAAACGAGACAGAAATGCTAAAAAAGACAAGTTGTGAGAACTTACCCATGAATAGCTGAGCCGGATGTGTCGAAGAGTCATGGATATGTTGTGGGATGTCAGAGCTCCAAGATCGGTGTGAGAGAATGAGCTCTAATGTGTCAAATAAATAAGTTTGGGCTCATGATGCGTATGCCACAAATCTAGGAAAAAGCGACACTTGGAGGAAAGATTCTAAAACAATATTTGCATGTAACCTCCAACTGCTAAAAATAACTCCCTAAATCAAGGGATTCTTTTTGCATGTTACCTTTTGCTATTCTGGGAAAAAACAAGCCATGCATGCAAGTTAAGTTTCCTTGTTCCCGAGTGGAATTGGTTAACCCAACTACACATGTAAGAGGCTGCTTAACTACTAGGAGAAAGTGCACATTTCTATATGGGAGCTCGGATGGTTTCCCAAGAGATTTGCGTAATTTATGGGAAGAGCATATGACTGTTGCCTAGGATTGTGCAATTCCTAGACTGAGCAGCCCTGCTAGGAATAATTACGTAATTTTCTGGATGAAGCTTGACTGGCAAAATTGTACAATTCTGGAGCCCAGTAGGTTGCTAGATAGAATTGCGAAATTTCTGGAGGGAAGGGTGGTTGACCTCCAAAATTGCACAATTTCTTAGGGGATCTACTCAACCTGCAATTGGACCAAGTCTGAAGGAACAACTTGTCAGGGGAATGCATCAAGCTTTGATAGATAGGTTGTCTTTCTGCAAGAAAAATGACTAAACCTTGTGTACTTGACGAATTAAAACATGGTGTTGTGAAAGGTTGGTAGGGAGGCTCCAAAAAGAGGTTAAGGAAAAATTTTGGAGGGTGGTTTTAGCCGCTACAACACTTGGCCACACACTGGTAGAACTCTATCTCTCTCAATGGACCTTGTTTGTGAAAAGAAAGTCTAACCCCTCTGGAAGTATTGTTTAGTTCTCAGTTCATCTTGGTTTCACACTAGCTTGATTGTAAGATGTAGCATTTTCCAAGCTCTTAGTTGATTGACAGACATTACAAGCCAAGGCAACACGGTTGTTTCAATTGGGGTTGAGGGGTATATTGGTGCCCAAGAAGTATAGTCGTCAAAGTCTTAGTTTCATCTCCGGTGTTTCTCTGCTACCAACAAGCCTGGACAGTACCTCAGTAGAGTCACATAGGAACACAAGCATGGCTCCACTGCCAGCGACCCTGGTCAATATCCCAGTGGAGTTACTTGCATCACCTCTCTGCGCAGGAAGCCTTTCTCTTCTTTCACCTTATTCATTTTTCATTTTTGAAACTTTTCACTTTTCATTTTTTCATTTTCATTTTTTCAATTGTGCATAGAACTTATTCATTTCAGAGGTGGAAGAGAGATCCAGACTTATTGAGAGCAGAAGAGGTTGTTCCTACAGAGAAGTATTTTATTATATCTCTGACGTGTCTGTTAAGGTTTTCCCCCTCACCTTACTCTACTTAACTGAGCTGACAAGGGTTAACCCAAAAACAACCAACTGGAGTAGGTGACACTAGTTAGCGAGCAAGCAATGTGTTTTCACCAAGGTTCAATTCGAACAGTATGTATTTTCCATCGACGTATCATGGACTAAAAGTAACAAGTTCTTCATATATAGGTAGGATGACATATAACCAAGTAGTGATAGCTACACAAGGCCTCTTCTACATTGCCCAACTTCTTTCAAGAGTCATACATGGTTTCATGTGAAACTAACCTATGAACGAAAAAAAGCAAACAAACAACCAAAAAGCAAAGAAGAAGCAGAAGAAAAAGTGAAAGCAAAGCGAGTAAGGAAACAAGCAAGTAGACAAATAAAAAAACAAAGAAATTAAGCAAACAAGCATGCGAGCAAACAACTGAAAGCAAACACTACTCCTACTCCTAAATTAATGGTGCATGGGCCTAATCACGTGAAGTGATATTTCCAATGCAGGCACCGGCGCTTTGGTTGACCCATGTTGGTGAAGGCCTGGTCCACGAGCAACCTGCTTGTGCGAACTAGCAAGGAAGAAAGATATAACAATGAAGACAAACACACTTCATGTTTCAAAGTGTCCACAGGACATAAGTGAATGTAAGTACATGACAATCAGTCCATGGACTTGTCATGGTGTTGTGCGACACTACGTGTAGCTTTGAAGCATATGCACACTCTTTACTATGACATGCAAGCAAACAAAAGAAACAAAGATAACTTGCGTCGTGCACGTGTGCTTGCAATGTAAGATTCCTCTAATGCATGAGTGATACAATCATGCAGTCCAAGTGGAGGAAGCATGATCTATGTGTGAGATTGATCTTCAATGCATACAGATGATTGATGAGGAGCCTCGAGTGGTTGAACAATTTCCTAATCGGAAGTGAAACCAACCTCAAGATAGTGAGGGCCTGACGTAACCATCAGCTAGAGTGCCTCGATAGTATTGGGTGTTTCCACTTCATCATCAAATATATCATCATAAACTGGTGGCTTCGAAAAATCAACTACGATAGAATCATGATCTTGATCGAATGTGGAAGTAAATGGATCTCGATAACCATGATCAGAAAAATCAATGATTTCATTGGCATCCTCATGACCTGATAAATCAAATAGAGGGGTAGATGGAAAGTGAACAAATTCATCCTCTGTGTTTCCAAAAAAGGTAGATGAAAGATCAAGTGGATTTTCAATGAATAATTCATCCTCTCTGTTGTCGGATGATGGACTAACATCCGATGTGTCCTGCCAGTGATCAACAATGGGTGCATCCGTAGATGAAGACACACATGCGAAATCATGGATGGAAGGTTCACCAAATATGTTAGGGAAGAATGAAGGGGGCTCGAATGAAAGGGAGTCATCCTTCGCTGAGTGTGGATTCTCAAGCTCCTAGTCATACTCTTCATGAATGAAAATGCATGTTGGTTGTGCAACACCAACTCCATCAGTGGCTTGTTCCTCGTTCACAAGAAGTGTAGAGTTTGGAATGGAAGAACACATGACATTATCATCCGGAGGAACAGCCGAGTGCGAAGACAGAGGTTGTGGAACAAAATGCATATGACAACTCGATGGACTCACAACCAAATCTTCATGAAAATTAAGCGAAATGATGTTGGGAGGATGTGATTGTTGAACATGTGCATGAGCATGATCTTCAACATCACTCTGTATAGGCGGAGCTGTTTGATGAGGGGACGGCAGAAACTCACTTATGACTATGACCACATCCATTTATGATTATGTAGCTCCATCACTGAAGAATACAGAACGAGGCATGATTTCAAACTTCTTCTTGGGACGAGCAAATTTCTTATCACAATACTTGAATAAGTCCCAAAGATAGAAAAAATTCATTTGGCTCTTCGGAGCTTGAAACTGAAATTCACGGAAGCACTGCCAAAAATCCATAATCGATTCATGTAGGGCCTTCCATTTGTTGTAACAGTTTTTGGTCAAGATGTTCTGCATCGAAATGATAGAAAGTGTCTTCCATGAGATCACATAAGTGATCAAGTGAGTGAAAGCTTTCAGTTGAGAGGCTGCACATCCACTGATGTGGAGATTCACGAAGTGTGTATGCAAGCAACAAAATGGCCTGTTCGTTAGAACACCCATCTTCCTTATGAAGCACAGAAAGAAAGTCATGTAAGAACTCAAGCCAGGCCACTTCTCCTTCACCATCATACGTGTAAGTGGATGAGTGATCGAAAAACTCCCTCGTGATGGTGACATCTTCGTGACTTGAAAAACATTGTGGAGGGAGAAGAGTACAAGAATCCATGGAAGATATGAAAAGGTTCAAAACAGGATGACGGCACACAACTTGTCATCTGGACCTCCTTCTAGCGCCAGAAATGTTGACAGTGTTGGACTTGCCAACATGTCAAGGGATCTCCCTAGTAAGAAGTCCCAATTAGACCTCAAACCATTTGGTGTAGGAGTCCCAACAGTGGGTCGTACGGTAATGCCTTGATCGCAATTTTGTATGGAGGCAAGTAAGATAACTATGTTGGTAGAAAGGGTGTGACAGATGCAGTGAGCCAAGGAAGGTGCATGAGAAGTTCTAACACACGGGGGTTGAGATGAGTGTGCCTCTTGAAAAAATGTGATAGCACGGAGTTAAGAAGGGAACACACGAGAAAATATGCATCACAACATGGAAGGCAAGTTAGCTAGCAATCCAAAGTGATGGTTAAACTAACAACACATTTTAGAAAGATTCATACATACATACACATATAGCTATACATGCATGCATAAGTAAACAGATACATATATCATTTAGAGTAAACTAGATAGCATATAATACAATACAACATATGTATGAAACATGTTGGCTCTTATTATATTAAGAAGTGTAAGTTCCAGTCATACAATACATCCATGTCCAAGAACTGGTTCCGACAACAGAATGTTACAGTCACAACCGCCTGCTCCTCCAAAGAGATATACTAGTTCTGCGCAGTGGAGAAGCCAAAGATTGTTACAATACTATCCAAGATCTCTCTAAGATAGTCCTATCAGAAGCTTGGCTGACCAAAATACTTTACAATGAGTTATGAGGGACTATTAATAGCAAAGGGTTGGGTGACCCTTGACATTCCCCTTTGTGACAGTTCATCTACCCTCATAACTCTTCATCTACTCTATGACTATTACATCCAACTATCGACACTTGACAAGACATTACATTACAATGCACATGTACCCATGTGAGACAAAATGGCTTGAGAAAGCCATGCTAGACATCATTATGACTTAGACAACCATGGAAATCCAACTCTTCAACATCCTCGTGATGATCAACAGTAGCGTACTACTGCCAAGATTAGTAGTCTGTGATGGTGTTCGTGTTCTCCAAGGTGACATCTTTATGGAACCTAACTCTTACCTCCATAGCATCTGGGTACACTGCTCGGGCTCCTCTGTCCAACTCATCTGAAAGCATGTGCATCATTGTCTTCAATGCGGCTGAACCAACAACATACTTGTGCATGATGTCTACACTTATGGGCAAGTCTGGGCTGGTGGAAAATCACATCAACTCATCGAAGTACGAGTCAAGCTCTAGTCGGACTTATGCCTTTGTCTTTGCCTGGGTGAGAGTCCCAATAGTTGGGATCGCATGTGCGCGCACAACAACATCCATACTCTTGAATACATGTGCATGGGAAGCCTATATACTAGTGATGAGCTACGGGAGCTCTTCATAGTTCGAGATCTGACCCTAGATACGTGCCTTCATCTCGACTGCTCTGGGCTTCATCATATTAGGAAAGTGAAGTGGGGCTCCCTAGTACCTCATCGTCCATGTTTGCATGTAATCAACAGCAGTATACAAGTTCACCAAGATACGTGCTCTTCTAGCACATCGCTGCTGCCATCCATTGAGATGGAAGATTGCCATATGCATGGTACCAAACTTGGAATACAATGCTCGCAATACTGTGTCAAGGGATAATACTTCACCTAGTATTTCCTTCTTCAATTCAGCTCAAGCGGGCACTATAACCAACTCTCCTCCTTGATTGGTCGTCTGTAGTTCCTTATCCATTCGGTCATTCTCAGCTATGAGAAAGGAACACTCAAGCTAGTGGCTTCGGCATACACTCTGGTAACATTGGAAAGGGTTGCTAGATGTTACCAGAGTCAACACTCTGCGAGACTGCACAACTCTATGTTGAGACTCATCAAATGAGATGTTGTGCATCTCTCCTTCCGGTTGATCTCCAAGGATCTCAGTGCCTCCTTGGTCACTTGAGACTTGCTCATCTTCTGGATGTGGTGAAGTGGGTAAGTCGACCTCTTGGTGATGAGGCATAAGGTCGATGTCCTATTCCAATTCTTGTTTCTCCATATCCATATCCAACTATTGAAGTGCTTTCTCTATCTCACGAGCGAAGTCCTACTCTTGAAATGGTTCACCTTGTCTTCCTGATGCTAGCTGTTTTGATGAGTCCACTACCTGTACGACCATTGTTTCATCTGTTTGCACATGTTGCGCCCCCTGTTGTACCTATTTCTGCTGCGCTTCCCTCTCCCTTTGTGTGATTCGCTTGTTGCACTGTTTCCTCTTTTCTTCTATGGCCATAGATGCTTTCTCCACAAGTGGATCTACTCAGAACTTGCAGCTTTTCTCTTCCTCCATGTAATTGACAATGTTCCTCTTACCCTTGTCACGCATCGGTATGCTTACTTCTGTTGCTTCTAGTGCTCTCCAAGATGCTGCTTCACACTACTTCACTAACCCTTCCACAGTGCAGTCGACCTTCTCATTGGGTCTAGAGAAGTCATATACAATCAGCCTCTCAAGGAAACCCCAATATATATTTGGCCAAAACAAGGCCAAACTATAATTACGAAAATTCACATGAACCATTGTTAAGCTCGGCCCACACTTATCGTGTAACCCTGCCCAGGGCAGTCTGCCCTATTGTGCGTCCTTGCCCACCATTCAACACTTCACCGTGTCGCATGCCCGGCGTCACTGTGCAACTCCATTATTTCTTCATTCCATAGGATGTGTTGCCCAACTCTATCATTCACTCGATCGTGGATCGTGTCACTCGGTGCACGTGCCCAACTTGCCACCTAGTCACACTTAACCCATTGTCTGTTTCTCTTAGCTCGCAGTCGTGTGGTCATACTCGAACTTAGGTCAAGCGCCCAGCTTGTCGCACTATTGTCCGGGTGCACCCAGCTCGTCTGCGCTCACCCTTCGACCGTTCACCCAAAGTCACCAACTCGCTGACCACCCAACCGCCTAGTTTGCCTACCCAATCACCCAATCCGTTCACCCATCAGCTCGTCGTCTGCTCGCTCATCCTTTGCCCAGTTCATCCGACCTTAAACACCCGTGGGTAGACTCGCCCTGCGGCTACCCGGCTACACACCCTGTAGCTACCCAATTACTTGACCTATGGCTCACCCTTGCTGTGTTCTACCATTTTGCTTCATCCTCGCCTTGGCACTTCGGTCTTGCACCTCCTGCGCCTTGGCTCCTTCATATGGCCTCCCACTTCGCACTTCCAACTAGACTTGTGTTTACTTATGGTAAGTGTGTTCTCTCCACCATGCGTCCTCCTCTTACCTATACCATCCTCCATGGCTACAATGTGGGTGAGCCTGTTCAGGTTGGCCTTCCAACTCAACCACCCATGGCACCACTCAAGGTCGACTTGTCTATATCGTCGCCGTGCTGAGTCCACTCACCCAACCATGTTACGTATAAGGTCACCTCCGATGAGTTTCACACTTAGCCAAATTTGCACCTCTTCGTTGGCTCATCGCACGCCAACTCGTCCAAATGTCGCAACATTCATCACACCCGACTCGCCGCTCTCCAACTGCTCGCACCAGCTTGTCACCCACTTACTCGTCCCATTCTAGCTCGTCGCATTTAAATGAGGGTGTGTCGTCCCAACTCATCGCACACATGACTCATGGGCGTGACATACTCCACACTAAATGGCTGTCATCCTTGAAAACCCCATCCTGTCAACCACCATCACCAAGACTATCAATCCACACAAATGTGTTTATGGGTAATCCAGATGTGTCCACCCCTTGACCTGCCTCATGCCATAGATATTCCAAACTCTAAAAAAAATCATGGGCTAGTACCCCTCATGTCGGTGACTAGTTGGGTAGCTAATCCAACCATACGTCGCCTCCATAAGAACGCATGCCCCAAAATCATCATGACTCATCATGGCACACTGTCTGCCAATATGTGTCTATCTCACCCCAAATGTCTACTCACAATGTTGGAGACTCACTACCATGAGCAGCTAACAATGAGCCTCATCTCCATGATAATATAAGAAGATGGGGAGGAAGTGGAGCCTAAAGGCTCTCCCTCTTCCTCTCTTATCAACTCAATCCATCTATTAGGATCCTCCACTTCTAATCTCTGCAAGTATGCTTCCCGATCCTCCATTTGAACATTCGGCCTAGCATCCTCATTCTTCTCCATTGCCTCTAGTCTGCTTGATATATCTAAGATACTATCAGACAATGTCTGAATCACCTGTGATTGTTCCATAAGATTTCCCTCCATAGAAGATAACCTCGTATAGACATCTTCATCTTGCTTGACATCCTCCACATTCATTGTTGTCAACTTACACTCGGCCTTTGTAGCTCCCATGGTTGGCACACCAATATGTACATCCTCTTGCTTGTCATAAATGTACAACTTCCTCATATGTGGAGTTATCATAGCTTCAAATTGCCTCATAAATTCCATGTCCAGCACAACTTCGTAGTAATATATCCATACCATTTTGAAATTGACCTTCCCTGCCCATTCACCTAGTATCACATCAACCCTTTGAGCCACACCAATCAAAGAATTAGGAGGAAAGTTCACTACCTTCATTTGTGCCTGAACAGGTACAAACTTCAGTCCAATCTTTCTCACAGTATCTTCTTTCATGAAGTTGTGAGTTGCACCAATATCCACCATAGTTAGAAAAATTCCATTCCCAATTTTTATCTCAACATACTAAAATTGGTTTCTCTCACGATCTCTTCGTGAGATCGCTTCCGTAGCCACTACAACTCCTAGAATCTGCATAACCCCAATGGAAGTTTCATCTTTCTTCTTCGCATTAGATTGTGCTATCTTAGCCAATTTCGGTCTTGAAGGAAAATTCTTCACCGTATGTGGTTCTTCACATATCCAACACTTCAATGGCCTCTTCATCTTCATCTTGTCAAACGATCTTGAAGGCTCTTATTTTGTAGACATCTCTTTCAGCTTGTCAGTCTTTCTCTTCTTCTCTCCGTTTCCTTCATCATAATGTTCTACCAAGCGATCAACAGCTGCAAACACTTCTTCAAGTGTTTTAATCTCTTGCCTCTTCATCTCATTGCATGACTAGGGCTTCAATCCTATAATGAAATTGAATACCTTGTCCCTTTCCACCATGTTAGGAAGTTCCAAAACAGCACTTGAGAATTCCTGCTGATAAGCTTGTAGTCTCCCTATTTGTTTTATATACTTTATCTTCATCCTTGCATCCCATGTTTCATCTTGTGGACTAATGAGTTTGCAAAGCCTTCTTCATGTCATCCCATGAAGTGATCTTTGTAACATTGCCACTGGCAATCTGGTCCATCTTCCTTTGACACCACATCTTAACAACCCTCTTCAAGAACTGAGTAGCTACTTTAACTTTGGCCTGTTCATCATTCATCCCCAAATGTTCCAAGTATTGCTCCATGTCCCATAGAAAGTTACCAAGATCTTTCACACTCCTCGTCATGTCATAAGAATCAGGTTCCTTAACTTTAACATGAGCCACTCCTCCACCAGAGTTCTACCCAATATCCTCCTTCAAAACCACTATCTCATTTCGAGCACCTCCAAGATCATTCTGCAACTTCAATATTTCTGCCAAACCTTGGTTCCTTGCAACTCCAATCTCTTTGAATTCCTTCTTTGTTTGTGTATACAACCATTACGTATACTTGTATTGGACCTTGAGGTCATCAAGTTCTTCTTTCAACTTTGAGTAGCCATCCCGAATTTCACCATTCTTGGCTTTCACTAAAGTTACTTCAGAAGCCAGCTCCTCCATTCAATCCAACACTTTATACATGAAATTTGTCTCAGCATCCCTGCTAGATTCGCTTGTCGGGACTTGATATTCCTCTACCCGTTCTGCCATTCGCTTCCTTTGTAGTCTAGTATAGACCATAAACCAATCAATATCCTCTGTCACTACTTGTCTGAAGTGTAGAGGTACACATCTCTACTTCTGCAATATTGTTCAACTGAATCAGGCCTCTGACACTGACTGTCACAAAGTGATAGTGGGATGAGCTTCTCTTCAAATCTGCAATGATTCCCAATGAATTCGGGCCTATGATACCAATTGTCTCGCCCCTATCCTGGCGGTAGTCTTTCAGCCACTCATAGCCAGGTGCAACACCACCACCCGGTTTCTTTTCACCAATACTTTCGAGTGTGGACTACATCTAACATCCAATAATTAGAATATTTTCGCTTCACTAAGCATTCATCAGTTATTATACATAGCGGAAACATTCATTTTGACTTCATTCACATATGAAAGTTTACAAGCACACTTAATATTTTAAGGGAGGGGCAACTCCCTGATAAGATCTTTCCCAAAATAATATAACAATATATTTTTGCAAGTTCATATACAATTAGCCTCTCAAGGCAACCATAAAATATCTTTGGCCAAAACAACGCCAAACTGTAGTTTCAGAAATTCACCTCAAGCACCGTCCAGCGCGTCCCACAGATATCGTGTAGCCCTACCCAGGGCGATCGCCCTGTCGTGCAGCCTTTCCCACCACTCAACACTTCACCATGTTGCCTCCCCGACCTCACCGTGTAGCTCCATTGTTTCCTCGTTCTACAGGTCGTGTTTTCCAACTCTCTCATTCACCCGGTCACAGGTCATGTCACTCAGTGCCCGTGCCCAACTCGCCACCCAGTCGCACTTCATTCGTTCTTCATTTCTCCCAGCTCGCGGTCATGCAGCCTCACCCTAACTCTGGTCACCCACCCAGCTTGTCACACTGTCGTGTGGGTGCACCCTAGCTCGTCCACGCTTATCGTTCGAGCGTTCACCTAAACTCGCCATCTCACCGACTGCCCGCTCGCCCGGTTTGCCTACCCACTCACCTGGTTCGTTTTTCCATCTTCTCGTCCTCCGCCCGCTCATCAACTCACCCATTGCCCAGTTCACCCGACTCTAACCACCTGTGGGCAGACCCGCCCTGCGGCTTGCCCTTGCAGCGTTCTGCGGTTCTACTTCATCCTCACCTTGAAACTTCAGTCTAACACCACCTGCGCCTCAGCCCTTTCATATGGCCTCCCACTTCACACTTCCAAGTAGACTTTGGTTTTCTTGTGGTAAGTTTGTTCTCTCCACCATGAGTCCTCCTCTTATTTATACCATCCTCCATGGCTACAATGTCGGTCTACTTGCCCAGGCCGACCTTCCAACTCAGTCGCCCATGCCCCCACTAAAGTTCGGCTTCCCCATCTCGTCGCCCCGCCGGGTCCACTCACCCGATCATACTCCGTATAAGGTCACCTACCATGAGTTTGACACTTAGCCAAATTTCCATCTCTCCGTTGGCTCGTAGCATGCCAACTCGTCCGAACGTTGCAACTTTCGTCGCGCCCAACTCGCCGCTCTCCAACTCATTCCACTTGCTCGTTGCCCATCGACTTGTCGCACGCCAACTCGTCATGTTTAACCAAGGGTGCATCACATCAAATCATCGCACATCGCATGAATAACTCATGGGCGTGATAGAGCAACCCCCGAAATTCATCTATTCATGAATGATTGACCATCCATCAAATACCTACACCACACAATCTAAATATCAGGAGGCATATTAATATTAGAATTTAAATTTGATTTCATTATTATCGGGTTTCCCTCAACGTCGTTAGTGATAAATCCTTTCAAGGAAGAAAACAATCAACCCTCATCCATGAAACACCTACCCCACACACCATTTCAACATTACATTCCAAAATCAATTCCAATTGTATTGAGTCATTCTTAAGCTGCTAATCTTAAATATTTTGAGTAAAATAATGATTAATTTTTTATAAACTTAAAAATGTTTTTAACAGTTAATATAAATTTTTTTGTCGTGTATTAATAGTTTACCATGAATAACCAATATAAAAGAAATAACCAAACAAAAGTTGGATATTTAATAATGTTTGATTAGGTAATGAGTATGGGTTACATCATAACTAAAAATTCAACTAATTACTTTTCTGATTGGTTTTTATGATCAATAGACTAATAATTTTAATGTATGTCTAGTTTTGGTTGATTAAATAATATAAAAATTTCAAAACTTTTTGTTGTTGTTTATTAATAGCTTATGGTCAATAGAAATCAAAAAAAAGATATTTAATAATGTTTGATTAGGCCATGGGTATTGATTACATCATAACTAAAGATTCAACTATTTATGTTTCTAATTGGCTTTTATGATGAATTGAAACCAAAAATTTTAATCTATGTTTAGTTTTGGTTGATTAAATAATATCATCTTTCTACAACCAAAAGGTAAAATATTGTTATTCTAAGTATCCCTTTATTAGGTAAAATATTGTTATTCTAATTATCCCTTTATTCTAATGGGCCTTTATGTTATATTCAAGTCAATAATTTGTGATAAATTGAACTTCATGCCCATGATGTTAGGAATGCTAATCATTTTCAAAAATAAAATAAATAATTTCTTATAGTTAAAACATTGTATTAATTATTTTACGGCTATAAGATGAGTATATATATACAAATGCTAATCATTTTCAAAAAAAAAAAACATCTTATAATTAAAACATTGTATTAATTATTTTATTTTACGTCTATAAGATGAGTATATATATTCCTTCATATTTAATATGGACTCGGCGTGTATATATATATATATATAAAATCTTAACTCAAGAAATCAAACCACTCGATATGAAAATCATAACTCAAAAAATCAAACCACTCGATATGGAAATCATTTCTCCAAGTTTAGAGTACAAAGTGTTCTATTTTGTTTAAATTTAGTGAAAATTAAGACAAATATATACTAATTTAAAATATTATATATAAACCTAAGATAAATAATTATTTTAATTAATAATTATTTAAAAATTTAATTTGAATTCAGACTAAATATTTTTTAAAATTTGTGATTATTTAATATCACATTTAAAATAGAGTGACTTATATTAGAAAAAATAATTTAATAACATTATAATATTATTCCATATCTCAACTATTAACAATAACATTTATTTATGTAAAGTTACTATAAGTAATTAACATATTAAGTCAAGGAAAAATGTACGCACATCATATTTGTGCCATTGTGAGAGTTGTAAAATTTTCAAGTCCCTCCTTTTCGTATGCATTCTTGGTGAGAAAGACATTTTACAATCTATTTATTTGATATGTTTTTATAAAAGTATCATACGTCTAAAGTTTAATTTTTGTAAATAATTATAATTATAGTGTTAATTTAAATTATATTAGAGTTTTATAGTTAAATATTTTATTTTCATATAATGTATTGAGTAAAAATTTTGTAAAAAAAAAAAAATAGTTAGAGTAATATGAGTCACATTTCTTATATATTGAGTTTTTGTGATATTTATAAAAATATTGTTTTTATGATGAATCACACTTGTTGGCTCGAAAAGTATAGGCCAAAAATTTCTCTTATGTAATTTCTACCAAAAAAACTTCGCTTAATATTATTCTTAGTAAAATAATAAAAATCATAATGACAACTATAATTACCTACTAAATTAAATGCACTCATTCATACTAAAAATCTCCCATCAAATTACTTCTTTCCATATAAAACAATCTAATACATTAATTAATTAATTAATTAATTTATATATAGATAGATAGATATAATCAATTATGATAAAACAATTTAATTAATTAATATATATCGGGCGTCATATCAACATTAGAATCTAAGTTTGATTTTATTTCACTGGTATCGAGTCTGCTAAGTCCTTTCATCGACGAAAACAATCAACACTCTGCCCCACGCACCATTTCAATACCAGATTCCAAAATCAATTTGAATTGTATTGAGTCATTTCAATATCAGATTCCAAAATCAATTTCAATTGTATTGAGTCATTCTCAAGCTGCTAATCTTAAATATTTTGAGTAAAATAATGATCAATCTTTTATAAATTTAAAAATATTTTTAAAAGTTAATATAAATTTTTTAATTTTTTTTTTTTAACTTTTGTGTTGTATTAATAGTTTAGGGTGAATAACAAATATGAAAAAAAAAACCAAAATAAGAGTTAGATATTTAATAATGTTTGATTAGTCAATGAGTATGGATTACATTATAATTAAAACTTCAATTAATTACTTTTTTAATAGGTTTTTATGATAAACTCAAATTAATAATTTTAATTTATATTTAGTTTTGGTTGATTAAATAATATAAAATTTTAATTTTTTGTGATGAATTAATAGTTAATAGTGAATAATAAATATAAAAAAATTAAATATTTAATAATGTTTGATTAGGTAATGAGTATTGATTACATCATAACTAAAAATTCAACTAATTATTTTTCTAATTAGTTTTTATGATTAATTCAAACCAATAATTTTAATTTAGATTTATTTTTGGTTAATTAAATAAAATCATCTCGAAACGACCAAAAGCTAAAATATCATTATTCTAATGAGCTCTTACGATAAATTCAAATCAATAATTTGTGATAAATAATTATTTTTTCTCTTCTTCTTCCACCAAAACCAAAGGCCATCAATTTTGACCAACTAGTTCCACGTTAATTTTTAAAATCATAAAACATATTTATTTTTAATTATCAAAGCAAACAGTCATCATTTCCACATCTCAACTCAATCTCTCAATATTGACCATAAACACACACAAACAAATCTGAGAGAAAAAATCAATTATGCTACTTGAAGGTTTTTTTCCCCTCTCTAAATGATCGTCTCCCTCATTCAAGTCTGCCTTGACAGTAAAGTTGATTTCAATGGTAATGAGTATTGGCTGGACTGATGGCAGAACTTGCTCATTTTCAACTTCTGCTTATAATGGCGGCCATCATGATTGCAGTCGGTGTTGCAGCCGACGATCCCCAGTCTAAATTGGTGGGCAAAGGGTGCAGCCCCCACATGTATGTTAATGCTACAGCGTTTACAGACAATCTCGATAATGTTTTGCAATCCCTCTTTTTAAATCTCTCTGCAGATGGCTTCGCTACTTCAATGCAAATCGATCCTGGCAAAACGGATCCTGTCTATGGTCTTGCTGTGTGCCGCAAGTATTTGAACGCAAACGAGTGTTCCCAGTGCGTGAAGGAAGCGGCGGGACATGCAAAAGCACTGTGTCGTGAAGCTAATGGTGCTCGGATTCATTTGGACGGTGTTGGGGATTTTTCTGATAAATCCCAAAAACAAAGAAAATAAATTCCACAGAGGCAATGTTCTGTTTTTACCTTTTCAGGATCTTTTGTGCACAGGGAAGCTTTAAAAAAAAATTACTGAGGAACAGAGTATTTCACCACCATAAAAACATTTCTATTCATTAAAATATATGCCTGATACACATTCATCCTCTTTGCTGAGAGGGATTTACCACAAAAAAAAATTCAACCATCAAACAACGAAATCTGTCTCCTCCTGAGAATTCACTGTGCTGGGTAAAATTCTCATCTACATTCACTGCTGTGAAAACATTTACTTACTGGTGTAAAAACCTTCTTTTACATACTGCTGTAAAAACATTTTACTTACTGGTAAAAAAAACAACAACAGATCTATGCACTGCTGTGCAATATCTTCCCCTGCTTCACATGCGCTCCCCTGTTTTTCATGAGCTGCGTGCAACAAAAAAAAAAAGGTTTTTCGCTGCTCCCGTTTTTTAATGGTCAACGCAACAACATAGAGCACATTTCACGTGGCTCATATATATGAAAAACTTAATACAAAACATACCTATTAAAACATACAACGAACACACATAAAAAAAACTTTACGTGCCGTATATAAAACTTAAGTATTCACCTACTTTCTACGAATAAGGAGAAATTCATTAAATGTCTTCATGGAGAAAGTCTGCAGTCAACCAAGCTTGTATTTTACTCCACGCAACATTAACTTGATGCAGGCCCGTATGCAGCTTCAGGCGATCGATGGCGGAGAGCGCGGGAGCAAATCTGACGGTGGAGGAGAATATCGGAAGGCATTACATAACTGAACAATAACTCCCGAAAAATTACGTTGGCTGACGTATGGGGAGAGCCACACGTGTGCACCAAATTTTATCGGAATCAAAAATACGGAAACCACTTTCACGCAAAAGCGGTCCGATATGCATAAAATGGTTTATGGTTTTGCTGAGCGGTTTTTGGGCGTTGTGCATCAGCGCAGATTAAATTACATATTCAACAGACGGTTGTCTTCTCCGCTATGAGAATAATACCTTTTATAGTCAGGATGTGGACGGTGGGAACTATGTTTATTGTGCCGCAATAAATTCCAGCGATCCACAGACATTCCTTGAAAGAGCCAAGGACTTGTCCACGCAACTCATAACCAACGCTTCTAAAAATAATGGTTATGCCGTTGGATCCATTGATGGCTCCTTATATGGTCTCGCTCAGTGTTGGCCTTCACTGAGCAACCTTAGTTGCCAAGCATGCTTGATGCAAGCTCAGACTCGGATACTCACATGCCCTCCAATGTTCGAAGGTCGAGGTCTCGAGGCGGGCTGTTTTATGCGCTACTCAACTTATAAGGTATAATATCAAAAGTGCCTCTTGTGAGTCTGTTCAATTATATGGATTATTTGCAGATGGATTCTAATGATTTAGACGAGCAGGGAAGACTTCCGGATGGGAGGGAAGTTGCGATTAAAAAACTGAATGGAAGGCATCAGACTACTCAAGCCGCACAGGAGTTTCTCACAGAAGCGACGCTCATCAGCAGCGTCCGTCACCGTAATCTTGTTCGTTTGTTTGGATGTTGCACGCGAGGGCATGAATGCTTGCTGGTTTATGAATTTATGTCAAATAACAGTCTTGACAAGCATTTGTTTGGTAAGCTGTTCTCATTAAAGCTGTGGTTTTAGCGATTCAAGTTGTTTGTTAAAAAAAAAATTGTATTGGTTCAATTACATGTATTGAAGCATTCAAATATTATCTGTATTGAAGCTTGCAAATATTTTTTTGGAGATCTACAGGAGAGATAAGGAATCCTTTGAGTTGGGAAAATCGTTTAAAGATTATAGAGGGCACAGCTCGAGGCCTTGCATATCTCCACGATGCTAATGAGCGCATTATACACAGAGATATCAAATGTGCAAATATACTTTTAGATGAGAGATTTCATCCCAAAATAGCAGATTTGGATTGGCTAGATTCTTCCCGTATGACCAAACCCATGTTTCTACCAGCAGATTCGGAGGAACAAGGTAAGTTGTGCAATCCATTTATTAATTTCTCTCAGAAACTCCTCTTTATAAGGAGTCTCACAGCATTGTTCCTTCCATGAATTTATTATGAGGCAAAGGCTACGCTGCTCCAGAGTATGCCGTCCATGGGCAATTATCAGAAAAAGCTGACGTTTATAGTTATGGGATTGTTGTTCTTGAGATTGTGAGTGGGAGAAAGTGCTTGGATTATAGACTGCCAGAGCCTGTGCAGATTCTTCTCCAATGGGTGCGTCTCTGTCTCTGTTTGAAAGAATCTTTTATCAGATAATTTGGTTTGAGTATTACAGGAAAATTATTTTGCATAAAATTTCAGAGTAGAAACTTGATGATGGTGCAGGCTCGGAATAAGTACGAACAGGATGAAGCTTTGGATATTGTTGATTCAACAGTAGAGGGACAGTACTCAAGAGAACAGGTACTCAACGCTCTTCGACGCGGCCAGCGATGTCACGGATGCTAAACAACGATGGCGATATTCCAGTCCAACCTACGCAGCCAGATTTCATAGATAAGGCCACAACAAGCAGGCCTACGAATTCCAATGCCACCTCTAACTCTGAATCATCGGCACCTGATCCATCTCACGGCTCAATAACCGTGTCTTTATGCCCTCGTTAGTGTGTAACGTATTTAGCATTTTACAGCAACTCTCACTAAAGCCAGCAAGTGCACCAACAGCTATAGGAAACCCAGAAGTTAAAGCGTCAGATGCATAGTATGCTTTTCATTGTTCAATTCGATGCAGAGTATAGATATATAACTTGAATGAGTTTAATTCAAAGATTCTTTGTTTATTATTCCGTGCCACAGCATCGACACTTGTAATAAATGCAGTAGATTTTGAAAAAACTGTGGAATTTGCTATAGTTTATTATAATGTTTTGTAAAATGCATTGTTTATGAGAAGATCGTACATAAAACAATTGATTTCAGTGTCCTTCATAAATGAAATTTCAATCTTTTAGTTGGTGAAGTATTTGAAAAGTGAGAAATGTCAAGTAAATAAATAAATATTTTTATTTTAAAAGTATTAAAAAAGTGATTTAGTACGTGTATTGTGTATTAGTATTTATATGAAAAAATATATTTGAAAGTAATAATAAAAAGCATCACATTTGTTTTACGTTTTGTAAAATTTACCAATAACATCGTGATAAAATAACATGTTTATTTGAGATTATGTGTTATTGTTAATAAAAATATTATTTTAAGAAGAATATTGATGATAATATTTTTCTATTAGATTTAATTAAAATAAAAAATTTAATTAAAAGAAAATTAAGTGGCACTCAACATCGAAGTTTAATTAAATAAATTTGTATTCTAGGTATTTAATAACATTAATTATCAAATCCCAGTGTTGATTTGCAACAATATTAACACATTTTGAACATTTATTATATCTTCTCTATTGTACCTTAAATATTTAATATATCTCCTCTATTGTAGAGGGGACATTTTGAAATTCATGCTTTAAAATTTGGCATTCAGAAGTGGAGGTGCATTTGCTGGGTTAGTCATCTAACACTCTGCAAAAAGATGTAAAACTCATTAGTCATTTAACATCATCCGAAGAGTTGTGAAACTTGTTATGATGTGGAGTTGTAGAAAAATGTGAAGAAGAAAATTACAGAGATTAAAGTCTATGAAGTCGTTAAAAAAAAAGAAAGATATAGATGAATGAGACTGTTAAGTACATATTTTTTTGTTTGCAAAGAAATTATTTTTAATGTGTTTCAAGTCGAATAATATTTTGTTGGTTTTTTTGTGCTTTGTTATTCCTCTGTTTACATGCATTTGTTAGTTTGTGTGTTTCAACTTACATGTATTTGGTTGGCTTAGCAATTTGTCTTTGTTTGTTTGTGTTTAAAGTTGTATGCATTTGGTGGGATTAATAGTGTAATTCCATGAATTATGAAGCAACAATTTAGTTAATAGTAATACAATAGCATAAAATAAGAAGCAAGAATTTAGTTGACATTAATACAATATAGTCAGAGTCTAAGTGACCTTACTAGTAGATCTTATTGTTTGTCATGATATGTGTCGTGTGATTGTTGTATATATCTAAATAGAGTTACAGTGATCAATGATTTATGTCGTGTGATTGTTGTATATATCTAAATAGAGTTACAATGATCAATGATTTACCACCTAGAACTTCTCATAAAAGAATGCAATCATTTTTTGGAAAAATAAATTTTATGAGAAATTTTAGGTTAAATTATCTCTTAATTGTTATTATAATTAACAAACTATGAAAAACTAATCATAATTTTTAATGGATTTAAAAAAAATTAAACAAGTAATATCAACAACCTGGTGCTGGGAAATTTGGATTTTGAAGGAGATTTCATACTTTATTCCTTCCTTTGAGAGAAACCATCACCACCCTTCTGCTTAAAAGTATATGATAGGATAGGAACTACCAAATTCATTCGTGAGTAAAAGAATACATGATTATGATTTGAAAAATTTAGATTTGGAAAAGCAAGCTTATGTTGTGGAAAAAACAATTGCTCACTTTAGAACTTATATCATCTCAACCCAGGTTATTACTTCAATACTAAATCTCCCTATTTAGACTATGCTCAACTGTTATTGACTCAATACTAAATCTTCCTGTTTAGACTATGCTAAACTGTTATTGCCTCAATACTAAATCTGCTTGTTTAGACTATGCTCAACCAATAGTTCAAATAAAGAAAATGGGAAACTTGATTAACAAGCTATAAAAATACAATATTGAGCGCAATATAATTACAAGTATTGAAGTTTTAAATATCATTCTCATAGATTATGAAGAAAATCTTATTATTATTCTTGCCCCAAGCAGATATAAGGTATTGATATTTACTTTGATATTTAATTAGTTGTTAATTCACTGCTAGTTGACAAAAAAAAAATTAAATCAATTAAACAAAATTAACATTACAATGTTTGATTTGATTTTTATTTATTAATACATTAATTTAATTATTTTCATTTCTATTGGTTAGAGTCTTATTGGGATATCATTACAATTCGTATCGTCCCAGCCACTTGTCAACACATTAATTCATCAGTTTTCAGCGGGTAATTTATTAGTTCAACAAAACATAAAGTCGTAGTCTAACGAGTCCGAAGAATTGCTCGGAAAGTTATGGAAATTCCGGTTATATTTAGAGAAAATTCGGCAAGGATTTTTGTAAATCCAAGTTATAATTGTTAAACTTCAAAATTTTAGGTGTACGTTTTTTCTAGTGCTGAATCAATTTCGACCATTAAAAACACGATTCAAACACTGCCTTTACAAGATTTTTTGAATTTTTTTTGCTTGATTCCAGCCACTTTATTTCTCCGCCTCGGTAGACGACTCCAAACATAAACAGTGGTGAATGTGTGGCATAAACTCTTGATCGCACAATAACCCAAATTGATTTAGTCCTATTTCAAATTAATATGTCAAATTCGCTGGTCAAGCACCTGCTTCTATAGGCGCTAGTATAATTTGTAAGGAGTCGTCTACCAAAGCGGAGGAATTGCCAGGAGGGCCAAAAGTGGTCGGAATTCAGGCAAAAAAGTTTCAAAAAATCTTGTAGAGGCAGTGTTTGCATCTTGTTTTTGATGGTGGAAAGGGATTCAACACCATCAACAATGTCTAACACACCTAAATTTTTGAAGTTTAACAACTATAACTTGGATTTACAAAAATCTTTGACAGATTTTCCCTAAATATAACCGAAATTTCCATAACTTTCCCGACAATTCCTCTGACTATTTAGACTGGGACACTTTATAATCCTCACATTCTCAACGATAGTTGGAATATCCGGAGAGGTTTTTCTTATATCGAAACTCCACTTTTCGGAAATTTATGGGAAACTGTAATGACCGGCACTGACAAGCAGGCAGATTCTCCTACTGCGCTGAATTTCTGTAACCTATGAAGTATCCACTACACTGTCGTAGATTCATCTTTATCTGCGTTCATTTAATTTGCTTTTCAACTTTCAACGCATCCGGAGACGAGAATACAGAGCACGCAGCCTGTGCCCTCTTATTCATCGACAGCCCACAATATGAACCTAAAATAACTTTAATAAAATATAGTGATGTAAAGAATATACATAAGGTTGTTAAAAAATTGATATTAAATGTTCTAAAATATTTTAAAAATGCTCTTACTATTAAGATAATTATAATATTTTGGTATATATTTTAGTGCCTTAAAGCTAAAGGAATTATTTTTTTTTGTAATTATTAGCTTATATTTGTAATGAACATGCATATCACTAATTTACTTTTGTTGTTGTTTTTGTTTCAGATTAGGGGAATTCGTCATCAAAATTAGTGGCCAAATTGTCAGTCAGCATTGGCGGAGCAGTGTTGGTTGCGGTGGTGTGTTTCGTACTGTTATGTCGACGAAGTAGACAATGGAAGAGTTACTCTCGACCAGGTGATTTCTCATCATTATTAGGGCTTCCAAACTACATTTTCCAGATTTCTTTGACTTGGTCTTATTTAATCGTTGTGAGAAATACTGTGTGCAGATGACAACCTAACTGCGGTTAAGGAAAGCTTTGAGGTTTTCGATTAAGAGGTTCTGAAAAATTCTACCGGGAACTTTGAAAGAAACAATGTAATTGGCAGAGGAGGATTTGGTGAAGTTTATAAGGTATAATATCAAAAGTGCCTTTTGTGAGTCTGTTCAATTATATGGATTATTTGCAGATGGATTCTAATGATTTAGACGAGCAGGGAAGTCTTCCGGATGGGAGGGAAGTTGCCATTAAAAAACTGAATGGAAGGCATCAGACTACTCAAGCCGCACAGGAGTTTCTCACAGAAGCGAGGCTCATCAGCAGCGTCCGTCACCGTAATCTTGTTCGTTTGTTTGGATGTTGCACGCGAGGGCATGAACGCTTGCTGGTTTATGAATTTATGTCAAATAACACTCTTGACAAGCATTTGTTTGGTAAGTTGTTCTCATTAAAGCTGTGGTTTTAGCGATTCAAGTTGTTCGTTAAAAAAAAATTGTATTGGTTCAATTACATGTATTGAAGCATTCAAATATTATCTGTATTGAAGCTTGCAAATATTTTTTTCGAGATCTACAGGAGAGATAAGGAATCCTTTGAGTTGGGAAAAACGTTTAAAGATAATAGAGGGCACAGCTCGGGGCCTTGCATATCTCCACGAGGATGCTAATGAGCGCATTATACACAGAGATATCAAATGTGCAAATATACTTTTAGACGAGAGATTTCATCCCAAAATAGCAGATTTTGGATTGGCTAGATTCTTTCCGTATGACCAAACCCATGTTTCTACTAGCGGATTCGGAGGAACAAGGTAAGTTGTGCAATCCATTTATTAATTTCTCTCAGAAGCTCCTCTTTATAAGGAGTCTCACAGCATTGTTCCTTCCATGAATTTATTATGAGGCAGAGGCTACGCTGCTCCAGAGTATGCCGTCCATGGGCAATTATCAGAAAAAGCTGACGTTTATAGTTATGGGATTGTTGTTCTTGAGATTGTGAGTGGGAGAAAGTGCTTGGATTATAGACTGCCAGAGCCTGTACAGATTCTTCTCCAATGGGTGCATCTCTGTCTCTGTTTGAAAGAATCTTTTATCAGATAATTTGGTTTGAGTATTACAGGAAAATTATTTTGCATAAAATTTCAGTGTAGAAACTTGATGATGGTGCAGGCTTGGAATAAGTACGAACAGGATGAAGCTTTGGATATTGTTGATTCAACAGTAGAGGGACAGTACTCAAGAGAACAGGTGCTCAAAATAATCTCAATTGCATTTCTTTGTACTCAAGGCTCTTCGACGCGGCCAGCGATGTCACATGTTTTAAGGATGCTAAACGACGATGGCGATATTCCAGTCCAACCTACGCAGCCAGATTTCATAGATAACGCCACAACAAGCAGGCCTACGAATTCCAATGCCACCTCTAACTCTGAATCATCGGCACCTGATCCATCTCACGGCTCAATAATTAGTGTGTAACGTATTTAGCATTTTACAGCAACTCTCACTCAAGCCAGCAAGTGCACCAACAGCTATAGGAAACCCAGAAGTTAAAGCGTCAGATGCATAGTATGCTTTTCATTGTTCAATTCGATGCAGAGATATAGAGAAAGGTTAATGAGTTTGATTTAAAGATTCTTTGTTTATTATTCCGTGCCACAGCATCGACACTTCTAATAAATGCAGTAGATTTTGAAAAAATTGCGGAATTTGCTATAGTTTACTATAATGTTTTGTAAATTGCATTGTTTATGAGAAGATCGTACCTAAAACAATTGATTTCCGTGTCCTTCATAAATGAAATTTCAATCTTTTAGTTGGTGAAGTATTTGAAAAGTGAGAAATGTCAAGTAAATAAAACAAATAAATAAATATTTTTATTTCAAAAATATAAAAAATGTGAAGTGATTTATTATAATTGTATTGTGTATTAGTATTTATATGGAAAAATATTTTTGAAAGTAATAATAAAGAGCATAACATGTGTTTTGTAAAATTTACAAATGACATTTTGATAAAATGATATGTTTATTTGAGTATATGTGTTATTGTTAATAAAAAAATATTATTTTAAGAACATTCATAATAACATTTTTCTATAAGAATTAATTAAAATCAAAATTTAATTAAAAGAAAATTAAGTGGTACTGAACATCTAAGTTTAATTAAATAAATTTGTATTCTAGGCATTTAATAACATTAATTATCAAATCTCAGTGTTGATTTGCAACAATATTAACACACTTTGAACATTTATTATATCTTTTCTATTGTACCTTAAACATTTAATATATCTCCCTTATTGTAGAGGGGACATTTTGAGATTCATGCTTTAAAATTTGGCATTGAGAAGTGGAGGTGCATTTGCTGGGTCCATTAGTCATCTAACATTCTGCAAAAAGATGTAAAACTCTAGTCATTTAACATCATACCAAGACTTGTGAAACTTGTTATGATGTGGAGTTGTAGAAAAATGTGAAGAAGAAAATTACAGAGATTAAAGTCTATGAAGTGGTTAAAAAAAAAGAAAGATATAGATGAATGAGACTATTAAGTACATAATTTTTTGTTTGCAAAGAAATTATTTTTAATGTTTTTCAAGTCGAATAATATTTTGTTGGTTTTTTGTGCTTTGGTTTTTTTGTACTTTGTTATTCCTCTATTACATGCATTTGTTAGTTTGTGTGTTTCAACTTACATGTATTTGGTTGGCTTAGCAATTTGTCTTTGTTTGTTTGTGTTTCAAGTTGTATGCATTTGGTGGGATTAATAATCTAATTCCATGAACTATGAAGCAACAATTTAGTTAATAGTAATACAATAGCATAAAATATGAAGCAAGAATTTAGTTCACATTAATACAATATAGTCAGAGTCTAAGTGACCTTACTAGTAGGTCTGATTCTTTGTCATGATATGTGTCATGTGATTGTTGTATATATCGAAATAGAGTTACAGTGATCAATGATTTACCACCTCGAACTTCTCATAAAAGAATGCAATCATTTTTTGGAAAAATAAATTTTATGAGAAAATTTAGATTAAATTATCTCTTAATTGTTATTATAATTAACAAACTATTAAAAGCTAAAAATAATTTTTAATGGATATATCAACAACCTGGTGCTAGGAAATGTGGATTTTGAACGAGATTTCATACTTTATTCCTTTGTTTGAGAAAAAACCATCACCACCCTTCTGCTTAAAAGTATATGATATGATAGGAACTACCAAATTCATCTGTGAGTAAAAAAATACATGATTATGATTTGAAAAATTTAGATTTGGAAAAGCAAGCTTATGTTTTGGAAAAAACAATTGCTCACTTTATAACTTATATCATCTCAACCCAGGTTATTGCTTCAATACTAAATCTTCCTATTTAGACTATGCTCCATTGTTATTAACTCAATACTAAATCTTCCTGTTTAGACTATGCTAAACCGTTATTGCCTCAATACTAAATCTGCCTGTTTAGACTATGTTCAACCAATAGTTCAAATAAAGAATATGAGAAACTTGATTAACAAGCTATAAAAATACAATATTGAGCGCAATATAATTACAAGTATTGAAGTTTTAAATATCATTCTTATAGATTATGAAGAAAATCTTATTATCATTCTTGCCCCAAGCAGAGATATAAGGTATTGGATATTTACTTTGATATTTAATTAGTTGTTAATTAACTGCTAGTAGACCAAAAAAAATTAAATCAATTAAACAAAATTAACATTACAGTGTTTGATTTGATTTTTATTTATAATTAAATCAATTAAACAAAATTAACATTACAATGTTTGATTTGATTTGATTTATTAATAAATTAATTTAATTATTTTCATTTCTATTGGTTAGAGTTTTATTGGGATATCATTACAATTTGTATAGTCCCACTCACTTGTCAACACATTAATTCATGAGTTTTCGGCGGGTAATTTATTAGTTCAACAAAATATAAAGCCGTAGTCTAACGAGCCCGAAGAATTGGTCGGAAAGTTATGGAAATTCTAGTTATATTTAAAGAAAATTCAAAGATTTTTATAAATCCAAGTTATAATTGTTAAACTTCAAAATTTTAGGGGTACATCTTTTATGGTGCTGAATCAATTTCCACCATCAAAAACATGATTCAAACACTGCATCTACAAAAAATTTTGAATTTTTTTTGCTTGATTCCCCCACTTTATTTCTCCGCCTCGGTAGCCGACTCCAAACATAAATAGTGGTGAATGTTGTCGTGGCATAAACTCTTGATCGCACAATACGCCATATTGATTTACTCGTATTTCAAATTAATATCTCAAATTCGCTGGTCAAGCAGCTTCTTCTATAGGCGCCAGTGTAATTTATAAGGAGTCATCTACCGAGGTGGAGGAATTCCCGGGAGGGCCAAAAGTGGTGCAAAAAAATTTCAAAAAAAACTTGTAGAGGAAGTGTTTGAATCGTGTTTTTGATGGTGGAAATGGATTCAGCACCATCAAAAACGTCTAAAACACCTAAAATTTTGAAGTTTAACAACTATAACTTAGATTTACAAAAATCCTTACCAAATTTTCCTTAAATATTACTAGAATTTCCATAACTTTCCGGACAATTCCTCCAGTTAATTACACTACGGCAATTTATAATCCTCACATTGTAAACGATAGTTGGAATATGTGAAGAGGTTTTTTTTATATAAATATTCGAAACTCCACTTTTCGGAAATTTATGGGAAACTATAATGACCGGCACCGACAAGCATGCAGATTCTCCTACTGAGCTGAATTTCTGTAAGCTATGAAATATCCACTACACTGTCGTAGATTCAGCTTTATCTGCATTCATTTAATCTGCTTTTCAACTTTCAAGGCACCGGGAGACGAGAATACAGAGCACGCAGCCTGTCCTCTCTTATGCATCGACAACCCACAATATGAACATATAATAATTTTAATAAAATATAGTGATGTAAAGAATATACAGAGGGTTGTTAGGTTGTTAAACAAAAATATTAAATGTTCTAAACTATTTTAAAAATGCTCTTACTCTTAAGATAACTATAATATTTTGGGATATATTTTAGTGCCTTAAAGCTAAATGAAAATCTTTGTAATTATTAGCTTATATTTGTAATGAACACGCCTCTTACTAATTTAGTATTGTTGTTATTTTTTTTTTTAAGATTGTAAATAAATATATATATTTTTTATCACTTTATAAAATCTTAAGTTAACTCGAATAGGTTTGGTTTTTTGGATTGTAAATAAATATATATACTTTTTCACTTTATAAAATTTTCGGTTAACTCTACTGGATTTAAAATCTTAAGTTAACTCTAATAGGTTTGTTTTTTTGGATTGTAAATAAATATATATACTTTTCTCACTTTATAAAATTTTAAGTTAACCTTAATGGGTTTAAGAATCTTATAAAGATTTTTTGGTTTTGTTTCCGTTACAAATCAACACACGCTGGAAATTCCATCACACTTGGAATACTACTGCTCATTAACTTTACACGTTTGCAAAAGTTGAGTTTTTAAATGATTGGGATTGATTTGAAATTTTCAGTTCAAGTTTACATTTATATTAATAAATTATTCGTTAGTCAAGTTGTTCTAAAAATATTCTGTTCATTTAGAAGACTTTTACAGTTTCTATACAATAGTCTATCTTAGCAAGTGGCTAGCCAACCAATTGCCAAACCAAAGAAATGCCGACAACATAATTTCTTTTGGATTGAAAGTTAAGTTAAATAAATACACTTTTATGGTATAGTGTTGTTTAATGATAAAATCTAAAATTAATTAAAAAAAATAAATTTGATATAAATTTAATTTGAAAATTAAATTTAAATGAAAAAATTGTAATTCTTTTTTCTAATCATTCAAAACAAATCTAATTAATTATATATCTTAAAAATAATAATCCATTCACTCAAATTTAAAACTTTTATTTCAAAAATTACAAATAAATTACCAAAAAAATAATTTCAAACTTAATAAACATCCTCTTATAACATTCAATAAAAAAATATCTTCCATGGCAATATTTTCACTCCTCAAAGAATTTTTACGTTGTTATGGGGAGTAAAGTGGCTGAAGTTCACCAGTTTACCACCACTAACCTAACTCAATTTTAAAGGTTGGGTTCTACTTCGGAGTAAAGTACTCCTCAAAGAATTTTTACATTGTTATGGGGAGTAAAGTGACTGAAGTTTACCAGTTTACCACCACTAACCTAACTAAATTTTAATGGTTGGGTTCTACTCTGGAGTAAAGTGGCTGAAGTTCATCAGTTTACCACCACTAACCTAACTCAATTTTAACAGTTGGGTTCTACTGGAAAGATATTCGTATCTTGGTTCTACTCCAGAGCTATTCGTATCTTGGTTTCTTCCTTTTGTTTTTAGAAACATATTTTTGGCACTACCTCACCTATTGGTAAATTTATTTTCTAGTAGTTAACAATTTCCAAGTAAACGCAATAAATAATTTAGATATTTAGATATATATAAAGCATAGAACATCTGAATTTATTTCAGGCATTAAAACGTGGAGAGGAGAATTATTTTTAAGGAAAGGAGATTTGAATTTAGTTGGAGTGTGTTTTGTTTCTTTTTACTATACACTTCATGATATTCTTATGTGAAATATGAATTCTTTCTTTACAAAAAAACACCACAGAAGTTTAAAATCTAATGTCGACTTCATTTTAAGTATTAAAAACAACATTTTGTTAGGGTAGGAAAGTTAGTGTAATTTCTTATTATGTAATAAAGTGGTTATATACATTTGTCCAAAAAAGTTCATGTAGTGAAATTCTTATGAAAACATTATTGTTTTCCAGCCAATAAAAAAATATTATACATCAATTTGATTTACAACTAGGTTGTAATCTTAAAATTAAAGTTTTATTATATTTTATTTTATTTCATATGTTAAAGAAGTTTCCTATTTTATTTTTTTATTTTTAATTTGAATGAATAAAAATATCTTTTTAATTTTTAATGAATTAAAACATCTTTCCACACTATTGTTCACAAAATACTATAAATAAAAATATTTATTATACTAATTAAATTGGTGTTTTAAAAAAAATATACTCTTAATTAAAAACATTATTCTAACAATTATACTAGGTATTATTAATTCATATATAGAGAGTGAGAGCAAATTTCCAATATAAGGAATCCAAAACTTGTTTTCTTAATTGATGTGTCTAAGTAATGATATATATGAATTTTATGAATTAAGAATGTTTATTTTCTTTGTTGGTTTGGCCCACATGGCTTTGAATCTCATGGTTTACATAGAACAAGTAATCACCAATTGAGCTACCTTACTTTGTAGCCCTTGTTTAAATGTGAGAGTTGGTTCATACCTTTCAAATTTCAATAATTAAACTAAGCAGCAGGAAACACTATCTATATGACCTTGTTGCAAAAAGTGTCTTTTATTGTCTTTTATTTAAAATCAAGGCAATTCTCAATAGCCATAGCTCCAAAAGAGAAGCACATTTAAAATAAAAAGCAATAACAATGTTTTAATTTTTGGAATTTTATTCAAAAATAAATTTCTATGGAATGTTATCTTCATGAATTACATGAAGGGGTTTGCGGTGAAAACTTTTCTCCTTTAGTAAGTATTCATAAATTTATCTTAACTAGTTTAATGGTCGATATTATTTAAATATGCTTATGTGATAATCAAAAAATGTTTTTCTTTCTAACCCATTTCTCCAGAAAGCCCATTTTCATAATTTTTATGGGAATTTTGAGATCTAAAATGGGCATATTAAGGAAAATAATAAAAGAATGATTAAAATAATAAAATAAGAGTTATGTAATTTTAAAGCAAAAGAAAAAAAACTAAACATTTTAATTGTCTTTTCGGCTTATATCCTTATAGGTTTTGGAAGTGTCAAGCATGAAAACCTATTGGATGTAGAATGTAATTCTATACTCAAAGAATATCCACTCTACACAATTTTGAGTAGATCCACACCAAAAAAATGTTGAATATACATTAAAACATATGTTTTTCAAAGGAGACATGTTTCGTTAATGTGTGTACAACATTTTTTGGTGTGCATATACTAAAAAACATGCAAAATGTGTACTCGTTATATGTGGCATAACATCCAATGGGTTCCTACACTTGACATTTGGGTAAACCTATGAAGATTTAATCCAAAAAGATAATAAGAAATAGTTTTCTTCTTTTCCCTCACAAAACATTTCACCTTATAGATGACACTGTCATCTTGAATCTTTTTCTTTTTCTTTTTCTTTTTTTCTTAGTAGATTTTTCGTTTTTAGGCCCAAATTTTACCTCAAAAATTCCCTTAATAGGGATTTTGATGTCATTGGACCAATAAATCCAAATCCTTGTAAAGGATATTCATATATTTTGACACTTATAGACTATTTTACAAAATGACCCAAATAAATAGCATTGAAAACTGCAAATTAGGAATAGTCAATATATTTTTTGAAGGATATATCTCGATTCAGTATCCAATAAACATTCATGGATTTATAATTTTATTCAGGTTTGTATTAATGTATACCATATTGATGTAAATATATAAGCCCTAGTCCTATTTGATGTCCTTTCTTTTTCTTATTTATCCTAAGGTGTAGTCCTATCTTAAGCCCTTTCTTCTTCCTATTATTTTTCATTTCTGTAATAATTATTTGCGAAAGAGGAGTGCCACCTCTATAGAAATGAGGGGGGAGAGATTAAATCCCTCACATATTATCATTGTGATTTGATCAATCCCAGCGATCAATAGAAGACTTCGATCAATGAAACTATCAACAAATCTTTATCTTCTTCTTCCTCACCTAATGCAAATCCATTATTATGAGTGGTAAATGGCTTCTCCTATTTTCGATAGTAAAAATGAGTACATGTTCGTGAGACTTGAATCCAATGAAAACCTTCACATCTAATGGGATACTTTGATGGGAAAATATTATACACTATGCAGTAAGCTAATGATTAGATTATTGTATTTTCATCTTTTCTATTGCATATTATATTATTCTCATCCAATGGAATTGCATGGCACTTAATATTTTCATTCCAAATGATTCGCATACAGTGATGTCAATTCCTATAACATGAATTAAAAGTCTGAAATATGAACACTTTGGATCAAATCTATCATTGTCAAATAGCTCTAACGAACCTGAGTACGTGAAAGTTGGGTCAAATACTCAAATGGTTGTATAATGGTATCTCGATAGTAACATATTAAACACCCCTCACTAAGTCAATAATTGGCTTACTACCTCCTTATATTGTCCCTTAAATATCACATTATTCTCATCCAATAGACAAGATGGAAACATAATAAATTAACAATTAACTTATTATTTATGCTTAATATTTTTCACTATCAATTTCAAGACTACTAGATAACATATACATCTGTTGATGGTGCTGGACCCGCCAACATGTTAGGGGATCTCCCCAGTAAGAAGTCCTAATTATACCTCAGATGGTTTAGTGTAGGAGTACCAATAGTGGATCATACAGTAATCCCTTGACCGCGATTTCACACAGAGGCAAGTAAGATAACTCTGTTGGTAGAAAGGGTGTGACAGATGGAGAAAGCTAAGGAAGGTGCATGAGAGTTTCTAACACACGGGGTTGAGATGAGTGCACCCCTTGGAAACCTATGTTAGCACGGATTTAAGAAGGGAACACATGAGCAAAGATGCATCACAACCTGGAAGGCAAGTTAGCTAGCAATCCAAAGTGATGGTTAAACCAACAACACATTTAAGAAAGATTCTTACATACATACACAGATAGCTATACATGCATGCGTAAGTAAACATATACATATATCATTTAGAGTAAACCAAATAGCATAGAATACAATACAAGATATGCGTGAAACATGTTGGATCTTGTTATATTAAGAAGTGTAAGTTCCAGTCATATAATACATCCATGTCCAACCACTAGTTCTAACAAAGGAACGTTACAGTCAGAACCGCCTGCTCCTCCAAAGAGATATACTAGCTCTGCGCAGTGGAGAAGCCAAGGCTCATTAAAATACTATCAAATCTCTCTCTAAGATAGTCCTATTAGAAGCTTGGCTGACCAAAAGCCTTTACAATGAGTTATGAAGGACTATTTATAGCAAAGGGTGGGGTGGCCCTTGACATTCCCCTTTCTGATAGTTCATCTACCCTCATGACTCTTCATCTACTCTATGACTGTTACATCCAACTATCAACACTTGACTTACACTTGACAAGACATTAAATTACAATACACATGTACCCATGTGAGAAAAATAGCTTGAGCAAACCATGCTAGACATCACTATGACTTAGACAACCATGGAAGTCCAACTATTCAACATCCTCGCGATGAACACCAATAGCGTATTGATGCCAAGATTGGTAATCTGCAATGGTGTCCGCGTGCTCGAAGGTGACATATTTATGGAACCTGATTCTTGCCTCCATAGCATCCGAGCACACTGCTCGGGCTCCTCTTCCAAATTGTCTGAAATCATGCGCATCATTGTCTTCAATGCGGTTAGGTCAGCAACATAATTGTGCATGATGTCTGCATTGATGGGCAAGTCTGGGTTGGTGGCAATGCACATCAACTTGTCAAAGTACGAGTCAAGATCTAGTTGGACCTGTGCCTTTGCCTTCGCATGGGTGAGAGACAAAATAGATGGGATCACATGTGCTTGCACTAAAACATCCATACTCTTGAATACACATGCATGGGAAGCATGTAGACTAGTGATGAGCTGCGGCAGCTCTTCATAGTTCTGGATTTGACTCCAGATACGTGCCTTCAACACGACTGCTCTGGGCTTCATCATATTATGCAAGTGAATCAAGGCTCCCTTATATCTTATCGTCCATTTTTGCATTTGTAATCAACAACAGCATGTAAGTTCGCCAAGATACGTGCTCTTCTAGCACATCACTGCTACCATCTGTTGAGATGGATGACTGCCTTATGTAAGGTACCAAACTTGGAATACAACACTCACATAACTATGTCAAGGGACAATACTTCGTCTAGTATTGTCTTCTTCAGTCCAGCTCAGGCAGATTTTGTCACCAACTCTCCTCCTTGCTTGCCCATCTGTAGTTCCTTAGCCATTGACTCATTCTCAACTATAAAAAAGCAAACACTCAAGCTAATGGCTTCGGCATATACTCTGGTAGAATCGGCCAAGGCTGCTAGATGTTTGCACGCATCAAACATGATCACTCATTCCTCAACTTGCGCAGGATATGTATGATCATCCAGAGTCGACACTCTGCAAGACTACACAACTCTATGTTGAGATGCATCGAATGAGATGTTGTTCATCTCTCCTTCTGGCTGATCGCCAAGGACCACAATGCCTCCTTGGTTGCTTGAGACTTTCTCATCTTCTGGATGCAGTGAGGCAGGTAAGTCGACCCCTTGGTGATGAGGCATAAGGTCGAAGTCCTGTTCCAATTCCTGTTGCTCCATATCCATATCCAATTGTTTAAGTGCTTGCTCTATCTCACAAGTGAAGTTCTACTCCTATGATGGTTCACCCTGTCTGCCTAATGCCAGCTATTCTGATGATTCCACTACCAGTACGGGCATTGTTTCATCCATTTGCACATGTTGCGCCCCCTGTACCTATTGCTGCTACACTTCCCTCTCGTGTTTGTGCAGCTCTTATTCCTTTTGTATTTTCTCATTCAACTTATGCAACTCCTTCTATGTTTCCTCCATTCTTCTCTTCTTCCTCTTCCTTTACGTGATTCACTTGTCACGTTGTTGGCTCTTTTCCTTTATAGCCATAGCTACTTTCTCCACAAGTGGATCTACTCGAAACTTGTAGCCTTGCTCTTCCTCCATGCGATCGACAATCTTCCTCTTGCCCTTGTCGCACACTGATATGCTTACTTTTGTTGCTTCTGGTACTCTCCTAGATGCTGCTTCACGCTACTATGCCAACCATTCCACAACAAAGCTGACCTGCTCATTGCGTCTGGAGAAGTTGTAACACTATATCCATGGGTCCTCCTCTGCCCAATAGCATGCCCCCTAGATCCAGTTGAATTGTACTCTCGCGTAGTGATCTTTCACAAGACAATGTGGGTCATATGGATTGTAACTATAGAGGTTGAATGGATACTTCTTCATATGTTCTGCTTTGACATCCACTTGCTTGAAACTTAGGATCTCATGTAACCCAATCCACAACAGAAGAGTGGGCCAAGGTGCCTTCTTCCGGTGCAGTCTAGCTGTCAATCCTGCCGAGATGTGATATGCTACTTCCTACATGACGAGTATGTCCAAGGCAAACTTCAGTAGAACATGCGAAAGCTTCTCCGCACTGTACATTCATATGAAGGTGTTGAACGGTGATGCATACCAATCAACAATGTCTATCAGTGCCTCCATTGCTACCTTCGACATGCAGGGTGTGTCCTGTTCGAATATCATCTTGTAAACCGGGGTGACAAAATGAGCGGATAGACATGTGATAAATCCTCTGAAGATACATTCGGAAATCAACTTACAATAAGTGTTCACAGAAGTCTCCGTCGGTGACCATGCCCACTTCAAGCCCAGGAAATCCTGTCTAACACAAATTTCATCCAAGATGTAGGCGGACATGTAGATTTCTACTTTCATACCTTCGAGTGACTGTTGAGCCCTTGTTACCTGTTCCTTCAGCTGATGAGCCAACATGCCAGGCTAGTTACATGGTTTTCCTTATTTGGCCAGTTGGTCCAGCGTGATCATCCAACTCTGCAGGAAGGTTTCTATGCTTTCTTGGCCACATAGTTGACATGAAAATATGACCAAGTATTGATACACCTTCTGCAGTATCTTTGTCTTGTAGATCTGGTCAGGTGTCATCCTGAATCTAGCTGGCTCCTTTACCCAATTCTTCAAAATGTCTCTAGAGTTGGTACTACTGTTGAGTATGCTGAAGGGAGTCTCCATGATAGTCACAGGCTCCAACATCTCATACATATTATCATAATATTGTGCCCATAAGGTTGCAATATCCATCCCACTGACACTGCTCAAAGTCATTGTCTCAGGATCTGTCTGTGAGATGATCCAATGTATCATGTCCACGCATGGGAACGCGGGGTATCTGCATGAAATCTGGTACAAGCCTAACTTGTGAATGTTCACATATACTTTGTGGTCCTCGAGCTCTTCCCCAAAAGTGCCTACAAATGCATCATTGACATCTTGCCATTTCAACTTGATGTCCTTGTCTAGAAACAACATGGTATCTTCATAGATCGGTAGACATGCGGATACTCGATCAATTGCTGCTCTAGTTGCACTTCCGTCAGTGTCCTTTGATCCTTCTCTCTTGGAGGCCATTGTTCATGTACTTCTAAGAGGCGGGTGAACACCAGAAATATCTGGAGACAAAGTGACATGCATGGCAAGAAATATGTCAGCGAAAACCAAAGAAAATTCGGGGAATGACATAACACATACCTGGGGAAAGACTGGCAAGGATTGCACAATTTCCTCTAGGAGGCTGGGAGACTAGTTGTTAGACTTGTGTAAAAAGCAGACTGGACTGTCTGGGGAGGCTAATTGGCTGCTGGATTTGCACAATGTGCAATCCAGGCTGACTACTGACTACTACAACTACATAATGCACAATTCCAATTGGCAATGACTGCAAGCTCAGTGATTGCATTGCGCAATTTTCTGGGCCAGCAATCACTGTCCTACAGAAATGAGCAAAGCAAGCTCGGAGGAAAGTCACTGGGTAGAAATGCACATTTCTGGAGAGGAATATAGAGCCTTCCTTCTCTGGATTGTGCAACGTTGTCTTAGTGAGGCAAAGTCCGGGCCAAGGTTGGCCAGACTTATCGATGAGAAACTGAAAGGAAATGTGAAAGTGAATGCATGGCAATATTGAGTGTAATCAGAAGTGACTGATTGTGGATGCAAACATTGAATGAAAGATTTAACAAACAGAACAACATTCATGTGGGTGAAGTGAGTCACCGAATTGATGACCATTCGTGCAAAATAGTTTCATGCATGCGACAATAGTGAGATAGCAACGAAAACTGAAACGGTTCTAGTATGCATGTAAACGACAACAAGTGTTCAAAGAAATCAAGCAAACATCACTCACACAAGTGAAAACACAAAACGAGACAGAAATGCTGAAAAAGACAAGTTGTGAGAACTTACCCATGAATAGCTGAGCCAGATGTGTCGAAGAGTCATGGATATGTTGTGGGATGTCAGAGCTCCAAGATCGGTGTGAGAGAATGAGCTCTAATGTGTCAAATAAATAAGTTTGGGCTCATGATGCGTATGCCACAAATCTAGGAAAAAGCGACACTTGGAGGAAAGATTCTAAAACAATATTTGCATGTAACCTCCAACTGCTAAAAATAACTCCCTAAATCAAGGGATTCTTTTTGCATGCTACCTTTTTCTATTCTGGGAAAAAACAAGCCATGCATGCAAGTTAAGTTTCCTTGTTCTCGAGTGGAACTGGTTAACCCAACTACACATGCAAGAGGCTACTCAACTGTGCACATTTCTAGATGGGATCTCGGATGGTTGCCCAAGAGATTTGCGTAATTTATGGGAACAGCATATGACTGTTGCCTAGTATTGTGCAATTCCTAGGCTGAGCAGCCCTGCTAGGAATAATTACGCAATTTTCTGGATGAAGCCTGACTGGCAGAATTGTACAATTCTGGAGCCCAGTAGGTTGCTAGATAGAATTGCGAAATTTCTGGAGGGAAGGGTGGTTGGCCTCCAAAATTGCACAATTTCTTAGGGGATCTACTCAACCTACAACTGGACCAAGTCTGGAGGAACAACTTGTCAGGGGAACGCATCAAGCTTTGATAGATAGGTTGTCTTTCTGCAAGAAAAATGGCTGAACCTTGTGTACATGACGAATTAAAACATGGTGTTGTGAAAGGTTGGTAGGGAGGCTCCAAAAAGAGGCTAAGGAAAAATTTTGGAGGGTGGTTTTAGCCGCTACAACACTTGGCCACACACTGGAAAAACTCTATCTCTCTCAATGGACCTTGTTTGTGAAAAGAAAGTCTAACCCCTCTGGAAGTATTGTTTAGTTCTCAGTTCATCTTGGTTTCACACTAGCTTGATTGTAAGATGTAGCATTTTCCAAGCTCTTAGTTGATTGACACACATTACAAGCCAAGTCAACACGGTTGTTTCGATTGGGTTCAAGGGGTATATTGGTGCCCAAGAAGTATAGTCGTCAAAGTCTTAGTTTCTTCTCCGGTGTTGCTCTGCTACCAACAGGCCTAGACAGTACCTTAGTAGAGTCACATAGGAACACAAGCATGGCTCCGCTGCCAGCGACCCTAGTCAGTATCCCAGTGGAGTTACTTGCATCACCTCTCTGCGCAAGAAGCCTTTCTCTTCTTTCACCTTATTCATTTTCCATTTTTGAAACTTTTCACTTTTCATTTTTTCATTTTCATTTTTTCAATTGTGCATAGAACTTATTCATTTCAGAGGTGGAAGAGAGATCCAAACATATTGAGAGCAGAACAGAGAAGTATTTTATTATATCTCTGACATGTCTGTTAAGGTTTTCCCCCTCACCTTACTCTACTTAACTGATCTGACAAGGGTTAACCCAAAAACAACCAACTGGAGTAGATGACACTAGTTAGCGAGCAAGCAATGTGTTTTCACCAAGGTTCACTTTGAACAGTATGTATTTTCCATCGATGTATCATGGACTAAAAGTAACAAGTTCCTCATATAGAGGTAGGATGACGTATAACCGAGTAGTGATAGCTACACAAGGCCTCTTGTACATTGCCCAACTTGTTTCAAGAGTCATACATGATTTCATGTGAAACTAACCTATGAACGAAAACAAGCAAACAAACAACCAACAAAGCAAACAAGAAGCAGAAGAAAAAGTGAAAGCAAAGCGAGTAAGGAAACAAGCAAGCAGACAAATAAAAAAACAAAGAAATTAAGCAAACAAGCATGCGAGCAAACAACTGAAAGCAAACACTACTCCTACTCCTAAACTAATGGTGCATGGGCCTAATCACGTGAAGTGATATTTCCAATGCAGGCACTGGCGCTTTGGTTGACCCATGTTGGTGAAGGCTTGGTCCACGAGCAACCTGCTTGTGCGAACTAGCAAGGAAGAAAGATATAGCAATGAAGACAAACACACTTCATGTTTCAAAGTTTCCACAAGACATAAGCGAATGTAAGTACATGACAATCAGTCCATGGACTTGTCATGGCGTTGTGCGACACTACGTGTAGCTTTGAAGCATATGCACACTCTTTACTATGACATGCAAGCAAACAAAAGAAACAAAGATAACTTGCGTCGTGCACATGTGCTTGCAATGTAAGATTCCTCTAATGCATGAGCAATACAATCGTGTAGTCCAAGTGGAGGAAGCATGATCTATGTGTGAGATTGATCTTCAATGCATACAGATGATTGATGAGGAGCCTCGGGTGGTTGAACAATTTCCTAATTGGAAGTGAAACCAACCTCAAGATAGTGAGGGCCTGACATAACCATCAGCTGGAGTACCTCGATAGTCTTGGGTGTTTCCACTTCATCGTCAAATATATCATCATAAACTGGTGGCTTCGAAAAATCAACTACGATAGAATCATGATCTTGATCGAATGTGGAAGTAAGTGGATCTCAATAACCATGATCAGAAAAATCAATGATTTCATTGGCATCCTCATGATCTGATAAATCAAATAGAGGGGTAGATGGAAAGTGAACAAATTCATCCTCTGTGTTTCCAAAAAAGGTAGATGAAAGATCAAGTGGATTTTCAATGAATAATTCATCCTCTCTGTTGTTGGATGATGGACTAACATCCGATGTGTCCTGCCAGTGATCAACAATGGGTGCATCCGTAGATGAAGATAGACATGCGAAATCATGGATGGAAGGTTCACCAAATATGCTAGGGAAGAATGAAGGGGGCTTGAATGAAAGGGAGTCATCCTTCGCCGAGTGTGGATGCTCAAGCTCCTAATCATACTCTTCATGAATGACAATGCATGTTGGTTGTGCAACACCAACTCCGTTAGTGGCTTGTTCCTCGTTCACAAGAAGTGTAGAGTCTGGAATGGAAGAACACATGACAGTATCATTCGGAGGAACGGCCGAGTGCGAAGACAGAGGTTGTGGAACAAAATGCATATGACAACTCGATGGACTCACAACCAAATCTTCGCGAAAATTAAGCGAAGTGATGTTGGGAGGATGAGATAGCTAAACATGTGCATGAGCATGATCTTCAACATCACTCTGTATAGGCGGAGCTGTTTGATGAGGGGACGGCGGAAAGTCACTTGTGACTTGACCACATCCATCTGTGATTATGTAGCTCCATCACTGAAGAATCCAGAGCGAGGCTTGATTTCAAACTTCTTCTTGGGACGAGAAAATTTCTTATCACAATACTTGAATAAGTCCCAAAGATAGAAAAAATTCATTTGGCTCTTCGGAGCTTGAAACTGAAATTCATGGAAGCACTGCCAAAAATTCATAATCGATTCATGTAGAGCCTTCTATTGTTGTAACAGTTTTTGGTCAATATGTTCTACATCGAAATGATAGAAAGTGTCTTCCATGAGATCACATAAGTGATCAAGTGAGCGAAAGCTTTCAGTTGAGAGCCTGCACATCCACCGATGTGGAGATTCACGAAGTGCGTATGCAAGCAACAAAATGGCCTGTTCGGTAGAACACCCATCTTCCTTATGAAGCATAGAAAGAAAGTCATGTAAGAACTCAAGCCAGGCCACTTCTCCTTCAACATCATACGTGTAAGTGGATGAGTGATCGAAAAACTCCCTCGTGATTGTGACATCTTCGTGACTTGAAAAACATTGTGGAGGGAGAAGAGTGCAAGAATCCATGGAAGATATGAAAAGGTTCAAAACAGGATGACGGGACACAACTTGTCATCTAGACCTCCTTCTACCGCCAGAAATGTTGACAGTGTTGGACCCGCCAACATGTCAAGGGATCTCCCTAGTAAGAAGTCCCAATTAGACCTCAAACCATTTGGTGCAGGAGTCCCAACAGTGGGTCGTACGATAATGCCTTGATCGCAATTTCGTATGGAGGCAAGTAAGATAACTATGTTGGTAGAAAGGGTCTGACAGATGCAGTGAGCCAAGGAAGGTGCATGAGAGGTTCTAACACACAGGGGTTGAGATGAGTGTGCCTCTTGAAAACATGTGATAGCACGGAGTTAAGAAGGGAACACACGAGAAAATATGCATCACAACATGGAAGGCAAGTTAGCTAGCAATCCAAAGTGATGGTTAAACTAACAACGCATTTCAGAAAGATTCATACATACATACACATATAGCTATACATGCATGCATAAGTAAACAGATACATATATCATTTAGAGTAAACTAGATAGCATATAATACAGTACAACATATGTATGAAACATGTTGGCTCTTATTATATTAAGGAGTGTAAGTTCCATTCATACAATACATCCATGTCCAGGAACTGGTTCCGACAACAGAATGTTACAATCACAACCGCCTGCTCCTCCAAAGAGATATACTAGTTCTGCGCAGTGGAGAAGCCAAAGATCGTTACAATACTATCCAAGATCTCTCTAAGATAGTCCTATCGGAAGCTTGGCTGACCAAAATACTTTACAATGAGTTATGAGGGACTATTAATAGCAAAGGGTTGGGTGACCCTTGACATTCCCCTTTGTGACAGTTCATCTACCCTCATAACTCTTCATCTACTCTATGACTATTACATCCAACTATCGACACTTGACAAGACATTACATTACAATGCACATGTACCCATGTGAGACAAAATGGCTTGAGAAAGCCATGATAGACATCATTATGACTTAGACAACCATGGAAATCTAACTCTTCAACATCCTTGTGATGATCAATAATAGCGTACTACTGCCAAGATCAGTAGTCTGTGATGGTGTTCGTGTACTCCAAGGTGACATCTTTCTGGAACCTAACTCTTGCCTCCATAGCATCTGGGTACACTGCTCGGGCTCCTCTGTCCAACTCATCTGAAAGCATGTGCATCATTGTCTTCAATGCGTCCGAACCAACAACATACTTGTGCATGATGTCTACACTTATGGGCAAGTCTGGGCTGGTGGAAATGCGCATCAACTCATCAAAGTATGAGTCAAGCTCTAGTTGGACTTATGCCTTTGTCTTTGCCTGGGTGAGAGTCCCAATAGATGGGATCACATGTGCATGCACAACAACATCCATACTCTTGAATACATGTGCATGGGAAGCCTATATACTAGTGATGAGCTACGGGAGCTCTTCATAGTTCCAGATCTGACTCTAGATACGTGCCTTCATCTCGACCACTCTAGGCTTCATCATATTAGGAAAGTGAAGTGGGGCTCCCTTGTATCTCATCGTCCATTTTTGCATGTAATCAACAGCAGTATACAAGTTCACCAAGATACGTGCTCTTCTAGCACATCGCTGCTACCATCCATTGAGATGGAAGAAAACCTTATGCATGGTACCAAACTTGGAATACAATGCTCGCAATACTATGTCAAGGGATAATACTTCACCTAGTATTTCCTTCTTCAGTTCAGCTCAAGCGGGCACTATAACCAACTCTCCTCCTTGATTGGTCATTTGTAGTTCCTTATCCATTCGCTCATTCTTAGCTATGAGAAAGTGAACACTCAAGCTAGTGGCTTCGGCATACACTCTGGTAACATCGGCAAGGGTTGCCCAGAGTCAACACTCTGCGAGACTACACAACTCTATGTTGAGACTCATCAAATGAGATGTTGTGCATCTCTCCTTCCAGCTGATCTCCAAGGATCTCAGTGCCTCCTTGGTCACTTGAGACTTGCTCATCTTCTGGATGCGGTGAAGTGGGTAAGTCGACCCCTTGATGATGAGACATAAGGTCAATGTCCTATTCCAATTCTTGTTTCTCCATATCCATATCCAACTATTGAAGTGCTTTCTCTATCTCACTAGCGAAGTCCTACTCTTGAAATGGTTCACCTTGTCTTCCTGATGCTAGCTGTTTTGATGAGTCCACTACCTGTACGGGCGTTGTTTCATCTGTTTGCACATGTTGCACCCCCTGTTGTACCTATTGCTGTTGCGCTTCCCTCTCCCTTTGTGTGATTCGCTTGTTGCACTGTTTCCTCTTTTCTTCTATAGCCATAGATGCTTTCTCCTCAAGTGGATCTGCTTAGAACTTGCAACTTTTCTCTTCCTCCATGCAATTGACAATCTTCCTCTTACCCTTGTCACGCATTGGTATGCTTACTTCTGCTGCTTCTAGTGCTCTCCAAGATGCTGCTTCACACTACTTCGCTAACCCTTCCACAGTGCAACTGACCTTCTCATTGGGTCTAGAGAAGTCGTAACAATATCTCCATGGGTCCTCCTCCACCCAATGACATGCCCTGTGGATCCAATTGAACTATAATCTCGCGCAGTGATCTTTCACAAGACAATGTGGTTCATACGAATGGTAACTATGGAGGTTGAATGTATACTTCTTTATCTGTTCTACTTTGACATCCACCTGCTTGAAACTACGGATCTCTTATAACCCAATCCGCAACAGAAGAGCGGGCCAAGGTGCCTTCTTCTTCCAGTGCAGTCTAGCTATCAACCCTACTAAGATGTGATATGCTACTTCCTACATGACGAGTATGTCCAAGGAAAACTTTGGTAGAACATGCAGAGGCTTCTCCACGCTCTACATTGTTATGAAGGTGTCGGACAATGAGGCATACTAATCAGTAATGTCTATCAATACTTCCATTGCTACCTTCAACATACAGGGTGGATCTTGTTCAAATATCATCCTGTAAATGGGGGTGACAAAATGATGAGACAACCGTGTGATAACTCCTATGAAGCTACATTCGGACAACAACTTACAATAAGTGTTCACAGCAGTCTCCATTGTTGACCATGCCCACTTCAAGCCTGGCAACTCTTGTCGGGCATAGATTGCATCGAAGATGTAAGGGACATGTAGATTTCTTCTTTCATACCTTCGGGCAACCGTCGAGCCTTTGCTACCTGTTCCTTCAGCTAATGAGCCAAGATGTTGGACCAGTTACATGGTTTTCCTTCTCTGGCCAGTCGGTCCAGCGCGATCACCCAAATTTGTGGTAAAGTTTATGTGCTTTCTTCGCCACACAGTTGACATGCAAATATGACCAAGTATTGATATTCCTTCCGAAGTATCTTCGTCTTGTAGATCTGGTTGGGTGTCAACTTGAATCTAGCTTGCTCCTTTACCCAATTCTTCAAAATGTCTCTGGAGTTGGAACTATTGTTGAGTATGCTGAAGGGAGGATCCATGATAGTCACAGGCTCTGACATCTGATACATCTCATCATAATCCCGTGCCTAAAAGGTTGCAATCTTCATCCCACTGACACTACTCAAGCTCATTATCTCAGGATCTGTGTGCGAGATGATCTGGTGTATCATGTTCGCGCATGGGAACACGGGGTATCTGTATGCAATCCGGTATAAGCCGGACCTGTGAATGTTCACGTATACTTGGCGGTCCTTAAGGTCTTCCCGAAAAGTGCCTGCAAATGCATCATTGACCTCTTGCCATTTCAGATTGATGTCCTTGTCTAGAAACAACTTGGTATCTTCCTAGATCAATAGACATGCAGAGACTCGCTCAACTGCTCCTCCAGTTGCACTTTCGTCAGTGTCCTATGATCCTCCTCTCTTGGAGGCCATTGATATTATATTGCTAAGAGGTGGATGAACAACTGAAAGATCTGGAGACAAAGGGACATGCATGGCAAGAAATCTATCAGTGAAAACCAGAGAAAATTCGATGAATGACATAACACATACCTCGGAAAAGACTGGAAGGGATTGCACAATTTCTTCTAAGAGACTGGGAGACTGGCTGCTAGACTTGCGTAAAAAGCAGTCTGGACTATCTTCAGAGGCTAACTAGCTACTGGATTTGTGCAATGTGCAATCCAGGCTGGCTGCTGACTATTGGAATTGTGCAATGTGCAATTCCAGCTGGTAATGATTGCGGGCTCAGTGGCTGCATTGCGAAATTTTTTGGGCCAATAGTCACTATCTCTCAGAAATGCACAAACAAAGCCTGGAGGATATTCACTGGGCAGAAATGTGCATTTCTGGAGAGGAAGACAGAGACTTCCTTCTCCGAATTGCGCAATGTTGTCTTGGTGAGGTAGATTCCAGGCCAAGGCTGGCCAGACTTGTCGACGGGCAACTGAAAGAAAATGTGAAAGTGAATGCATGGTGATACTGAGTGTAAGAAGAAGTGACTAATCATGCATGCAAACATTGAATGAAATATTCAACAAACAGAACAACATGCATGTGGGTGAAATGAGTCGCCAAATCGGCGACCGTTTATGCAAAACAGTTTCATGCATGCAACAACAATGAGATAGCAACGAAAACTAAAATGGGGCTAATACAATCTACTATGCATGTAAACGACAACAAGCATTCAAAGAAATCAAGAAAACATAACTCACACAAGTGAAAACACAAAAAATGACATAACTGCTGAAAGAGACAAGTTGAGACCACTTACCTATGAATAACTGAGCCAAATGTGTCGAAGAGTCCTGGATGTGTTGTGGGATGTCAGAGATCCAAGATCGATGTGAAATAATGAGCTTTTATGTGTTGAATAAATAAGTTTGGGCTCATGACACGCATGATACAAATCTACGAAAAAACGACACTTGGAGGAAATATTCTAAAACAATCTTTGCATGTAACCTCCAGCTACTAAAAGTAGTTCCCTAAATCAAGGGATGCTTTTTGCATGTTTCCTTTTCCTATTCTAGGAAAAATAAAGCCATGCATGCAATTCGAGTTTCCTTGGTCCCGGGTGGAACTAGTCAACCCAACTGCACAAGCAAGAGGCTGCTCAACTGCTAGGAGAAAATGCACATTTCTGGATGGGAGCTAGGTTGGCTGCCCAGGAGATTTGCACAATTTCTAGGCAGAACAACTGACTGCTACCTAGGATTGTGCAATTCCTGGGTTGAGTAGCCCTGCTGGGAAGATTTGCGCAATTTTCTGGATGAAACCTGACTGATAGAATTGTGCAATTCTAGAGTCTAGTAGGCTGCCATATAGAATTGCGTGATTTTCTGGATGAAACCAGACTGATAGAATTGTGCAATTCTGGAGCCCAGCAGGCTGCCATACAAAATTTCGCAATTTTTGGAGGGAAGGTTGGTTGCCCTCTAGAATTGCACAATTTCTTGGGGGAGCTGCTCAGCCTACAGCTGAACCAAATCTGGAGGAACAACCTGTGAGTGGAATGCATCAAGCTTTGATAGACATGTTGTCTTTCTGCAAGAAAAATTATTGAATCTTGTGTACTTGACAAAGCAAGACATGGTGCTATGAAAAGTTGGTAGGCAGGCTCCAAAACAACGCTAAGGAAAAATTTTGGAGGGTGGTTTTAGCTGTTACTACACTTGGCGACACAGTAGTAGAATTCCAGCTCTTAGAATGGACCTTATTCATGAAAATAAATTCTAACACCTTCGAAAGTATTGTTCAGTTCTCAGTTCATCTTGGTTTCACACTAGCTTGATTGTAAGATGTAGCATCTTCCAATCTCTTAGTCAATTGACACACATTCCAAGCCAAGGAAACACAGTTGTTTCAATTGGGGTCGAGGGGTATATTGGTGCACAAGTAATATAGTCGTCAGAGTCTTAGTTTCATCTTCGTTGTTGCTCTACCACCAGTAAGCCTCGACATTGCCCTGGCAGAATCACATAGGAACACAAGGATGGCTTCGCTTCCATCGATCCTAGTTAGTACCCAGGTAGAGTTACTTACATCACTTCTCTGCACAAGAAGCCTTTCTCTTCTTTTGCCTTATTCATTTTTCATTTTTGAAAATTTTCACTTTTCATTTTTTTCAACTGTGCATAGCACTTATTCATTCCAAAGGTAGAAGAGGGATCCCAACTTATTGAGAGAAGAAGAGGTTGTTCCTAAAGAGGAGTAGTTTATTATATCTCTAACATGCCTATTAAGTTTTTCCCCCTCACCTTACTCTACTTGACTGAACTGACAAGTGCTAACCCAAAAACAACTGACTAGAGTACATGACACTAGTTAGCGCGCAAGCATTGTGTTTTCACCAAGGTTCACTTCGAATAGTATGTATTTTCCATCGACGTATCATGGACTAAAAGTAACAATTTCTTCATACAGAGGTAGGATGACAGATAACCAAGTAGTGATAGCTACACAAGGCCTCTTGTAATTTACCCAGCTTGTTTCAAGTGCCATACATGGTTTCATGCAAACTAACCTACGAACGAAAACAAGAAAACAAACAAGCAACAAAGAAAAGTAGAAGCATAAGCAAAAGTGAAAGCAGAGCAGGTAATCAAACAAGTAAGAAAACAAACAAACAACCAAAGCAAGTCAGAAAATAAGCATGAGAGCAAACAACTAAAAGAAAACACTACTCCTACTCCTAAACTAACAGTGCATGGGCTTGATCACGTGAAGTGATATTTTCAATGTAGCCACCAACACATTGGTTAACCCATGTTGGTGAAGGCTTGGTCTGCGAGCAACCCGGTTGTGTGAACCAGCAAGCAAGAAAGATATAACAATGAAGATAGACACACTTCATGTTTCAAAGTGTCCACATGACCTAAGTGAATGCAAGTACATGACAAGCAGTCTGTGGAATTATCATAGTGTTGTGCGACACTACGTGTATCTTTGAAGCATATGCACACTATTGACTATGACATGCAAGGAAATGAAAGAAACAAAGATAACTTGCGACGTGACTCTGTGCTTGCAATGTAATATTCTTCCAATGATTGAGTGATAGGATCATGCAGTGCGATTGCAGGAAGCATGATCAGGTTGTGAGATTGATCTTCAATGCATACAAATGAGTGATGAGGAGCCTCGGGTGGTTGAAAAATTTCGTAATCAGAAGTGAAACCAACCTCAGCACAGCGAGGGTTTGACATAACCATCAGCTTAGGCTGAAGTGCCTCGACAGTCTTGGGTGTTTCCACTTCATCATCAAATAGATCATCATAAACCGATGGTTTCAAAAAATCAACTGCGATAGAATCATGATCGTGATCGAATATGGAAGTAAACGGATCTCAGCAGCCACGATAAAAAAAATCAATGATTTTATCAGCATCCTCATGATTTGATAAATTAAACAGAGGGGTAGATGGAAAGAAATAAAATTCATGCTTTGTGTTTCGAAATGGCAGATGAAATATCAAGTGGATTTTCAATGAATAACTCATCCTCTCCGTTGTCAGATAATGGACTAACATTTGGTGTATCTGTGAGTGATCAACAATGGGTGCATCTGTAGATGAAGATACACATGCAAAATCATGGATGGCAGGTTCACCAAAGATATTAGGGAAGAACGTAGGGGGCTCGGACGGCGAGCAATCATCCTTTGCCAAGTGTGGAAGCTCAAGCTCCCAATCATACTCTTCATGAATGACAGTGCATGTTGGTTGTGAAACAACAACTCTGTCAGTGGCTTGTTCCTCGTTCACAACAAGTGTAGAGTCTGGAATAGAAGAACATAAGACAGTATCATCCAGAGGAAAAACCAAGTGCGAAGACGGAGGTTGTGGGAAAAAATGCATATGACATCTCGACAGACTCACAACCAAATCTACATGAAAATTAAGCGAAGTGATGTTGGGAGGATGTGATAGATGAACAGGTGCATGAGCATGATCTTCAACATCACTCTACAGTGGTGGAGCTGTTTGATGAGGGGACGGCGGGCAAGCACTTGTGATAGTGATCGTATCCATATGTGATTGTGCAGCTCCATCACTAAATAATACAAAGCGAGGATTGATTTCAAACTTCTTCTTGGGATGAGCAGATTTCTTGATGAAATACTTGAATCGCTCCCAAAGATAGGAAAATTTCATGTGGCTCTTCGAAGCTTGAAACTGCAAATCAGGGAAGTGCTGCCAAAAATCCATAATCAATTCATGTGGAGCCTTCCGTTGTTGTAACAGTTTTTGGTCAAGATGTTCTGCATCGAAATTATAGAAAGTGCCTTCAATGAGATTGCAGAAGTGCTCAAGTGAGTGCACATTGTTAGCCAGTATGCTGCGAAGCCACCGATGTGGAGATTCATGAAGTGTGTATGCAATCAATAAACTAGCTTGCTTGTCAGAACATCCATCTTCCTCATGAAGCATGGAAAGAAAATCATGTAAGAACTCAAGCCAAGCCACTTCACCTTCACCATCATACGTGTAAGTGGACAAGTGATCGAAAAACTCCCTCGTGATGGTGACATATTCGTGATTCGAAAAACATCGTGGAGGGAGAAGAGTGCAATAATCCATGGTAGATATGCAAAGGTTCAAAACAGGATGAGAGGACACATCTTGTCATCTGGCCCTCCTTCTAGCGCCAGAAATGTTGATGGTGTTGGACACGCAAACATGTCAGGGGATCACCCCAGTAAGAAGTCCCAATTAGACCTCAGACCTTTTGGTGTAGGAGTCCCAGAAAAGTGTGTCATACCCTAATGCCTTGATCGTGATTTCACACACAGGCAAGTAAGATAATTCTGTTGGTAGAAAGGGTGTGACAGATGCAGTGAGTCAAGGAAGGTGCATGAGCAGTTCTAACACACGGGGGTTGAGATGAGTGCACCCCTTGGAAACCTGTGATATCACGGAGATAAGAAGGGAACACACGAGAAAAGATGCATCACAACATGGAAGGAATGTTAGCTAGCAATCCAAAATGATGGTTAAACCAACAACACATTTCAGAAAGATTCATACATACATACATACATAGCTATACATGCATGTGTAAGTAAACAGATACATATATCATTTATAGTAAACCAGATAACATAGAATACAATACAACATACGCATGAAACGTGTTGGCTCTTGTTATATTAAGAAGTGTAAGTTCTAGTCATACACTACATCCATGTCTGACCACTAGTTCTGACAGCAGAACGTTACAGTCACAACCACTTGTTCTTCCAAAGAGATATACTAGCTCTGTTCAATTGAGAAGCCAAGGCTTGTTAAGATACTGTCCACTATCTCTCCAAGATTGTCATATTGGAAGCTTGGTTGACCAAAAGCCTTTACAATGAGTTATGAGGGACAATTTATAACAAAGGGTGGGGTGACCCTTGACATTCCCCTTTGTGGCAGTTCATCTAACCTCATGACTCTTCATCTACTGTATGACTATTACATCCAACTATCGACACTTGACTTACACTTGACAAGACTTTACATTATAATACACATGTACCCATGTGAGACAAAATGGCTTAAGAAAGCCATGCTAGACATCACTATGACTTAGACAACCATGGAAGTCCAACTCTTCAACATCCTCGTGATGATCAACAGTAACGTACTGATGCCAAGATCAGTAGTCTACGATGGTGTCCCTGTTCTCCAAGGTGACATATTTATGGAACCTGACCCTTGCCTCCATAGCATCTAGGTACACCACTCGGGCTCCTCTGTCTAACTCATCTGAAAGCATGCACAACATTGTCTTCAATGTGGCCAGATGAGCAACATACTTGTGCATGATGTCTGCACTTATGGGTAAGTCTGGGCCGGTGAGAATGCGCATCAACTCGTCGAAGTATGAGTCAAGATCTAGTCGGACCTATGCCTTTGTCTTCGTCTAGGTGAGATTCCCAATAGATGGGATCGCATGTGCGTGCACCAAAACATCCATACTCTTGAATACAAGTGCATGGGAAGCCTCTATACTAGTGATGAGCTCTGGGAGCTCTTCATAGTTCCTAATCTGACTCCGGATAAATGCTTTCAGGTTGACTGCTCTAGGCTTCATCATATTAGGCAAGTGAAGTGGGGCTCCCTTATATCTCATCATCCATTTTTGCATGTAATCAATAGAAACATGCAAGTTCGCCAAGATACGTGCTCTTCTAGCGCATCATTACTGCCATCCGTTGAGATGGATGATTTCCTTATGCACAGTACCAAACTTGGAATACAACACTCACATAATTGTATCAAGGAATAATAATTCACCTAGTATTTCCTTCATCAACTTAGCTTGGGCAGACGCTATCACCAAATCTCCTCCTTGCTTCGTCGTTTGTAGTTCCTTAGCCATTTGCTCATTCTCAGCTATTAGAAAGCAAACACTCAAGCCAAAGGCTTTGACATACACTCTAGTAGCATCGGCCAAGGCTAATGGATGTTTGCGGACGTCAGGCACAATCATTCGTTCCTCAAATTGCGCAGGAGATGTATGATCATCCAGAGTCGACACTTTGCAAGACTGCATAACACTATGTTGAGACTCGTCGAATGAGATGTTGTGCATTTCTCCTTCCGACTGATCTCCAAGGATCTCAGTGCCTCCTTGGTTGTTTGAGACTTGCTCATCTTCTGGATGTGGTGAAGCAGGTAAGTCAAACCCTTGGTGATGAGGCATAAGGTCGATGTACTATTCCAATTCTTGTTGCTCCATATCTGTATCCAACTGTTGAAGTTCTTTCTCTATCTCACGAGAAAAGTCTTGCTCCTGAAACGATTCATCTTGTCTGCCTGATGCCAGTTGTTATATTGATTTTAGGTATGTTCTATGCTAGAGAAATTTATTTCAATTTCTTTTCCACATTAGCAATCATATTAGCATAAAGTAAACTGTAGATAGAAAATAAATATATATTACATAAGACAAGCCAAGACAAGAGGACACAAGATGTGGCGCTAGCCATGGACAAACCCCACAATGTGGGGAAACCCTTAATCAATTCTTCTTTTATGTGCTTCAAAGTTCAACAGAGAAAGTGAGAGAGATAGTACATTTACAATAGAAGTCAATCACTTTGACTTTTGATATTGGCATGAGATCAGTGGAAGACATATTGCTTCAACTGATTCTCTAAGGTGACTCGTTTACCTATCATAGTGTTTCATCTCGTCTATTTGCTGCACATTACCGTGTGACACCTTGTTGTACTATCACATGTGTTGAACCTTGATGACTGCACTACTCTGATCTTCATGCTGCTCATCATGCTTCATATTCCATGGTCTTATTTATCATCAAGTTGCCCATGCTCATGACCTCATTCATCATTATGCTGCCCATGCTCATATCATCATGCATCATTATGCTGTCCATGCTCATATCATCATGTTGCTTATTATGCTGCCCATGATCCCATACATCATACTGCCTTCCTTTGGAGACAGATGCTCCAGCTGTTTCGATAGTTCCTGGTAGTTCCGGCTTTTCCAGTAGTTCTAGCTTTTCCAGCAGTTCTAATAATTTTGACATTTTCGGTTTTTCCAGATTTTCTGGTATTTCTGCCTTTTCTGATGTTTCCGGCTTTTTCGGAAGTTCCAGCTTTTTTGTCTTTTCTTGTAGTTCTGGCTTTTCCAACTTTTCCGGCTTTTCTAGTTTTTCCGATAGTTCTAGCTTTTCCGGCTATTTCGACTTTTCCGACAGTTCCATCTTTTTTGGATTTACCAGCTTTTCTGGCTTTTCCGGTATTTCCGGTATTATCAGTGTTTCCAGATTTTCCGGCAGTTCCGACTTTTCCGGTAGTTCTGGCTTTTCCGACTTTTCCAGCTATTCCAGCTTTTCTGGCAGTCCCAGCTTTTCCGACTCTTCCAGCAGTTCCAGCTTTTCCAGCTTTTCCAGATTTCCCTTAGGATCTCTCCTCCTACTAAAACCCAAAGACAAGTAGAGAGAGGAAGAGATCCAAGTGTGTGTAGAAATGGCTTGAAGTCCTCTTCTATTTAACGTAAAGCATAGAGGTTGAATAGACATGAATGTTGGGCTTTTGAGCCTACATAAGTTGCTGGCCGACTTAACAATATGTCCATAACATAAATAAATTCATAAATTCATAAATACTTATTGGAATCGAATGATCTTTAGATCAATCCTACACCTCTCAATGAGAGGGATCCAATAAAAATATTAGTTGTCATAAATAATATGACCCACATGGATTTTGGCCCTAGTTGCCAATTTTAACACAACCTCTCAACTAGGGAGAACTCCATCTGTTGATCCATATGTCCAACTATACTATCTCTTCCATCAGTGCCCTGCACTGCTCTGCTCAGCTTTGTTCAGCTCTGATCAACATTGCTAGCTCTGTTGGCTCTGCTCTGCTCTGCTAACTCTACTTTGCTCTGCTCAGCTCTGCTGGCTCTGCTCTGCTCTGCTCAGCCCTGCTAGCTTTGCTCTACTCAACTTAGCTCTACTGAACCATGAAGAAGAAGAATTGATAGAGAATGTGTCATACCATTATCCACTAACTCGAAGTCAGTCTCAGAGTATGTACCACTGGTCCCAGACTAGTCCTCAACCGACCCGAAGTCAGTGTCATAGTAGGTACAACTCCTACCACTGGTCCCAGAACAGTACTCTACTGACTCAAAGTCAGTCTCCGAGAATGTACCACTGGTCCCAGACCAGTCCTCAACTGATCTGAAGTCAGTGTCATAGTAGGTACAACTCCTACCACTGGTCCCAGACCAGTACTCTACTAACTTGAAGCCAGTCTCAGAGTATGCACCACTGGTCCCAGACCAGTGCTCAACCAACCCAAAGTTAGTGTCATAGTGGGTACAACTCCTACCACTGGTCCCAGACCAATATCATTGATCCCAGATCAATGAAGGTCATCCTAGCACAGGGAGTATGGTAGATACAGCAATGCGTCCATCGGTACTACTATGGTCCCTATCCTCATTTCCCTGCTCATTGATCAGATGAGAGGTACTTCCCATGAGTCCCAAACTCCATGGGTAGGATGCCTCGACAGGAGAACTTAATCAATCCTGTCCTCACAAGAGAACTAATCATCCTGCTACACAATCGCCATGGAGAACACATCATCCAAGCCTCACAGGAGAATTACTAATCCTGCTATACAATCATCATGGAGAACACATCATCCAGACCTCACAGGAGAATTAATCATCCTGCTACACAATCGTCTTGGAGAACACATCATCTAGACCTCACAAGAGAATTAATCATCCTGCTACATAGGAGAGAGAATCATCCTGTCGCACAAGAGAGCAAATCATCTTATCCCACAAGAGAGTGAATCATCTTGTCCACAAGAGAGTGAATCATCTGTCCATAGGAGTGTGAATCATCCTATTCCAGTGCGCACCACCAGGGGAGGGTGAGTCACCCTGTGGTCGTATGTTGCTCCAGTAAGAACCGCAAGCCCCCAGAGCTCCTTGAGCTCAATGTATGCAACATGCAGGACCCTTTTACAAGGGTCTCTCGACGAATCCAAGTCGTTCGGGAAAATCACAAATCTAATCTTTCCCCCGGGGCTTAGATGAAGTGTAGAGACCTGTACATCATCTCATAGTGATGGATATTCCCTGCTCATAGACTTACCATATCCCAGATAAGATAGTATTTGATGTCTATCTGCTAGAGCAATCGTCGAATACAAGATTCCTCAATAATCGAATCCCACCTCTAGTTGTCACAGAGAATCACAGTGGTACAAACAGCTCACTTGAAGAGCTTCCCCAACTAGGCAGCTTCATACGAGATCATACTCGTAGATATGTATCCGGTCTTAGTGGTGCTTATAACAACCAACTTCTACTTCTTGCTCATCCATGATATCGAAGTTGAATCCAAAGAGAAATAGCATTGAGAAGTGCTCTAGTGATCCTCCACATTGCCTGCCCAATCAACATTCGAATAATCATGCAGTTTTCATATTTCCGGTAGTGTATCTCAATCCATGAGAGACTGTGCCCCAAAGATATCTCAGAGGATTCTTGGCACCAATCCAGTGAGGTTCAACCAAATATGAGCTCACCATGCTAACTGCAAAACATATGTCCGGAGTTCACCAAGAACATCAATGTGCTTGAGTTTATGAAACTCAGAGGCATTTCCCAAATCTGGTTTGACATCACTACCATAGAACTTCTGAAAGTTAATATCCTTGAGGTAGTCACAGGCTTGCAGTTTATCATTCCACATTCGGAATCCAACTCCCTCTTACTTCTCCAAATGAGAGGGTCTGCACCTGTCAAAAATAGGTCATCCTTATGAGGTGCCAGTATGAGAGGTCTATAATCCACAACCTTCAGGTAATGGTTTGGCTCGGTTTCACTCCTAGTGAATCTCAGCTTCATCAAACAGTTATCAATCCTCTCATACTACGCCCGGGGTGTTTTTCTTCAAGCCATTGAGGGCTTTCTTCCACCTGTATACATGAGATTCCCATTCATGAATTTCAAACTCCATGGGTTGTTCCAAACCTATGGACCTGCTACATGAGGGGAATGGTCCCCTTGTAAGATTTTCCTTTGGTACATCTCAGACATTTACCTTCATGCTCTTTTTGAATTCAGGCATCCCGGTCACCATCTAACTCACAGACCTTCGGTGCTGAGTCAAAGGACATGGTCCCTAGTGGACTTGAAATAACCTTGAACTCTAAAACATCTTTGAAAATTCTATTTTCAAACACGTACCTTTCCATCGATGAGTGCCACCCTGAAACCTTAAACTTCCATTTCCGAGATGGACACCAGGTTCTTCTACAATCAAGTACATAAAAGAGATTCTGGGGTTCCTTGCTTTCTTTGAAGAGTCAACCATTTCCTTGATGACCTGCATTACTTATCATTCCTTTGATCATTGAAGATGTCCCTAGAATGATTGTTATCTTCATCAAGAGATGTGTCTCTGTTATTCGGACACTCCTTTGCATGATGGCCGAACTTATTGCAACCAAGGCATCTGCCTTTCCTTCCACCCTTAGATCTGAACTTCCTAATGAAGTGATCTTTTGCTGTGCCATTCTGATAATATTCTATGCTTCCACTTCACCCTTAGCAAACTTAGAAGAGAGATGTGGAACTCATTGATCCTTTTGTCTTGTCCCTATTGTCTTTGGTGATTGCTCTTTCACTCTTGCTTGGGCATTGTCTTCACCTCAGCTCCGATACCATGTTAATTTTAGGTATGTTCTATGCTAGAGAAATTTATTTCAATTTCTTTTCCACATTAGCAATCATATCAGCATAAAGTAAACTGCAGATAGAACATAAATATAAATTGTAGAAGACAAGCCAAGAAAAGAGGACACAAGATGTGGCGCTAGCCAGGGACAAACCCCACAATGTGGGGAAACCCTTGATCAATTCTTCTTTTATGTTCTTCAAAGTTCAGTAGAGAAAGTGAGAGAGAGTACATTTACAATAGAAGTCAATCACTTTGACTTTTGATATTGGCATGAGATCAGTTGAAGACATATTTCTTCAACTGATTCTCTAAGGTGACTCGTTCACCTATCATAGTGCTGCAGCTCATCTATTTGCTCCACATTACCATGTGACACCTTGTTGTAATGTCACATGTGTTGAACCTTGATGACTGAGCTACTCCCATCTTCATGCTGCTCATCATACTGCATCTTCCATGGTCTTATTCATCATCAAGTTGCCCATGCTCATGATCTCATTCATCATTATGATGCCCATGCTCATATCATCATGCATCATTATGATGCCCATGCTCATATCATCATGTTGCTTATTATGCTGCCCATGATATCATACATCATGCTGCCTTCCTTCGGAGACAGATGCTCCAGCTGTTTCGGTAGTTCCCGGTAGTTTCGATTTTTCCAGAAGTTCCATCTTTTCTAGTAGTTCCGACAATTCCGACATTTCTAGCTTTTCTGGTATTTTCGGCTTTTTTGGCATTTCCAGCTTTTCTGGCAATTTCAGCTTTTTCGACTTTTCTGGCATTTCCAGCTTTTCTGGCTTTTTCGGCTTTTCCAATTTTTCCAGTAGTTCTAGCTTTTCTAGCTTTTCTAGCTATTTTGGCTTTTCTAGCAGTTCTGGATTTTTTGGCTTTTCTAGCTTTTCCGGCTTTTCTGGCTTTTCTGGCTTTTTCGACAGTTCCGGCATTTTCATCTTTTCCAGCTTTTTCGGCAGTTCTGATGTTTCCAGCTTTTCCGGCTTTTCTAGCTTTTCCAGCAGTTCCAACTTTTTTGGCTTTTTTGACTATTATGGATTTTCCGACAGTTCCGTCTTTTCTGGCTTTTCCAGCTTTTCCTTAAGATCTCTCCTCCTACTAAAACCAAAAGACAAGTAGAGAAAGGAAGAGATCCAAGTGTGTGTTATATGTCTTGAAGTCCTCTTCTATTTATACTAAAGCGTAGAGGTTGAATAGACATGAATTTTGGGCTTCTGAGCCTACATAAGTTGCTGGTCGACTTAACAATTTGTCCATAACATAAATAAATTCGTAACTTCATAAATACTTATCGAAATCGGATGATCTTTAGATCAATCTTACACCTCTCAATGAGAGGGATCCAATAAAAATATCAGCTACCATAAATAATATGACCCACATGGAGTTTGGCCCTAGTTGCCAATTTTAACATGTTTTGATGAGTCCACTACCTGTATGGGCGTTGTTTCATTCGTTTGCACATGTTGCGCCCCCTATTGTACCTATTTCTGCTACACTTCCCTCTCCTATTTGTGTATGTCTTGTTCCTTCCAAAGTTTCTCCTTCAACTTATTCAACTCCTTCTTTGTTTCCTCCATTCTTCTCTTCTCCCTCTGCCTTTGTGCAATTCGCTTGTTGTGATGTTTCCTCTTTTCCTCTATAGCCATAGATGCTTTCTTCACAAGTGGATCTGCTCAGAACTTGCAGCTTTTCTCTTCCCCCATGCAATCGACAATCTTCCTCTTTCCCTTATCGCACACTGCTATGCTTACTTCTACTGCTTTCGGTGCCCTCCGAGATGCTGCTTCACACTTCTTCGCTAACAATTCCACAGTGAAGCCGACATGTTCATTGGGTCTAGAGAAGTCGTAACAATATCTCCATGCATCCTCCTCTGCCGAATGACATGCCCCATTGATCCAGTTGAATTGTACTCTCGTGTAGTGATCTTTCACAAGATAATGTGGGTCATACGGATTGTAACTACGGAGGTCGAATGTATACTTCTTCATTTGTTCTGCTTCGACATCCTCTTGCTCGAAACTTTGGAAATCATATAACCCAATCCGCAATGTAAGAGAGGGACAAGGTGATTTTTTCTTCCGGTGCAATCTAGCTGTCAATCCTACCGAGATGCGATATGCTACTTCCTGCATGATGTGTATGTCCAAGGAAAACTTTGGTAGAACATGCCAAGATCGGTAGTCTGCAATGGTGTTTGTGTGCTCTAGGGTGACATCTTCCTGGAACCTGAATCTTGCCTCCATAGCATCCGGGTACACTGCTCGGGCTAATCTGTCCAACTCATCTGAAAGCATGCACATCATTGTCTTCAATGTGGTCGGACGAGAAACATACTTATGCATGATGTTTGCACTTATGGGCAAGTCTGGGCTGGCGGAAATGCATATCAACTCATCGAAGTAGGAGCCAAGCTCTAGTCGAACCTATGCCTTTGTCTTCACCTGGGTGAGAGTCCCAATAGTTGGGATCGCATGTGCATGCACCACAACATCCATACTCTTGAATACACGTGCATGGGAAGCCTGTATACTAGTGATGAGTTGTGGGATCTCTTCATTGTTCCATATCTGACTCCAGATACGTGCCTTCTGCTCGACTGTTCTAGGCTTCATCATCTTAGGCGAGTGAAGTGGGGCTCCCTTGTATCTCATCATCCATGTTTGCATGTAATCAGCAGCAACATGTAATTTCACCAAGATACGTACTCTTCTAGCACATCGTTGCTGCCATCCGTTGAGATGGACGGCTGCCTTATGCACGGTACCAAACTTGGAATACAATGCTCACATAACTGTGTCAAGGGACAATACTTCACCTAGTATTGCCTTATTCAGTTCACCTCGGGAAGACGCTATCACCAACTCTCCTCCTTGCTTGGTCATCTGTAGTTTCTTAGCCATTCGCTCATTCTGAGCTATGAGAAAGTGAACACTCAAGCTAGTGGCTTTAGCATACACTCTGGTAGCATCAACAAAGGCTGTTGGATGTTTGCGCACATCAGACACAATCACTCATTCCTCAAATTGTGTAGGAGATGTATGATCATCTGGAGTTGACACTCTGTGAGACTGCATAACTGTATGTTGAGACTCGTCGAATGAGATGTTATGCATCTCTCCTTCAGGCTAATCTCCAAGGATCTCAATGCCTCCATGGTCACTTGAGACTTGCTCATATTCTAGATGCGGTGAAGCGGGTAAGTCGACCCCTTGGTGATGAGGAAGAAGGTTGATGTCCTGTTCCAATTCCTGTTACTCCATATCCGTATCCAACTGTTGAAGTGCTTGCTCTATCTCACGAGTGAAATCCTGCTCGTGCGATGGTTCACCCTATCTGCCTGATGCTAGCTATTCTAATGAGTCCACTACCTGTAAGGGATTTGTTTCATCCGTTTGCACATGTTGTACCCCCCACTGTACCTTTTGTTGCTATGCTTCCCTCTCCTGTTTGCGCAGCTCTTGTTCATTCCGAAGTTGCTCCTTCAACCTATGCAACTCATTCTCCATTTCCTCCATTCTTCTCTTCTCCCTTTGCCTTTGCACGATTCTCTTGTCCCTTTGTTCCTCTTTGCCTCTATAGCCATAGCTGATTTCTCCACAAGTGGATCTGCTTGGAACTTGTAGCTTTGCTCTTCCTCCATGTGATCGACAATATTCCTCTTACCCTTGTCACGCACTGGTATGCTTACTTCTACTGCTTTTGATGCTCTCTGAGATGCTGCTTCATGCTGCTTTCCTAACCATTCCACAACGAAGCTGACCTATTCATTGGGTTTGGAGAAGTCGTAACAATATCTCCATGGGTCCTCCTCTATCCAATGACATGCCCCGTGGATCTATTTCAACTTTACTCTCACATAGTGATCTTTCACAAGACAATGTGGGTCATATGGATTGTAACTACAGAGGATGAATGGATACTTCTTCATCTGTTCTGCTTCAACATCCGCTTGCTTAAAACTCCGAATCTCGTATAACCCAATCTGCAATGGAAGAGCGGGCCAAGTTGCCTTCTTCTTCTGGTGCAGTCTAGCTGTCAATCCTGTTGAGATGTGATATGCTACTTCATGCGTGACGAGTATGTCTAAGGAAAACTTCGGTAGAACATGCAGAAGCTTCTCCGCGCTGTACATTTGTAGGAAGGTGCCAAATGGTGAGTCATACCAATCAACAATGTCTATTAGTTCCTCCATTGCTACCTTTGACATGCAGGGTGGATCCTATTCGAATATCATCTTGTAAATCAGGGTGATAAAATGATCAGACAGCCGTGTGATAACTCCTCTGAAGCTGCATTCAGATAACAATTTACAATAAGTGTTCCCAAAAGTCTCCATCAGTGACCATGCCCACTTCAAGCTCGGGAACTCCTGTCAGGCACAAATTGCATCCAAGATGTAGGCGGACATGTAGATTTTTTCTTTCATACCTTCAGGCAATTGGCGATCCCTTGGTACCTATTCCTTCAGCTGATGAGACAACATGTTAGACTAGTTACATGGTTTTCCTTTTCTACCCAGTTGGTCCAGTGTGATCACCCAACTCTGTGGGAAGGTTTTCATGCTTTCTTGGCCACATAATCGACATGCAAATATGACCAATTATTGATATGCCTTTCGAAGTATCTTCGTCTTGTAGATCTGGTTGGGTGTCATCCTGAATCTAGCCGGCTCCTTTACCTAATTCTTCAAAATGTCTTTGGAGTTGGCACTGCTGCTAAGTATGCTGAAGGGAGTCTCCATGATAGTCATGGGCTCCGACATCTGATACATATCATCATAATCCTATGCCCAGAAGGTTGCAATCTTCGTCCCGCTAACACTGCTCAAAGTCATTGTCTCAGGATCTGTGTTCCAGACAATCTAGTGTATCATGCCCGCCCATGGGAACGTGGGGTATTTGCATGCAATCCGATACAAGCCGGACTTGTGAATGTTCACACATACTTGGAGGTCCTCGAGGTCTTCCCCAAAGGTGCCTCAAATGCATCATTGACCTCTTGCCATTTCATCTTGATGTCCTTGTCTAGAAACAACTTGGTATCTTCATAGATCGGTAGACATGCAGACACTCACTCAACTTCTGCTCTAGTTGCACTTCTTTCTAATCCAAATGGATCCTATAATACTCTCTAATTCTTTAAAATCGTTAAAATACCAAAACAATCACATAAGGGGAACCTTCAAAAAGGCGGAAAAACACTATTGGGAGGTGAAAAACACAAGAAAACAAGGAAAACAGGCTTACCCATATCAAATTCAAAGAGAAAGGTTTCCGGATCCTCCGACCTTAGACCATGAAATTTTGGAAGAAAATATGGATGGATGTTTTTCATGTGCACACTTCCATCAGTATCTTGAATGGGAAATTTGATAGGATCTTCCTCATTGTCATCATCACCATCAATTTCTTCTAAATTCTTCGCCATCTTCTTCTTCTACCTGCAAAATTGAATGGTGATATGGCTCTTACTGCACCATGTGATCAAATGGGAGGGTGGGTTAGTGTTGGAGATTTTTTTTTTTTTTTTTTTTTTTTTTTTTTTTTTTTTATGATTGAATGAAAACTGTAATGTAATGCAATTTTCTACTTTTGAAATTAAATATGCCTATTAATTTTTATTTTTTTTTGCAAAAATTAAAAAGAAATTAATCAATTAGGGAAGAAAACAATGCATACATTGACACCTCCCCAACAACGGTTCCAAAAAGTGATGAGCCTTAGTATTGCAACAAGAATGTTGCAACTCCCAAGGCTACCGACTTTAATTATCACCCTGGGGTTTGTATAAACTTAAGAGGTGTCGGCACTAAATGTGCGGCATACAATGTGTCCTTCCTTTATTGTCATGATGTAATGGACTGCATGTACTGAAGTCAAATCCTAAACGAATTGTAGAAAATGAAATGTTTGAAATGGAACATTAACCTATTGCAAGAAAGAAAGTACAAGGAAAGAGATGGAAATTCAATGTTAAATCACACCATGTCCTAATTAACTGCGAAGAAACTATGCTTTGCAATAACGCTAAATTATCATGAACCAAATGCTACTATTTAAGAATGGAAGTAAGAAGCATAAAACATCACTAATGTGCAAGTAAAGGGACTAAAATAAATCTATTTTTGTCTTTTTGTTTTTTTCATGCAAAATCAAATATGCTAACTAATGTCTTTTGGTGATGTGGATGGTGAATTAAGGATGTTGGAGGTTGTATGGTAGGATTAGGAGATGTTTGGATGGTGTCGAAGACCCTTGGGAGGCTTTTGGTGACTTCCTAGAGGTTTTCCATCAATTTGGCCTCAAAACAAGCCGTTTCAGGAAAACCTGCACGATGATCCTATAGGAATTACAAGAAACCTAAAGGATACAGCCAAGAGAAAAATGTGAGGTGTTGGAGGTGATGGGAGGCCTAGGAAAGGTGTGTGATGGGTGGAATGGAGTAGGAAAATTCCTAGGATCACTCAGAACAGAAAACCAAAGTCGAGAGATGGATGGATTCACTCAAAACGTTTGGAGAAGTTTCCTTGTGAAATGATGAAATTGGTGAGGGTTTAATGACCAAGAAAATCAAATTCAAATTGGATGGGGAAATTTTTTTATTAACTAGGATTTCTTAAGTCCCTATTCCAAGTGGAATCACTCAAAAATACCTATGTTAACCCATGCAAAAAAAAAAAAAACATTACTAGTCGAAAATCTAGAAATTTGAGAACTAGTGAGCTAGTGAATCTAAGAAATGCATAACCAAATCAAGTGCAAATGAAATGGGGTGATTTTTGTTATGAAATAGATTTTTTTTTTTTTATATTTTTATATTTTTTATATATAATTCAAGTGGAATAAATTCGATTGAAGCTCGTTAGCATGCTCTAAAAAATAGCATAAATTCACTATTCTTTGCTATAAAGGAGGTTCAACAATCTAGATTTGGGAATGAGAAGACTAATCCAAGAAAATCAATGATTATTATGAAATTCCAAAGCTTTTCCAAGGATTAAATAATTCTTTTGATCCTGCAAAAGGACTTACATCAACCATTTAACTCAATCCTACAACAAGAAATTATTAATCCTAAATGTGGAAATAGAAAGACATAAAAACTAGAGATGCATGTGAATAAACAATGAAACAAAGGAAAGAAAATGATAAAAAGGGGATTTGAGGCTCCTGGGATGGCCAAGCCCAAGGAAACTCAGAGACCTATGGAGGAGAAAAACATTTAGAAGCTGAACATGACACCAATCTTTATTATTTTCATCAATGGAATTACATCCCTGCAAGAAAATACAATGGAGTTGCAAAAATATAAGCTCTCTACATAATAACACTAATGAAAATCTCTCCTTAGAGGAAAATTCTACTTGGTACTTATACAAAATGATTAGGAATCATTCCCCATGAATGGAGAAAGTTTTCCCCACCAAAATCCCTTGATTAGTGGATCTAGTCCCCAATACTAGGAATTTGCATTAAATGGCAGGGAACACATTCCTAGATTTTCTCAATCATTCCCTAGAGGAAAATTTGACTTGGTACTTATACAAAATTATTAAGAATCATTCCCCATGGATGGAGGAAGATTTCCCCACCGAAATCCTTTGATTAGTGGATTTGCTCCCTTGATTGGTGGATCTCCTCCCTTGATTAGTGGAACAGATTCCTAGATTTTCTCAATCATTGGAGTTCCACAATTTGTGCCATAATTAAATAATATCTTGTTGACATATTATTTATTATTGATCCTCCAGTAGTAGGGAACAAGTCCCTTAATTATCTCCTCCTCCAACTCCTCATAATTTGCCAAACATTCTCATAATATTCCACAAAAAATAAATAATATTAGGCACAAGTATTCAATTATTCATAAACCTTCCTAATGAATATATTAAACTTAAAAATAAATTATCTAATGCAAAAAGAGAGGTTTAATGTGCTGAAGGATAGTCATAGGCCTTAATTTATGCCTAATTTAGAGGCGCATCAATTTGCCCAACATTCAGCTTGGAATACGTGTCCCTTACTTGTGGTCTTATTTTGCCTTTATTTACTTTTATGACATGAAATTTTCACCGGGGATGTTACAATTTATTAATCTAAGGGTTCATATTTCTAGTGTTTAATATTATTCCCTTGGCTTTATAATCCCCTGATTTTTGATATTTATCCTAAAAACTCTAAGATTATAAACCCTAATATATTATTATACATATGAGATATTAATATATTAAACCCAAGGGACTATAAACCCTAGGATTAATATTATAAACCCAAGGGATTATAAACCATAAAATAAACATGGTTGACTATGCTTGATTTTCATATTGAGATAATCCTTTTCACAATGCGATGTTGGACCATGGTTGACCATGGATGATTTTGATATCAATATAATATTTGTCACAATGTGACTTTGGTCCATGGTTGAGCATGGTTGATTCTCATATTGAAACAATATTTGTCACAATCCGACATTGGATCATGGTTGACCATGATTGATTTTGATAAACTGTGGTTGACCATGGTTCACCATAAATGAGCATGGTTGACCATGGTTGAACATGGTTGACCATGATTGATATTATAAACCCAAGGGATTAATACTAAAATCGCAAGGGATTATAAACTGTTATGAAACCAGCTCAAGAAAAGATAGAAAAGAAAGATCAACGCCTTAGAATTCAGCCTCTTCGAGGGGGCAACCTCCTTTACATTACATAAATGAACAATTCTTGGATGATACAAATGAAAAGACCTCCTTTCTATATATAGGAGTCTAAGGGGTCATAACATAATCAGAGCCGACATAACAATAATAATGTAAGGGCACAATAATAACAATAGTGGGCTTCTATGGGCACAATAGTAACAATATGGGCACTACATGGGTACATCAATATAATAAGTGGGTTATACTAATAACAATAAGGGGTTACACTAGTAGTATAGGGGCCTAACATGCCCCTCTCCTTCAAAAAGCGTTGTCCTCAACGCTTGAGTAGTTCTTGATGCTTCTGTATAAAATTCTTGTCCTCCCATGTGGAATATTCAGCAGGTAAGTTCTTCCAGTTGATGAGATACTCTCAAATTGATCGATTTTGTAGCTATCGGGTTCTTGTTTCTGTGACTGCTCCAAGTTCCAATATGATTTTTCCTTCCTCTTTAATTTTTGGAAATATTGTTTGAATTGGGATCTTTTGCAGCTTTTGAATAAGTGGCCATACTTCTTCGTCCTTCTTCCATTCATCCCTTGCTTCGTTTATCGAATCTGGTTGGATAATATAAATAGCACAAAACAATGCTTCCACATCCTCATCCTTGAAGAGTCTTCCCATTCGGTAAGGTCGCCATTTTTTAAGTGCATGTAGTATTGCCAACATTTCCTTCTCATAAATAGCTTGCTTGAGATGTAGCAGTAAAAATACCCACTCACCTACATCAAAACATTTTAAACTACGATGTTGATCTACCTGTTGTTTCTTTTGGTTTTGCACCGAAATGGCGTTATCCTTTAAAAGTTGGAAAACTTGTTTTTGATGCTCGATGTGATCTTTCACTGCTTGAACCTTTTTCTTCTTGATATGTCCTTCTATCTCTAGAGTTTGAGGAGTGGTAATTTCTTCCAATCCTTTACAAGATATGGTTGGATTCATTTCTTGATGCTCGATGTGATCTTTCACTTCTTGAACATTTTTCTTCTTTATATGTCCTTCTATCTTGATAGTTTGAGGAGTGGTAATTTCGAACAATGAATTACAAGATATGGTTGGATTCATTTCTTCTTTATCGATGTGATCTTTCACTTCTTGCACCTTTTTCTTCTTGATATGTCCTTCTATCTTGAGAGTTTGAGGAGTTGTAATTCTTGCCAATGCTTTACAAGATATGGTCTGATTCATTTCTTCTTTCTCTGGGGTGGGGTCCTGGCGTATATCTTCTTCTTTTGTTGTTTCTTGATCCTTTTCTTCCTCCTCTTCATATTCTATGTAAAATAATTTCTTCTCAGCACACTTATGACCTTTAGTGCATTTGCTATCACAATTGTAACAAAGCCCTTTTTCTCTTTTTTCTTCCAATTGTTGTGGTGTAACCCTTGTAGGTTGTGGAAGGCTAGGAGAAACAACACTTCCATCTTTATAGTTGTGAGGGGTATGCTTCCTGGCTTCCATAATTTTGCTTTCCACTATGTCACAAAGCCCTTTTACTCTTTCCAATTGTTGTGGTGTTGCTCTAAAGAAGGTGTTGCTCTTTGTATCCTCATAATGTGCTATCATTTCCTCCGTGAAAATTGACCACGTAACAAGTTGTTTACGAGAACAAAGCCCTTTGTACCATAAAAATTGATCTGGTTCTAAATATGAAGATGCAATACATACCTTTTGTAACAGTTGTACACCATATAGATCAAAATATTGCTCCATCTGAAGTATCCAATTTACCGGATCCTTGCCATCAAACTTCCTCATCTTGCTTTTCCTTGATTTTAGGAGCTCGACCTTGAAACGACTGTAACTCTGTATTTTTGGATCTTTAAGTTTTAAAATTGTGACCTATAGTAGCCCTCTGCGTCCTCTTTCCAATGCCACCAGTTTGATCCAAATTAGATTCTCCAAGAAAGAGTTATGCACAATCTCCCAAGATGACCTGATTATAGACTAGTTCAGTAGAGCGAACTTGTACGACGTGCCACGAGTCACTATTTCAACCTTTGGATGAAAAATGTATACAAGAAACTAGATTCCGTCCTCTTTCTGCACCTTCTTACGAAATTTCAATCCGATCCCCAGAGAGAAAGTTATGGCGATTTTCCCCAGGTCACCTGTTTGGAATGTAATTCAGGAGGCTGCAAAAAGACCAACTTCCTCAGATCATATCTCCACAAATATAGCGAGAAAAGCTCTGAAATTAGGACCCGAGGTTCAGTGCGATTTCTTATCAAATGGGTTTTTCTTGCAACTTCTGAAACATCGCAGAAAGGAAGTTATAGCGAAAATGCCACGATGACTTGTTTGGAGCAGCGAAACCCTAGAATCCAAAGCTCTGATACCAAATGTTATGAAACCAGCTCAAGAAAAGATAGAAAAGAAAGATCAACGCCTTAGAATTCAGCCTCTTCGAGGGGGCAACCTCCTTTACATTACATAAATGAACAATTCTTGGATGATACAAATGAAAAGGCCTCCTTTCTATATATAGGAGACTAAGGGGTCATAACATAATCAGAGCCGACATAACAATAATAATGTAAGGGCACAATAATAACAATAGTGGGCTTCTATGGGGCACAATAGTAACAATATGGGCACTACATGGGTACATCAATATAATAAGTGGGTTATACTAATAACAATAAGGGGTTACACTAGTAGTATAGGGGCCTAACATAAACCCAAGGGAATAATATAAACCAAAGATATATAAACCTTAAGATAAATATTATAAACCCTAAAATAAACATGGTAGACGATGGTTGATTTTCATATTGAGACAATTTTTGTCACAATGTAATGTTGGACCATGCTAGACCATGGTTGAACCCTTAGATTAATAAACCCGAGGGATTGATATTATAAACCCAAGGGAATAATAAGCTGAAGGGATTAAAACTAAAACCCCAAGGAATTATGAACCCAAGGGAATAATATTATAAACCCAAGGCATATAAACCGTAAGATAAATATTATAAACGCTAAAATTAACATGGTTGACTATGATTGATAGTACAAACCCAAGGGAATAGTAAATCAAAGGGATAATACTAAAAACCCAAGGGAAAAATATTAAACTCAAGGAATAATATAAACCCTAATATAAATATTATAAACCCTTGAATAAACACGGTTGACCATGGTTGACCATGGTTGATTTTAATATTGACACAATCTTTGTCACAATACGACGTTGGACCATCCTTGACCATGGTTGAACCCTTAGATTAATAAACCCTCAAATTATCACAATGCAACATTGGACCATGATTGATTTTCATATCGAGACAATTTTTTCCATAATGTGATGTTGAACCATGGTTGACCATAGTTGATTTTCATTTTGAGACAGTGTTTTTCACTATGCAACATCGGACTATGGTTGATCATTATTGATCATGGTTGACTATGATTGATTTTATAAAACATGGTTGAGCATAGTTGACCATGATTGCTATTATAAACCAAGGTGAATAATAAACCCAAGGGATTAGTACCAAAACCCGAAGGGAATAATATTAAACCCAAGGGAATAATATTAAATCGTAGGAATATGAACCCTTAGATTAATCAACCCAAGGGATTGATATTCTAATATCAATGGATTGATATTCTAAATACAAGGGAATAATAACCCAAGGGAATACTATTAAACCCTAGGAATATGAACCCTTAGATTAATAAACATAAGGGATTGATATTATAAACCCATGAGAATAATAAACCCAAGGGACTAATACTAAAATCTCAAGGGATTACGAACCTAATGGAATAATATTAAACCCAAGGGATTAATATTATTAACCCAAGGCATATAAACCCTAAGATAAATATTGTAAACCTTTAAATAAGGATGGTTGACCATGGTTGATTTTTATATTGAGACAATCCTTATCACAATGCGATGTTGGACCATGCTTGATCATGCTTGACCATGAATGGTTTTCATATCGAGACAATATTTGTCATAATGCGATGTTGGACAATGACTGATCATGTTTGATTTTCATATTGAAACAATCTTTGTCACAATGTGATGTTGCACCATGGTTGACCATGATTTATCTTGATAAATCATTGTTGACCATGTTTGACCATTATTGACCATAGTTGACCATGATTGATATTATAAACCCAAGGGAATATTAAACCCAAGGGATTAATACTAAAACCCCAAGGGATTATAAACCTAAGGGAATAATATTAAACCCAAGGGAATAATACAAACCAAAGGTATATAAACCCTAAGATAAATATTATAAACCCTTAAATAAACATGATAAACCATGGTTGACCATGGTTTATTTTCATATTGAGATAATTTTTGTCATAATGTGACATTGGACCATGCTCACCCATGGTTGAACGCTTAGATTAATATATCCAAGGGATTGATATTATAAACCCAAGGGATTAATATTAAAACCCTAAGGGATTATGAACCCAAGGGAATAATATTAAACCCAAGGGACTAATATTATAAACCCAAGGTATATAAACCCTAACATAAATATTATAAGACTAAAATAAACATGGTTGGCCATGGTTGACCATGATTGATATTATAAACCTTAGGGAATAATAAACCCAAGGGAAAAATACTAAAAACCCAACAGATTATAAATCCAAGGTAAAAATATTAAACCCAAGGGAATAATAATAAAGCCTATGAATATGAACCCTTAGATTAATAAATCCAAGGAAATAATAAACCCCGACGATTAATATTAAAACCCTAAGGGATTATGAATCCATTGGAATAATATTAACCCCAAGGCATTAATATTATAAACCATATAAACCCTAAGATAAATATTATAAGTTACCGTAAAATAAACATGGTTGATTTTCATATTGAGACAATCCTTGTTACAATGCAATGTTGGACCATGGTTGACCATGAATAATTTTAATATCGAGACAATCTTTGTTACAATGCGATGTTCGAACATGGTTTACCATGGTTGATTTTCATATTGACACAATCTTTGCCACAATGCGATGTTAGACCATCGTTGACCATGATTGACCATGGTTGATTTTGATAAACCATGGTTGACATATTAATCTAAGGGTTTATAATATTAACCCTAGGGTTTATTAGTCACTTGAGTTTATTAGTCCTTTGGGTTTATAATATCAATCCCTTGGCTTTATTAATCTAAGGGTTCATATTACTCGGGTTTAATATTATTCATAGGGTTTATAATATTAATCCTAGGGTTTAATCCCTTGGGTTTTTAATATTAATCCCTTGGGTTTTCAATATTAATCTCTTGGTTTTTTAATAATTATCCCTTGGGTTTAGTATTGATCCTAGGGTTTAATGTTATTCCCTTTGGTTTATAATCCCTTAGGTTTTTAATATTAATCCCTTGGGTTTATAATATTAATCTCAAGGTTTATAAAATTAATCTTAGGGTTTGATGTTTATTTTAGGGTTTATTGCTAGTGATATAACAATCCCTTGGGTTTATTGCTAGCACTTGATTGTTGAATATAAGAACTATTTTTTTTTTTTTAATGAAATAGTCAAATAAAAGAAATAAGTATTTTTTCCATTTAAAGCAATATGTTTAATAAGATTAATTAAATTAATCAAAATTGTATTTTTAAATTTGATTTTTTTCTAGAAAATATTTATAAAATTTTAAAATTGAAAATAATAATATATCTAATTTTAAAAATTATAAATAAATATAAATACATATGAAGTTCAACAAATAATATAGTCATGTCTTTAAAAATAAAAGGGTTTTTTAATATTATATTTTAAAAATAAGTTATAAATATTTATGGACGAGATATATTACACAGAGAAATCAATTTTATAATTGTATATGAAGATATACATCTTGAGTGGGCCTAATGGTTAAGATCACGTGTTTCCCCCTAAGAGGTCACAGGTTCAAAACCAGAGGGGAGTAGAGTATGTATGTCTTCGTAGACTTGGTAGTTAAATTGTTGTGCAGAGGTGGGTCCCTTGTCCCATAAACAAGGGGGTCTCATACACCTTGTCCCGCAAACAAGGGGTATCATACACCAATTTCGTGTTAGGCTGGGTCATGGCCTTAAAATTGAATAATAATAGTAATAATAATATATTTATTAATTCCTTGGATTTATTGATGGCCATATTGATTGTTGAATATGATAATTAGTTATATTTTTTAATTTTAAATTATAATATCAAAGAAATAGTCCAATAAAAAAGAGAGAGGTGGGTCCCTTGTCCCACAAACAAGGGGGCCTCATACACCAATTTGGTGTCTGGCTTGGTCGTCGCCTTAAAATTGCATAATAATAATAATAATAAATTTATTAATTCCAAATTGCATAATAATAATAATAATAATAATAATATATTTATTAATTCCTTGGATTTATTGATGGCCACATTGATTGTTGAATATGATAATTAGTTATATTATTTTCTTTTAAATTATAATATCAAAGAAAGAGTCCAATAAAAAAGAGATAAGTAATTTTTCTAGATAAAGTATTATGTTTAATAAGATTAATTAAGGCAATGTTTTTTAAATTGAATGGCTTCATTTAAATTTTTTTCTAAAATTATATTTATAAAATTTTGAAATTGAAAAATCAAATTAATGTATTTTAAAGGAAAATAATAATAAATATATTTTTTTAGTAATTATAAATAAATACAAAAATAATTTTGTGTTTTTTTAAATTAGAAAGATTTTTTAATCTTGTATTTTAGAAAAGATTTATAAATATTTATGGAAGGCATATACTAAAAAGAGAAATCAATTTTATAATTGTATATGAAGATATATACTTATTATTTCCTTGGATTTATTGATGGTCATATTGACTATTGAATATGAGAATTAGCTATAATTTATTTATTTATTTTAAATTATAATATTAATAAAATAATCCAATAAAAAATGGCCAAGTAGTTTTTCCAATTAAAATATTATGTTTAATAAGATTAATTAAAGTAATATATTTTAAAATTGAATGACTTCATTTATTTATTTTTTCTTAGAATTATATTTATAAAACTTTAAAATTGAAAAATAAAATTAATATCTTTTAAATGGAAATAATAATAAATATATTTTTTAATAAATATAATAATAGTTTTATGTTTTCTAAATTGGAAGGATTTTTTAATATTATATTTGAAAAACTATTTAGAAATATTTATGAAAAAGATATATTACAAAGGGAAATCAAATTTATAATTGTGTAGGGAGATACATGTTTTATTGTATTTATAAAACTCTAAAATTTAATAATAATAATGTTTTATTGTATTTATAAAACTCTAAAAAAAAAATAATAATAATAATAATAATAATAATAATAATAATAATAATAATAATAATAATAATAATAATAATAATAATAATAATAATAATAATAATAATAATAATAATAATAATAATAATAATAATAATAATAATAATAATAATAATAATAATAATAATAATAATAATAATAATAATAATAATAATAATAATAATAATAATAATAATAATAATAATAATAATAATAATAATAATAATAATAATAATAATAATAATAATAATAATAATAATAATAATAATAATAATAATAATAATAATAATAATAATAATATATTTTTTAATATTTAGAAATAAATATAATTTTTTTTAATTTCTAATGAATATTGTAGTTAGGATTTTATTTATGAAAAAGATATATTACAAAGGGAAATCAAATTTATAATTGTGTAGGGAGATACATGTTTTATTGTATTTATAAAACTCTAAAAAAATAATAATAATAATAATAATAATAATAATAATAATAATAATAATAATAATAATAATAATAATAATAATAATAATAATAATAATAATAATAATAATAATAATAATAATAATAATAATAATAATAATAATAATAATAATAATAATAATAATAATAATAATAATAATAATAATAATAATAATAATAATAATAATAATAATAATAATAATAATAATATATTTTTTAATATTTAGAAATAAATATAATTTTTTTTAATTTCTAATGAATATTGTAGTTAGGATTTTTTTAATATGATATTTCAAAAACAATTTATAAAATTTTATGTAAAAGATATAGTAGTCTAACAAGGCAAAGGAATTGCCTGCTTTTTGATCAAATTTATAATTGTGTAGGGAGATACATGTTTTATTGTATTTATAAAACTCTAAAATTTAATAATAATAATAATAATAATAATAATAATAATAATAATAATAATAATATATTTTTTAATATTTAGAAATAAATATAATTTTTTTTAATTTCTAATGAATATTGTAGTTAGGATTTTTTTAATATGATATTTCAAAAACAATTTATAAAATTTTATGTAAAAGATATAGGAGTAGTCTAACAAGGCAAAGGAATTGCCTGCTTTTTGATCAAATTTATAATTGTGTAGGGAGATACATGTTTTATTGTATTTATAAAATTCTAAAATTCAATAATAATAATAATAATATATTTTTTAATATTTAGAAATAAATATAATTTTTTTTAATTTCTAATGAATATTGTAGTTAGGATTTTTTTAATATGATATTTCAAAAACAATTTATAAAATTTTATGTAAAAGATATAGGAGTAGTCTAACAAGGCAAAGGAATTGCCTGCTTTTTGTTCTCACTTGGAAAAACATCTGGTTTCGGCAATCAAGAAAATCCTCCGCCCTCCGCCACCCTTCGCCAACTCCGCTACCACCCGCCACCCTTCCATATTTATTGCAGCTCGGAAGCTACTCTGACAGATTCAGATCCGAGTCTGATGACTCACCTTGGTCACATCTCACAGCACTACGGGCTATCCTGACTTGATCCCCAGTATTTAAATTTCCCAAAACCGCGCCCCTCAACTCCCGACGCTCAAAACTCAGAACTCAGACCCAACAAGAGCTGCCATTATAGGAGCAACCAGGAATTTTAGAGCAAGCCAAGACGCATTCAGGTCTGTATGAACTTACTGTACACACCCAGTATAATGGCCGAGTGGAAAAAATAGCTTGATAGTCATTAAGGAATGTTGTAGCATTGTTTGTTTTGAGTATAGTGTTGGTCAGGTGCCATATATATATATTCCTGACAACATTATGCAGGGAACATCATCGAATTGGTGTTAGGATTAGTCTAAAAACAAGATTCGAAACATAGCAACTAAGCAGATTACCATAGTGAAAAAATGATTTAGTAATGACTAATTCAAAGGCACTTAATCGTACCAAGTAATGTGCCAAGTATGGACAAACAGTTTTCTGAAAACACAAAATGAAAGGTTAACAGAGCTAATAACTACGTTGTTCTAATTTTACTATAGTCATACCAGTCCAACAATTCCATAGATAAATAATAGAGTCATTTAAATACCATGTTTCATGTTTCCAAAACTTGGGGGTTTACGTTTCCAAAGTGTCCCCATTTTAGAAAATCATATCCAAATTTGTTCAGCAAGAGGGTTATATCATATATCACATAGATAGAATTGTGCTAGATATGAGTTTATGGTTTGTGATTCTAACATCAATTGCAGCAACATGCCAACAAAAAGAAAAGGGGGATGCAAACTCCAACATCAGCTTACAGTCCTTTAGCTTTAGTTTGGTTTCGATGTTCTTTCCTCCAAGTATGTATACAACCTCAATTTAAAGTTTAGAACAACAATAATAAATGTTTATCAATATTCACTTCGTCAGCTCCAACCTTATTCAATCACAACCTAGGTTTCAAATATTTATGCCTTGTACAGTTCAAATTTGATCCATAATAAGTTCAAATTCAATAATAATATTAGTAAGTGCTAGTAAATAAACAAATTTTGATGTAAAAAATACTTTTAATTCTTTGATTTATTAGGGATAAAGGAAACCTATTGAATTTGTAACTTCTTTTATGCATGCCTTTTCACCCTTCTTCCTAATTGATCCCATCATTTCTACCTCATGCCAATTATTTTGACTATTTTCTAACCAACTTGCAACCATGATTGTTTCCCAAGCCCTTTATCTTTGAAATCATATGATGAAGTTTTAGTTCAGAAGTCATGGAAGCTGAACCCTTTGAAGTTATTCCTGCGAAAAGAAAATTGCAAGTTCAATGCTCTTAACAATGTCAGGGGAGACAGTGAGCCATGTTCTATTTAGATTGATAGTCTTGGTTTGATCACAGTAGTAAGAAAGGGTCTGACAACAATTGAATATTTGTGGTGGGGAGTATTCATAAGCCTTGTTGTCTATATTTTGATGAGTCTTCCTCTCTTTCACAGGGAAATTTTTACCAGACCTTGATTTTTAGTTCCCATTGCTGCCTTCTCTTTGTTATTGAAGAGAATTGGAAAACAAAGATTTGCGAAGACTTTCCATGATATTTTTTGTTTTCTAGATGTGAATTATGAGACAAGATCAAGGATTATTTTGAGGGCACCATGGATCATATAATTCTACTACCAAGGGAATTCTCTTATGGGAACTGCTCTGGTTCACCTTTTTGTAAATACATCTATGAGAGGGGTGAACCTAAGTCTCATGATAAAATTAATTGGATTTTTTTAATATTTCAAAAGTTGTGCATGGTTTCTGTAATTCGTGTGATGGAGTGGACTCTTCACAACAAGAGTTATACCAATAGTTTTAGTTGTTGTGGGTATTCGTGCTAATGTTTGCACTGTCATAGATTCGAAGATCGATTTCAAAAGGCTTTTGTGTGTTGTGGTCATTGTATCATTGCATCCTCTCCATTTGGAAACATATTCCAGGGACCTAAGTTTCAAGAGAAACCTCAATTATAGGGAATCATCCTAATGTTATTAGCCTTGTTGTGTCTTGGGTATTTGGTATTGGAATATGATACTGGAAGTGGCTTACTCACCACTACATTTGCATGGGATATTTCACCTACAGGGCATGTTTATATATTTGACTTCCATGAACCTTGAATATTTTTTGCAAGGGAGGAATTTGAAAAGAATGGCCTTAGTGGTCTCATAACAATTAAAGTTTGAGACATTCAAGGCAAAGGATTTCTGAAAATTTTTTGTGGGAACAATTTGCATCCCACTACAAGTTCTCAAAGGCCATCAATTTGTTTAGTATGGAGAAAACCCATATGGTGATTAAAGATAGTAAAATTCCCTCATATAAGACTGAGATTTGGTGATTTTTCTTTTGGGGAAAGTCAAATTCATAATTTCATGCTTTTGGGTACATTATCAAAAGACAAGGGTCTAAAGAAGAATATTATAGTTGAGTGCTACACTCCTCAACCATCTGCTCAAGGGCCTGAAATTGACATAAGGGAAAATGATGGAGGCAGTGAGTAATTGAGAATGTTGGGATGGAAGGAAAAATTGGCCAAGTGGCTCTCTACTCTTCTATGTTGGAGATAGTACCAAACTTCCAAGTACTTCATCAGGTAGTTACATCCTAACACTGCTCGTAGGAACAGAGAGCAGGTCCATTAAGACATCATATGTTGAAGGGCCATCAAGGGTTATATCATATACATTTTCTGCTTTTACTTTCCCTCAAAACATTTTCCATAGCATAAAGTTGTCACTACTTTCATCCTTGTTGTCATCATTAGAGGGATCTCCAGCCAGGTTTTATCACTGTTTTTATCAGTTTGTCCATGTAAACAAGGGTTCTCAGCAGTACTAATAATTTCATCTTCAGGATTGCAATCACATTGATCATCAGTTCAAATAAATTAATCAAAAAATCCCTCCTTAACATGTGTCTTAGCCTAAAGCTTCTGTTTTCTTTTTGTAACTATCTTTGTCCATGTTGTAATAAGGGTCAACATTCGTCTCAGCTCTAGAGTCCAAGGTTTGGGTGCCGAAATCACATACATCATAGACAAAGGTTTCATTATTGTCCTGTTCCAGACACACAGGAAAAATTGGTCTGGTCTGTACCTCATCATATTTCCCAAATGGCTCAAGCACTCACTATCTACTTCTAGTATCATTCACCTTCCTTCTCATTGTGATTCATCCATCACTTCCCTTGCAACATAGATGCATTGCAGTTACAGAATTACAATAAAAATGGTTACAATAAGGGATTGGAATAATGGTTGACAAATGTGTTAGTTTCTTATAGCTCAGATCTGATTTCTAATTCCAATAAAAATATTTTATACCCAGATGCCTGCATGGAAAACGAGAAATTTCCATATCTGATTTTTATGAACAGAAATACAGTGAGCTTGCTGACAATGAAATGCATAGCAGAAATAGGAAACTAATTGTAGAAATTTGACACAGTAATATTTACCCTGGAAAACCCTAAAGGGGAAAGCCAGCAAACATGTAATTTATTATTTCAGCCCACAGAGAAATTTCTGGAAATTATTGCAGCAATTAATGAACCTGTACAATTCAGAAGTTTCTTCGAAATTGTGCAGATCTGAACCTCCTCACTACCCTGTGCGCACTTGTATGACCTGTATGGCCTCTGCAGCCCAACAGCCTTGGGATTCCTACAATAGTACGACCCCCTTGAGTTTGCTACCTTGAGATGCATGCAACCTTGAAAAGATCTACTTTTCTTCTCCTCAGTGATTTCTCTTCCCTGCAAATTGATTTCCTTCCTCTTCAGCTCAAATCTCTACTTTGGAGGTCATATTTTCTCATTTAAGAGTTTGGGCAGTGTGGGTCACAACAATGTTTAGATGGTTAATTGCTACTTAAATAAAATCACCGCTAGACCTAGTGGCTTTTAATGGCTTTTTTATTGAGTGATTGATATTTCAGACCTCAAAAAAAGCATAAAAGAGGTTTTATATTTATATATATGTTGGATAACTTGCTAAGATTGAAAGTTCAGTTCTGATGTCCTTGCATATTGTTTGACTAGATCAGTTCAAAATGGGCAAGCGAAGCAAATGGAAATATATCATGGATCTTGAGGTGCAAGACCTCAAAGGAAAAATGACGTTCTCTAGTAAAGACTTGGTTTGGACAGAAATAAATAGAAAAACTAATGGTATTGATTGAGTTGCCGTAATCCCATTACGACGCGTTGCTGACTTTGTCAAAGAAGAGGAAGAAAATGCTATTGCTCCATGTAAATTCATACGAAAAACAAAAAAAGAACCAAAAGAAAGAGCTACCGCCGCTTTGCAATATGAGATGTGAGTATTTAAAATATGTATTGTTTAGATATTTTGAAACCACTTTTATCTTTCTTTGTATGTACTAACATTTTAAATTTTTGGTGTAGTTATCATTGTTCATTTTACCCAGAGGACAAAAGAGGAAATCCTCCAGCTAAACGAAGGACCTCATTTGTGCAGAAGAGGGGTTGCCAATGCCACTTTATTGTGAAATTTATGAATGAAATTCCTGATAGAGAAATATTAAATTCCAATATGTATGAACATGAAGATGGGGAAGGTTGGGCTTGTCATGGTCAATGTGACACTTCAGGTGAGACCAAGACCTTGCATAGGACAAAGCTTCCAAGGGACATTGTTGCATATGTAGAGAGTTGTTTCATTTTGGGAGTGCGTGTTGATATAGTGTATAGAACCCACATTAAGAAACATGTTGACATCGATGTGGTAGCTCAAGATAGAGATTTCTTCTTATGCGGGAAAGATATTGTAAACATCTATAATAGTTTGGTGAAGGGAAATTATCAACTTCACAAAAAGGATGAAACGAGTGTAAACCTTTGGTATCAAAAGCATCGGGAAGATTTTTTCTTTTACCAAAAGCCCAATGGTGTGGATGTCCCTTTTATAATAGGGATTCAAACAAAGTGGATGTTGGAGACAATGGTCAATCTATTGCACAATAGCTTAATAGCCATGGATTCAACATTTAGCACAAATAAATATGGGGTAAGTCAAATGCCAATGATTGATTGAATATATTTATTTAAGTTGTATACATTTAGAATGATTAATAACTTGTATTTGACTTTATGTAATGTTGAAAATGAGAGTATCAGTTGTATACACTTGTGGAATTTGATGAACAACAAAGTGGGGTGCTTGTTGCATGGGTCGTGGCATCACGAAACACATCAGATGATATTGCAATATGGCTGGACCAGCTCATGCGAAAGTGTTTCCAAATCCATCCTAATTGGAAAGTTAATGTTTTCATGGTTGATGATGCACTGGCTGAAATCAGTGCCTTGAGGTAGCTTTAACATTGTCATGATATAACCAAACTTGCATTTTTTCTAAAAATAGCACATTAAAATGCATTGAATATGGCAGGAGGATCACAGGTTCTGATGTGATGTTATGCATTTGGCATGTACGGAGGGCTTGGCTAAAAAATTTCAATCGGTTTGCCACTAGTTCCATAAAATCAAATGAGATGTTCAGTGAGTTAGGTTTCATCATGAAACACACTCTCAATTATGAAGTGGAAGATTCAATCAATCAATTTTTATCAAATTTGCAGATGAAGAGAAGTTCTTAGGCTATTTCAACAAGAATTAGGTCACTGGAGATAAGATTCGTAAGTAAACTTTTTTTCGTATTATATGCAGTTTTTTCTTCTATAAAGGTGATATAGTGAGACTGACATCATTATATTTGCAATTAGGTATGTGGGTGAAAGGTTGTCGGGAGTTTCCTCATGCAAATCAGGAGATCAATAATGTTGTTGAGTCATACCATTGTTACCTAAAAACAACATTTCTATCTGATAGAAGGAAAAAATGTGCCCGGAGGATGGATTGGTTATTGCATATGCTACTAACAACAGTTGAACCTTGTTATCGGTTCAAGGAAATATTAAAAGAAGAAGGATTTCTAAACAACTACAAGAGAGAAAAGCAGCTAGAATCTTCAGTGGAACGAGCAAGAAAAATTCTAGATACTGATTGTTGTCCTCATGAGAGCATAACCCATGCTTATTGGGTGAGAAGTCAGATAGATTGAGGTAAAAAAATACCTTGTCACCTGGTATCATACAGATTTTATAACGTGTCAATGTCCATGGTATATCTGTGGAAACATTTGCAAGCATGCCATAAAGGTTAATTGGTTGTATTTCATCTAGGATAATTCAAATCCATTGCTTCATCAGCATGCACAAGATAACATATGCAATGACCCACCTGAGATCAATATGGGGCCTCAAAACCATGATGTAGATGTCGATGATACTCTTATGGCCACAAATGTTATTGATGTAGATGTCGAGGCACTTCATTTGGAAAGGGAGGAGTTGTTTAGCTATACACATCTCATTTTAGATAACCCTCCTACTAATTTGACGAAGACAATCCAGTTGACTTGTATGCTTAAAAAAATGTTGGATGAAGCTAATAATTTGCATGTTACTGATTTTGACTTCACACCTGGATTGGGTTGTATTGATCCATCTTTGAAGAGGAAGAAGAGTTTCCTTAGCCCCACAAAGAAAAGAAGAAGCAGCAAAAAAAAGAATGGTTTGAAAAATGATTTAAATGTTGATCCATCATAATATGAACCATTTGAGTTTCGATACCTCAATAAGTGAGGACGCCATCGATCAAATAATTCCCTGTCTATGGTTCCAGGTTAGTTTCATGTGTTGAATAGAGTCATGGTTTTAGAATTAAGTATTTAATCATCACCATTCTTTAACATGTGGTATGTTTATTTTTATAGCGATGCAACAATCCCCAACCATGGTGATAACCCAAGACCAAAGGGAAATGTAAGAGCATCCAACCTTACCTGCCATGCCAGGTACATTAGACACTCTTTCATTGTGTGCACACATATACCTTGATGCTATAGCAAATTTCTTTGCAATAACGTTTGACACTTTGCTAGGTAACTATAGAATAAGTGGAGAAGCATCATCTTCTACCATGACTGATCATCCATGGAAGGACTTCAACTCTAGTGGGAATCAATGAGGTATGCACAAAGAATAGATAAGTTAGGTTTTCATGGCCTCGTCAAGTGGGTTTCCCTTTTTCATATGATAAATCTATTTATGTTTTCCTATTGTTATGTTGTTATGAAAATACCCTTTTCATAATCTGTTCATGGTCACTGAAAAATTAGGATTTCCAAATGTGATCATTGTCAGTGCTTATGTTTCTTCCCATGCATTGCTCACTGAAACAAAGTTCAATCCTCAATGCCTTTCCCCACTAAGGTGTTAACTATATTTCCTATGTCAAAGTCATGGGCTTTACATGCCTTTTTATGCTTGTTCATGGTTGAGGAGAAGGACCGTCATATGGGTTCATTGCCCATGCTTTTAATTTTTCCCTATCCATCATGCTGGCTGTCAAATAGAGTCTCTTTACTTATTTATGCTCATGAAACATGTTTGATTTTTATACTTAAACATGTAGTTACTATGTTCTCATACCTATGTTCATGGTTCGGTGTTTATTAGATTTATAGATCTTTATATTTTACATCTTTATAAAGTTATGGTTATATGGTCAAAGGCCAGTGAGGTTTGAAACTTATCATTGCGTTTTTTGTTGTTGGATTTTTTATTCCTTGCCTACAGTCAGAGATCTCGTTGGATTTTCATGACTTCATCAAGCTGATTTTGCCTTCATGGAATAGTATATGATAGTATAGTAGATTGTTATGTTATTTTGAACATGCCCTCTTCATGATTTGTTGATGTTCATTGAACGATGTTCTGTCCTTTTATGCCTGTGATAAAGTGTTAACTGTCCTATTTCCCAAATCAACGTCAGTTGTTATCTTTAAGTTGTGTGTTCGGTGAAAGTGTTTATTTTGATCTTGTGTGCTTGTGTATATATGTGTGTTGAAGTTCCTGGTCACATATAGTTTATTGTCTGCTAGGATAATGGTGGTGTTGATTAATTTTCAAAATTTTAACGTGGATGCTCTTTTTTGAGGTTGTTCTACAGTTCTACCTACAACCAAGATTGTCCATGCATTGAATCTCAATGTGGAAGACATAAATTCTCAGCCAAGTACACTATGTGTTCTTTTTCCAAGCACGCAAGGTTTATCTATACAAATATTTTTTGTTGTAAAATGCATCATGGAAGTGATGGTCATGGTTGAAGGCTTGTATTTTATCTAGTCCATGGTTTTCCAACTTCCAGTTGTACAGTAAGTGATAAAGTTGTGATAAATTAATTTGCCCTTTGTATAAGCATCATTACATGAAATGATGCTCTGGAAACCCCAGGGAAGTATTATTCAATACTGTGGCAATTTCCACAGTCTTGAGGAAACAGTTCTAGCATTTTGTAATAAATTGAATATAATGAAATCCATTGCCTTGAATTTCTTGCTAGAAATCTGTTATATTTCCAAACTTTTGATGTTCAGCTCTACTCCATTTTGGTATCTTCCTTTTTATGTTAGTAAAGTAGATCAGTTTCAATCATTGTACATATCATTCCAATGGTAGCCCATTTAAATTATTAATTAACCAATTTAAGCTAATAAGGAAGATCCTTGCAAGTGTCCACTCTATTCTATCTATGTTCCTCGAACATGCCAATGAAAACACTGATTCATTTTTTGAAATCTGCTCCCTTCACCATATTTCCGCTTTTGATCAAATGGCTCTGTGATGCATATAGTAATGACATTATTCCTATACCCACCTGCCCCTGATAGTTGAAATATCTTAGGAATTTTCTGGGAACTACAAAAACCCATGTTCCATTACAATTTATAAATGTTCCAAGAATTTTGTCCTTGATCATTTCCCTTAACAGAATTTCTAAAATTTGACAGCATTTAAAAATATCGATGGGGTTCAGCTATTTGAAATAGAGTTTCAGGTTCTAGAATTCCACAGAAGGTATATTTAATGAGCTCTTTTCATCATTCTTTTTATATTCTGGAGTACCCAAAAATGTGACATTTATGTTGGATTCATTCTGAATCCAAATGAATCCATCCTCCCTAGAATAATGAGTCCCGGGGAAATCACAAACATCTTTGCATTGTCATGAATTTGACATGGCTTAGGCCCAGAAATGGCATTGGTTCTAACAGAATTTATATACTTTGCCATGCCCACAGTGCACAAAAGACAAGTAGAATCCCAAAATGTATTGACCCTATGATCTAATCACTTCCAGACTTGTAAAACTCTTAGCCACTTCATAAAAGCAGAGTCTAACTGTTCTATGTTTTTACCCTTTTATAGGCATATTTTCTGGTCATTTACAGTATGCTAGTTGTAGGATAGAACTAAAAGTTAGATGTCATATCAACCAATAAGGATAATAAGGATATAAAGTTCATAACACTCCAAATCGTTCCCTTTTTTATTATAATCCAAATAGATCAGACGTATGGCTGTGGGAGCAGATGTGGAGACAAATCAGATGTAGAAGCAACAGTCTTTATATTTAAGGAGTCAAGCAACATTAAAATTACAGTTTTTCACAATGTATATGCTAAAAAACATGGATGATGCAATACAAAATCCAAAAATTAGACAGCATTTAATAATATCAACGGGGCTTAACTGTTTGAAACAAAGTTTCAGGTTATAGAATTCCACAGAAGGTAGATTTAATGAACTTTTTTCATTATTTTTTCTTTATATTCTGGAGTGTCCAAAAATGTGAGATTTATATTGGATTCAATCTGAATCCATCTCCCCAAGAAGAATGAGTCCCAGGGATCACTAGACATCTCTGCATCTTCATGAATTTGACATTCATGTACAACTTTGCCAAAGACAGAGAAGATTTAGGCCCAAAGTTGTTTCTGGCTTGGACAGGGTGGTATGCACTTCAAATTTGATCACCTTGTATCAAGTTTCAAATTTATTCGAAATTTCAATAGTAGAATGTTTGATACCTGCAGTACGTTAAATTTCAATAGTAGAATGTTTGATACCTGCAGTACGTTGTATTTCTGTAGTTTTTTTATCAACAACAATAGATATTTATGCAAGTAGGTGTGCTTTCACATTAAATAACTACAAGTACTCTGCTCATTATACACAGGGTATGTGTTTGGACTGCATTCTTGTTGGTTTTGCTGGCCATTCTGGGTGCATGCTCAATTATCAATAGGTTTACCAGGGTAGCTGGAGAACTTTTTGGGATGCTCATTTCCATGTTGTTCATGCAACAGGCTATCCAGGTATAGTTTTGGGTGCATTAGAAAATGATCATTATGCATGATTCAATTTCCATAGAAGCTTACATTAATGAGTTCCTCTTATCAAATTTCAGATTTAGCTACATATATTTGGTTACCCTGGAAACAATTAACTTTTTCTTTTCCTGCATTTGACACATACATGAGCACATGTAATATGAATGCCCTCAGTAATGCATGTTTTCCCTAGTGTATGAATTTAAATTCATTTATAGAATTTCTTTTGAGTATAATCTCTCCAGCAAGAGATCACAAGATTGCTAGAAAACATCAAATGAAGTAGTGACCATGTTAGATTTTAACTTGGTTGCTCCTGACGCTTGTTCTCCACTGTGATGGTGCATTCCAGCAGAGGGTGCAATAGGTCAGAGAGATGCATAGAAAATTAGAAATAGAGGAAAAGTGAAGGTGCACAACACTTTTCTAGCATCCAGTGAGGCCGCATGCATGTCTCAAGCATGCACATGATGACCTTTAGTTATCTCCAAGGTTAACTACAGTCCAGAATTAGTAATTTGAGATTAGGAGTTTTCATTTCTAGATTCAGTTTAACTTTGTCAGAATTGGTAATATTTAGAATTAAATAGAGGAAGAACAGGGCGAGGGTGAACTGTAGCAGCTCTAGCACATGCATCACATGTAGGATGGCTGCACCTACCAAGGTGCCTAAGATAGGTCTGTACACCCTGGACCTTCTCCTGTATCCAGGAAGGCAGGGTCCCTTTTTATTTGTTATTCAGATTTTACCAGTCAGTGTGTGCACTGATGCCCTTTTACAGTAATGAAATTCTACAATCATCATTTAGATTTGATTGGTCTCTCTACAGAATAACAATTCTTATTTTGTTGTGCAGTTCTTCTATTTCGATTCATTAGAGTCTCTTCCTGTAGAACCCCTTGATCCAAAGGACATGGTGCCATTGAGTTGTCATTACGATGCCCAAATTTATGTATTTGGAAAATAGATACGAAATATTTAAATGATTTATTCATCAACCTTGACATAAGTTTCACAAGAATTAAGCAGCATGAGGCAACAACATCCTACTAAAGCAAAGAAGCAAAGAAACCAACAAATGACAAATCTCACCTTGTTTAACAAATGCTAAGGTCTTTTATAACATCAAAAAGAGAATGGAATATTCGTTGCCATATTTTTTCATGAATGTTAATAATGGCATGGTTCACGCTTACATTTTCCTCGTTGAAAATCACTGCAAAAAGTCACATAGTTGTCAACTACCTACCATCATAATGATCATGAATATAGGTAGGGATTAACTACTTGATATATGAACAAAGCTAAGATGCAATAGATCAAGTCATTGAAACCATGACTCAGACCTTTACACAGCAACAAAGATACCAAGTCCAAGCACACAAGCCCTGGTTGCAAGGGAAATGTTACCAAAGCATTCATAAATGACCACTTTTGGCCCAAGTGACTTAGAACAGAAAAGACTGATATGCAATCTGATTTAAATGAATCCAAGGGAAGGATTCAGGATTTGGTCAGAAAATTTGAAGAAGATCGTTGTTTGTGGGTTTCTGAAAAGAGTAATTTGGAAGGAATTGTTGCAAAGCTGCAGAAAAAACTCAATTTGATGGCTACTGAAAGTGGATTAATAGCCTAGAAAAATACAAAGCTTAGCAATGATGTAGGCTCATTGAATTAATTGGAAACCAACTTGAATGAATCCAAGAGAGAGACTCAGGAATTACTCAAGAAACTTTAAGATAATCAATAGTTGTGGGATGAGGAAAATAATATTTTGGAAGGCAATCTTGCAGAGCTGCAAACACACCTGGAGTTGATGGTTAGTGAGAGGGGATCCATGGGTGAAAAGAATATTGAGTTAAGCAATGAAGTGGAGTTCTTGAAGGCCCAGGTGAGTGAATATAAAACTACACTAGTTTGCATGCACTCAACAAGCATACCAAGACTGTTTTTCCAATTAGTAAGGATAGGTCAAGAGAGATTCTTGACCTAATACATTCAAATGTAGATAGACCTATGACTTCATTATTAGGCAACACCTATTATGTTTTATTTATTGAGGATTCCTCATGGAATATTGAAGGATAACACACTAGAAGAAGCATTTACAAATGTGATTGTAAATATCACGTTTCTGTGTCATTGGTTGTCCTATATATATTTGTATTTATGAGGAGAAAAGAACTAAGGTGGAATCCTTCAATTTGAAGAGTACAACAAGACTTCTTAGGCTTACAAAATTCACATTTTGTCTTTAGATAAATATAGTTGTAAGTCAGATGTCAAGTTTGATGAGGATGTTGGGTCCTGTAAGTCTCAAAACCCTCCAACAAAGATTGAGGAGGTTGAAAAACTTGTGACCCAAATTCTAATCCTCAGATTCATGAGAAATGGAAGTAAGATCAATGAGATTTTGGTGCATGTATAAAGACCATTTTGCCTTCCACTTTAGTAAGAAGGCCTAAATGGTTTACCTAGATAGTATGGGAAGCACGAGGATAAGTAGGAGAGCCTAAGATTTCTTTTCAAATTAGTCATCCTACTAAGAAGTTTCCTAATTCTGGTGCTTGGTATCTTCCATTATTAATGTAGAGCCTTTTAGTTTTGAGGCAGTAGTAGGTGAGAGAGTATGGTAGGATACCATGGCAGAGGACTACAAATTCATCCTAAAGAATGATGTCTGTTAGATGGTATTGAGACTAGTAGAGAAGCCAATGATTGATTCCAAGTGGTGATTGACTACACTAAAACTAACCCTAGGTCCCTGCTAATGCTATTTAAAGAGGTCCCCACCCTCCATTTCACTCATACAATTCATTGAGAAATTCGGAATTCTTGAGTTGAGCCTTAGGTTGATTTTGAGAATTTTTTGAACTCTTGAAGGGTTGTTTTGAAGAATTTGTTGGGCTGATTTGGAGAGTTGATTGAAGGGCTGATTTGGAGAGTTTTTGAGTTGAGTTTCTTGGGCTGATTTGGACCTGATTGTAGGGTTTATTTTAGAATTTCTTGGACTGTTATGAATATGTTTTTCCTGTTGTTAGGAGGTGTTAGTTTCTATATAGTCATGTTGAAGATGTAGATGATGAGAATTCAGATGATTCTCTCCTATGATTAGATTGTAGAGTCTAGAGTATATACTATATTTAATATTTATTAATTAATACTATTTTTATTTTTGGACTCTAGAGGCCATTCAAAGCCTCTTTGTTGTTGTATTTTGGTTCAGATTGGATTGCACTTAGTGTTATATTGGTTATATGCACCCTTGCTATATACTTGAAAAACTTTGCATATTTGTATATAATGGTTTGGATTCACATGGATTCACATGGATGCTTATTAGATGCTACCATCATTAAATCATTATCACATGCATTCTTGTAAGGAGGAGAGCTTCACAATTTTGTCTCTTCCCACTGTAATTAAAAATATCATATGTAGAATTTGATTGGGATTGTAAATAGAATATAGAGGGTGTGCACAATGCTAGGAGACTACAATGATAGGGTATTTTTTATTAGTGCCCTTCCCACACTATACAATTTAATTTCTTGCAAAAATCATATCCTGATCTAGTCTCAAATTTGGATGTGTCTATCCATATTGATTCAGATATAATTTTTGGACTATTTTTCTTATTCCATCATACAAAACCCCATAAATCTCATGAATGCATATAAAGGTAAGGTAAAATTTGATCTCTTGTCAATATTCTTTTTCTATGGAGAATCTAGAAGTATAAATTAAAAAAAAAAAGACAAAAAAAGTGTGAGATGTAATTCTAAACTTTGTTAAAGCAGGGCATGATACTATGGTCACCCTTTCATAGATATTCTAGTTTTGATCTAAGAATCCCTTTGTAGAGGAAAAACTAGTGCAAGATTTGAAGGAAGTGGAGTGGTCACATGGGGTATTTAGCATAGTAGACCATCATGATGGATGTGATTTCTTGGAGAAATATTGACATTTCCTAACTTATGACACACTGAGCATGAGCAAGATTTGCTTTGATTTAAAAAGACTAGGTCCTTACTGTCATGATAAATCCACAAGCACAAGATCCGAAATACAGAGAAGTCAAGCCAAAATAGAGTTGTGATTTGGGAAAACTATTGGGATGAAATCCAAGGTGGAGACAGGAAGAGTGATTGGGTGATTGAGAAATAATAGTGTTATTTAGAATAAATTCCTTGTAAACATAGTAAAAAAACTTTCATCATTGATCAACAACCAACGAACAAATCACATAGCATATCAATATCTCTCCAGAAAAAAAGATCTGAGAAGGTGTTTGGAAGGATCAGACAACACCATAATGTATTAATTATAATCACAAAACCATGAGCCAGTTACTTTTCTCAAAATACATTTGTCCATGTACATGGAATATATTACATTTGTCAATAAATTTGTCTCCCATACAAAAAACCGTAATCGTTGCATGTTGGGGAAAAATAAAACATTAACAGGTTCTTCTTTAGTGAAAGAACCATGCTATGATAAACCCAAGAAAAATGATAACAACAACCCATTCACACAATGGGGATCTATATTGATGGTGATCAATGATTTCTATTACAGTGGATGGTGATCCTATGTCATATTTGACATCTACATATGTGCTTAAAAATACTCTGGACATTATATCAGTGGATATATTTTCAATATCTGCAGAGCGATTGATGGTAAAATGTTGAAATTGACAACTCCAATTTATTGCTTCCTTATGAAGGGGTTTTAAATTGTCCTTCTGAACCCGATAGATGCCTTTCATCTGATTACATATCAACTCCGAGTTGGTGAAGACTTCAATATCATTGACATCATGTTGTTTTGCCTCTTTTATCCCTTCAACAAGGGCAATGTAATATGCCTCATTGTTTGTCGTCATTCGAGGCACTTCTCTCTTTCCATGAAATAAATGATTTGTTGCCATATTGTAAAGGACAAATTTAACAACTGCTCGACCTGGATTTGGAAAGCAGGACACTTCAATGCATAAACGCCACTTTTGCACCATTTTTTACACTTCAAAAACCTGAAAAATAAGATAACAATAAATTCATGTTAAACAAGTAGACAATTATCTATTTCTTAATACTCAACATGTTTTTCAATCATATATAATTCAAAAAAGAAGATAATTTTTTTCACAAATTCAATGTAAGACTGACTGACAAATTTTGTTGGAGTATCATAACCAAATTGAATGCTTTCGATATTGTTAGATATAAGTATCCCTATGACTGTTACAATGTCATATTTCCTACTAGTAGTTATAAGGTGGAGCTAGAAATTCAATTTCAGAGCTTGCAAGAATAATTTTCAAAATAGTAAGATTTCGTAAGTGCACCGGTCTTAAAAAGTTCCTATGTGCTCAAAAAGATAAATTAGTGTGATATATGATGTCTAATGACGTTATGGGGTATATAGTGCAATTTAAGATAGCCTCACGACACCTTTTGATTATTTGAGTAGTTTCTCTAATTTACAATTCTTTCTTTGCAACATTCTAACTAAAATTGAAATTAATGTTCAATATGGTATTGTAACAAAATTAAACAGAAGATAGAATCTCAATAATGGAAAAAATAAATAGCACAAAAGGATGCAGGCTATTTGGGATGCAAGCCTTTCCTTTAAGATGCAGCTTCTTGCCTCATTCACTTTGAACATGGAATTCCTAAAAGGAAAGATTCCTAAAACAACATGAACAGATGCAATCCAATAAATGTTGGCCATGTTTTTTGAGGGTGACCATTTGCTAAGCAGGACTAGACTTGAATGAAAGGCCTTTCTACAATGTATGTTTACATCACAACTCTACTAGTAGTTTGTCCTCAAAGATTCTCGGTGCTGCCATAATATATGTGAAATTTATAGCAGGCAATCATTATGGTCACATTCCACTACCTGTGGCAAAAGAGATGTGCTAGAACAAAGAAAAGGCAATGAAATTTCATCTTTTATAGCTATTCAATATTGAACTCATCTCATTTCCTTAAGAAAGTCAAAGATGGCGCTAGATGTAGGATTTAGATCACATGCATTTTCCCTAATTACATGGGTAAGTAAGCGGAAGGCTATTTTAAATAATGTTGACATAGCATGTACTCTCTGAAAGAATGACAATTTCATCCCTCTAAGTAGAGTGCCAACTTTTTCGAGAGAAATGGGAGAGTCCTAAAAAAGTACATAAATTGGTTGCACCATAATGTGTCCTAGAAATAGGTTACCATGAGTACCTTTGCTTGCGTGGTGGTAGTGATTTGAGAACTAGAGAATGGAAAAGTGAGGAGTTGTCTGCTCCTACCAAAGTCTAGAAAATGAATTTGTCTAGCTTTTTTACTGCTGCTCCAAATAAGCATATATAGAAGAAACCCCTTGCTTGTTCAAGTGAGGAAAGGCCCAAAATTGTGCATGCTTTGCAGACAACTGTTCTTTTTTGCTGTTTATCCCTCTCCTCTAGTTGCCTTTGAGCTTTTCTGGGTTGATGCAATCTCTCATCATAGTTGCCAATTGGTGTTGCTGAAAGTAAACAAATAAAAGGGTAGGTTGCTTGCCCTTATGTTACAGTCCAATGTAGAATTTTCTTTAATGACAAAATCTCCCCAAAGTAAGGATAAAACAGGTGGATTTTAAAGACAATAGAAGGTTATTTCCAACTCTATACATATTCTTTTCCATTACCTTTTCTTATTGTTTCTATAAAGTACAAAATCATCAACTCAAGCTTTCACTGTCTTCATTTAGGAACAACATAATTTCATTCTTATTAAATTCATATCCATTCCTCTAGTGTGCTGCCATATATACATGAAACATGTGCAAATCTTTAAAAAAATGCCCCTTTTTTCTTTTTTTTTTCCGTTGATCCACAATAATATCATTTTGCATTCAAATCTAATCGAGACAGATCTCAAAATATATTGAACAGTGGTGTCCTTCACTTATGTTTTAAAGGTGAGAAAAGGCTGAAAATGTTAGAGATGATGGCACATTCCTTACTGGTTATATTCCTGTAGATGGTTTCCAAGTGAATTGTTTAGGTTTTGATATTAATGTTCAATATTCTTTAATGTTTTTATTTCCAATAGGTATTTCATATTTGACAATCCAGTTTTTTTACAATGTGTTTTGAAACCCATTCCCACAAACGTGACCTCACCATTTAATTAAGTAGTGTACCTCAGGGACTCCTCACCATGACCATTCTGGGCATACCCCAAAATCATGGTAGTCCACAACACCACATTCCTTTCCGACATATTGTCAAAAACTCCGTTTTCTTCCTCCATACTTCCACACTTGGCATACATGTCAAGAAGGGCACTCCCCTCAATTATACAAGACTCAAATCTAGTTCTAACAATATGGGCATCTACCTGCTTACATCCTCTATCTTCAATACCAACACAAACACCAAAAGCACTAGTGAAACTGATTCGGTCCGGCCTCATCCCTGCCCTCAGCATTCAGACCAAATAACCAAGTGCCTTCTCCCCATCCTCGGTGTTTGCATATCCTACAATGATTGAATTCCAAGAAACCAAGTCCTGCTCAGGAATTTCGTCAAACATTTGGCAAGAAAACTCAATTGCACCCTATTTAACATATCTTGTAATCATGGTATTCCATGAAATAGCATTCCACTCATACATTTTGTAAAACACTTGGTGCACATCATTGACACTTCCACATTTAGCATACATGTTGATGAGATTGTTTTCTACAAATACATTTGGATCTAACCCACTTTTTATCATATGGGTATGGATCCACTTACCCTCTACCAAGGCTTTTGTGTCAACACATCCCTGCAAGAGACTGGCATAGGTGACATACCCTACCTGAAGGTCCCCACAATACAAAATCTTCATGGCCTCCTTCCTCGGCCTCACCCAAGTGCCCAGAACAACCAAGAAGGTCAATCATGCAGGCATAGTGGTCTGTTTTGGGGATGATACAATGATCTCGAGTCATAGATTCAAAGTATCGATGCCCTTCTTCCACAAGACCTGCATGAGTGCAAGCAGAAATAACACCAATGCATGTGATATCATCAAGATTTACCCTAGAATGTAGCATCTGATGAAAGAGTTGGAGAGCTTCTTTGTTTTAGGCCTAAAGTCCCTGGGAACCTGCTAATCTTATCAGGAGAATGAATGATACCATTTCTTTACCCCTTCAGTTTTTGGAATTAAGGAGTTTGAGGACCACATTCAATGGTGGAAGTTGTTTCCAGAGAGGGATGGCACGTGTCTCATGATGTCTCTAAGTGTAGTGTTCAAGCAAATGATGATGAGGACCATAATGAAACTATTCCAGTGACTTTTCTTTACCCTCTTTCTCCTACTGTGAGATGAGAGGCACTTAATTTGTCTACTGACATCCTGAAGGACCAATCATACAAATTCCCTCTTTTACAGAATTGGTGGATATGTACAGTTGAGCCTTTTCTAATGGTTTCTATGATTCAATTTGGATTCAAAATGTGTGATCAGATTTAACATGTAGCCCTTGCTAAAAATAACATTGTCTCAAATGTCACTAGAAAGTAGCTCATCAAAATCATGAGCTCACAAGGATCTCAAATATACCATCATCATTGACATGGAAGTCTCCCAGAACACTACAGGGAATATCTTTAAAGTTTACCTTGAGGATGAATCCACAATTGCTGTTAGAGACTGCTACCAGATATATATTTGACATTTGTCCATGGCAAGACAATTATCAATTTTGAAATTTTCAGATGTTCCATGGAAGCCTTCATGTAGCTGCCAGTATTCCTTCCTACCAAACAAATGTCTAACAAAGCTTAATTGCTGAGTACTCACAAATTAGTGTTTAGTCTGTTCAAGGTTTACCAGGCCTTAAGTATTTGGCAGCTAGAAGGTGAACAATTATAGCAGAATTTCTCTTCATGATAAGTAAACAGTTTATAGTCCGTCCATCATCACACAGTTTCCATCATACAGCCAGCAGTAGGAATAGTTATGAGGGTCGCTCCACAAACAAAGATCTCTAATGTATTATTAGCATCAATTAGAGGCTAAAAAAGGTGATTTTATCATTGCTGCCCTGTTTATCTCAATGTTGATACTGCTAGGGACTCACAACAATGGTTTGAGAACACCCTTCATTACATCCATCTTTTGCATATTCATTTATGAGATCTTTTGAGTTTGTTACATAGTCAGAGGCCACTACCAAGGGAGGCACATAACATAAAAAGAAACAATCAACACTATTGTCTTAAGGATGTTTCAAGCACTTTAGATGTTTCACTGAGCTAACCTACAGTAAAGATGTGCCAGCAGTAAGGACTTTCCAGCAGCCTTGGAGATGAGAACAATGTTTAATGATTACCATGTGAGCTACAAGAGCACCTCATTTAAGGAGACCTCCAAAGCTTCTTTTGATTATTCCATGGAGTTGTTGGCAAGCTTTGAAAGCTGTTCCACCTAGAATATTTCACTAGGTCCACTCAACCACATAACAGTTATATTTGTGGACCTTTTATGTGGTGGTTGAGACCTTAATGGAGATGTGGTCTTCTCACCAGTTGAGTGGCAAAGAGGTAATCTTTATGCTCTGGGTATATGGATATGGTGGAGGAATTGCTAAAATTATTACTGGGCTAAGAGTATTATTGTTGGACTATATATTATCATCACCAATGGCAAAGTATGTTCTTTTTCTTCTAATCTGTCCCAAATTGAGACTGATGAATAGACCAATGAACTTCTACCTCAACAAATTGACCCAAACATCTTTCAATCGACCTTGATTGATAAGAATACAAAATGTCATGACAGGTATCAATCATGGGAGCTATCGTTATGTGTAACTGACAAACACCACGTTTTATAAATAGACCAAAGTAATAAAAATAAATAGTTCTTCTCGTTTAGAAATATAGATAGGCAGAATTGAGTTGGAAGTTTCAGACTTGACTCTGTTTTTATTTCCAATTGTATTTAAATGACTCTGTTATTTATCTATGGAATTGTTGGACTCGTGTGACTATAGTAAAATTAGAACAACGTAGTTATTAGCTCTGTTAACCTTTCATTTTGCGTTTTCAGAAAACTATTTGTTCATACTTGGCACATTACTTGGTACGATTAAGTGCCTTTGAAGTAGTCATTACTAAATCAGTTTTTCACTATGGTAATCTGCTTAGTTGCTATGTTTCGAATCTTGTTGTTAGACTACTCCTAACACCAATTCGATGATGTTCCCTGCATAATGTTGTCAGCAAAATATATATATGGCGCCTGACCAACACTATACTCAGAACAAACAATGCTACAACTTTCCTTAATGACTATCACGCTGATTTTTCCACTCGGCCATTATACTAGGTGTGTACAGTAAGTTCATACAGACCTGAATGTGTCTTGGCTTGCTCTGAAATTCTTGGTTGCTCCTGTAATGGCAGCTCTAGTTGAGTTTGAGTTCTCAAAGCAGTTTTGGGTCTGAGTTCTGAGTTCTTAGCATCGGGAGTTGAGGGGCACAGTTTTGGGAAATTTGAATATCGGGGACCAAGTCGGGACAGCCCGTAGCGCCATGAGATGTGACCAAGGTGAGTCATCGGGTCTGGATCCGATTTTGTCAGAGCAGATTCCGAGCTGCAATAAATGTGCAAAGGTGGCAGATGGTAGCGGAATTGGTGAAGGGTGATGGAGGTGGAAGATTTTCCTAATTTCCAAAGCCAAACGTTTTTCCTTTCTGGGTAAGAACAGAAAGCAGGCAATTCCTCCGTCTTGTTAGACTACTCCAAAGATATATGAGAGAGAGACGACAAATAAATGACAACAACAACGTATTATCGAATTCCCAACGATCTTAATTCTACACTGAAGAAAATATATCTCATCCACGGCTTTCAAGCTTTTACAACGATGACGACCGAACGTGTAAGGTAGCCACAATTCTTAAATCTCATATCTGCCATTATATCTCAGAGCGGGCTCGGTGAAGAAAACGGGGAAAGGTCACCATTGGCAGAATCGTGAAATCCAACACTTTTGCTATCAGGGAAGACGCCATTTCACAGAGGCATTTGTCCATTGAATTTAAGGACAACAAATGGGCACTCACAGACCCTTGTTCCTCAAATGGCACCATCTTGAAGGACGCGTCGTTGTCCCTGGACAAGCCCCGACCTCTAAAGAACAACGATGGTATAAAAAGCAAAGAGGAAACTCTCGTCAGAGTCAAGATTGAACCAGAGGACTCCCTGGAAAAGAGAACCCTAATATCTCAGGCCGACCGAAGAAGAGGAGAAGAAATTGTCCCCAAGAAACAAAAAACCGCGATTCAAAACCCTACGTCGCCTTAATCTGTGGTTTCGTGCAGCGGAAAACCTGTTGAAAAGGTTATTTCCAGCACTAAATGCAGTTGTCAAAATTTGGAGGTCAGGAGGCTTGCAGAGTGGTTTGATCAGATGGAGCAGTGGTTGCCTAAATGTTAGACAGTTACTCCCTTCATCTTCAATATTTGGCTCGAGATCAATGTTCAAATTTGAACACATCACAACCTTTCTGAAGCTCTCTAGCATGTCAGAGAAGTGCTCAGTGAAATTTATTAGTCAAAAGAAATTTAAATTTTGATTTTTACAAGTTTTTAAAATGTTTTTAATAATATTATAAAATGTCATATGAAGCGTTGCCTGTCCGTAGGACATTTCAAAAAATCTCAGTGCTCTAACTGATGTAACACTCTAAAGTCTGTAGGAGGTTCTGCCAACACTCTATAAAGTGCAATGGGACATAATAGAGGTTGTTCATCCATTCCCAGGTCATTAGTCATAATGGCAGCACTGATAGAGTTAGCATTCATGATATGAGGTTTATGTTCACATTCGTTGATAACAGAGGTTTCTTTTCACATTCATTGATAGCAGAGGAGAAGTAGCTATGTATTGGTATCCATGAATAGGGCATATTTTGAAGGTATCGGAGATTTAGAAGAAACAAATGACAAAAGACAGAATTAACGATGACTGAGGTAGATTATTCTGAGCCTGTGAATCTTGCCTTCATTGATTTTTCCAATCCCAACCTTACGGCCAGTGCAGCACAAGTTCGCAAAGTATTTTTAACTCTCAGTTTTAATTTTCAACTTTCATTTCCCTCGCCTTTCATTCAGTTCATTGATTTAGGTGTAACCAATTAAAATTATTATATATGGAATGGTTGATTGATCTTTATATAGTCATGTGTAGACTCTAGATTATTTTTATATCATCTATCATGTCATCGATGAAGATTTTTTGGACTAAGTCTTTGAACAAAGTCAAAGGCTTTTTGCCCTTCCTGAGGAGGAAACGATGAAATTGGTGCGGAATGAGAACCATCAAGGTTACACTCCGTATCAAGCAGAATCTCTTAATCTTTCCATTCAACCCGAAGGTTTGATGTGGATTTGTGTCTCGTTATATTTACTTCTGCTTGTAATTACATCTTTCTCTGCTCAACTCTGAAAAATCAATCCATTGAAGTATTTCACTTCATATTTTTTCATATATTCGTTTTTCCAAGGGATTGGAAGGGGAGTTATGAAGCTTCTGAAATGTCGATAAAGGCAAGCGATTTCACGGTCCCAATAAATGGCCTTCAACAGGTATGCAGTTCAACATTTGAAACGGTATTTTTCATATTTGTCCAGCGCTTAAAAATAGATTAAAGTGACAATACTAACATTTTTACATCATAACCACATACTACATTTTTTGTGGTATCTCCATTTTCCTTAATTTGTAAAATTTTATTCTTTCTTGTCAACCCACTATTAACACAAGATTGTTCAATTATGAGATTACCCCATTAGATGGTGATAACTACGCTTATTGATTCACAAACCTTTTTTTTATCTTGTAAATAACTACTACCATATACTACATCTTCAAGGATGCCGAATATATTTGAGTACTGATCATGCCGAATATATTCGAGTACTGATCATCCTACCACTATGAAAACATCATATCTTCCATCCTACCTTTATGAGGAAATATTCATGACATTACTTTGATGTTCCACATAGATATCTTGACATAGTATAATAAGGCTGATAGGGTTCCTTACATTTTCCATGAAGACATCATTACTTTGAAACTCTCATGTTCGACATGGAAATCTTGAGATAACATAATAAGACCGATAGGGTTATTTATTTAGGGTTTCTTTTTAGAAAACATCGGTATATAGACAGAGTAATCTCTTTATTAATTTGAATTCTTATTTTATAGTAATAAATTAATACATTCTCGTTTTATAGTAATAAATGAATAATTTTTCATTTTATAGTAATAAATGAAATAAATTAGTTAAAGATGTAATTTTATCATGTTTAAAAATATATTAAAGTGATAATATTGATGGATTTACATCATAACCACATTTTCTATTGTATCTTCATTTTCTTTCCTAATTTGCAAAATTTTCTTTCTTTCTTGTCAACCAACCATTTAGACAAGATTGTTCCATTTTGACAACCATTCAAACAAGATTGTTCAATTATGAAATTACCCATTAGATGGTGGCAACTACGCTTAGTGATTCTAACATTTTTTATATTCTTGTAAATAACTACTACCATCTCTTTTCTATTTTTAGATTATTCCGTGATTGACAACCATAATGCTTACAAAATCCTAGCATTGTTGCCATTTGAACTTACTGTAATCAAGCTTACTATTAAGCCTAGAATTTGTAAAATCAAACTTTATTTAAAACCCTGTATTTCTTCTCTTATCTTAAAAATCATTTTTCTTTATAAACTCTCCAGTTTTTGAAAACATAGAAATTAATGCTATAAAAAAAAATTGAGAAATAATAAGTGTGCTTCCCATAAAACTATGTAGAGTTTTGAACCAGGGAGAAGTGTTAAAATGAAAATCCAAGGCTCTATTAATAACCACACAACTGAAGATTGGTCTGCCTAGAAGGCTACAACTTAATTTTCTTTTTCCGGTTGGTCTTCCCAAAAGATATAGAATGCCAATAGCTATCCATAGTACATACAACTACTATTGTGTCTCCCGCTTCATTCTCTCCATTCGGCATCTAGGAAATAAGTTTAAGTTGTGTGTGTGGGTGTCCATGTAGCTACTGCTATGAAGGGTTTTTAAGGAGATGTTGAAATCATAGAAAAATTAAATGACATTGTTAATGAAAAGAAACCATATTATTAGAAAAAGACATCAACGAAAAAAAACCGCATTATTAGAAAAAAATATCAACCAAACTTGAATTCATTGTAAGGACCAAATTTGAAAACCATTCTTAAACAAAAAAAACAACCAACCAAGCCATACAACAACAACATTACAAACATGTATTACATATTACAATATTTCCCTATTAGATATGGAAAAATTTCCTTTTAATTACATAAATTTTTGAATCTATAAAGCTTGAAGTTTTTAATGGAGATGAAAGTCTATTGATAGTGTTCTTTGATTGAGCAATGTTAAGAGAAAAGTTCAATTCCCTTGGTTGTTGAAGGTATATATTTATTTTTTTGGTTTGCTTTAAATTGTTTCAAGCTGAACAAAACATATAGTATAAATTAGAAACAAATCAAAACTAAAAAAACTTTTTCCATTGTGCAAATAGATTTATATTTTCAATGAAAAAATTCAAATACTTTTGAAGATTATCTAATGAATAGAAGAAACATATGTTTACCTTTTTTTAATAGAATTTGAGAAAAATGTTTGCCTATTTACTAAATTCTATTGATATTTTATAGTGTTTTAATGTAGCCACTTTTTAAATTTTAAAGATTTAGAAGGACACCATTTCATTTTGGCATTTTTTTTTATAAAGAGATTATTTAATATACACTTGTTAATAGAAGTACAAGTTTTTTTTATAACTTTTCATCTTTGAAGGGTTAGATAAATATATGCCCTTCCAAATAAAATTAAGACCAACCCTTCAAATTTGATCACTGCTCGAGATGTGTGGTTGTTGTCATTGCTAATGAAACGATCCATCGCCCATCTGAAATGAAAATCCATGCAAACAGTGAATTAATTAAACAAAAAATATTAGTATAATGCAGTGTTCAGAGGGATAATGCATTAAGATGGGAAATTTTTTTCATAATATTTATATGCATAAAGAGAAAAACGAGTAATTTAATAACAATAATGGTGAAGAGTAAGCGTATCGCAATTTAAAATTTTAATGAAAATATATATATATATATCCTAAATTTTAAAATTAAAAAGAATACATTAAAATTGAATAAGTAAAAATAAATTCAGATCTGGAATAAGGGTTCAATTTGACGATAACAATGCTCATCCATAAAACATTTTATGTTGCGTTGCTTATTAAAAGTTAAGTAACCTTAGTATGAAGTTTGATATTTATTTATATATGTAAATTTATCACGATATATTATACATATACTTTATTAATTTTTAATATAAATATTATTGAAAATGCAATAATAAAGTTTTAATTTGATTTTTCTTTAATCAAATTGAGGAAATTTCAAATTCTACATAAGAAGACAATTTAGAGGAGTTAAGGTAGGTGACATGGTTCTTGTCACTTAGTTAAGAACACTCAATTAATGCGCTAAATTTTAGTGTGCTTGTGTTGATTCCTAAAAAATAGGAGTCTAGCTCAGTTAATTCGAGTGAGTTAAGGGCACTAAGTTTAGTTGTATGAAATGATTCCTAAATTTTAGGAGCCCGGGTTGAGTTAATTTCAGTTGTAATCAATTAAACTAGTTCTAACCATTAATAGAACTAGTTAGTGGTCATTTAAGTAGTGAGACATCAATCTAATTGAGAGACCATCTAGTTAGCTAATCAATCAATTAATAATTATCTCATGAATGCAAATAATAAGAGTTTCCCAGTTTTGGTGGAGTTTCCAAGGTACTTAACCAACAATTGTAATCTAGTTGAGTGTACGTGTGTTGCATGAGGTCAAGTGATCAACCCTAAGGAATTGCGCAAGCATTTTGGAGGAAATTTCTAATTAATAAGGGCCTATTTCCTTAGGAATTGTGCAAGCAAATAGGGGCTAAGCACATGTAGAAATTGACTAAGTCTCGGATAGAGGCCTTTAGTGAGCGACGAGATAAGTTATGTACTTTCAAGGTGTGCTCAGTTGAGAAAATCAATTGTAATACATCTTTATTCATTTGATTAATGCAAGCATGCATTGGGATTTTTAGTAGATTTCTTTCCCCAGATAAAAGTACTTGTTTCATGTGTGTTATTTCTTCTTGCGTCTCTGATATTTTTGTTCTAAATTGTGAATTGATGTCTGCGGAGTAGTAGAGTAAGTTTGTGTCTTGTGATTTTGATTAAAAATTCATGAGAAGTTGCAAATATAGAACCTAATTTCTACATGGTATTAAAGTTAGATTCACATTAGAGCAAGAAATTCGAAGTTGTTTCTCATAGGTTTGAATTTGAAGATCAGTGTAGCGCGATTTCTTTAGAGCTGAGAAGATGGACTTCAATGGACTAAGGCTAGAGTATGCCTTGGAAGGCACCTCAATTTTTGTTGCATGGAAGGAGCGCATGGAGGTAGTATTAGATGATAATGGATTTCTTGAATATGTTAAGACAAATATTCCAAGACCACCAACAACTGATGTCCAAGATCTTGCACAATGGAATAAATATCTAGCCAAAGCGAGGAGAATAATCTTGGAGGGAGTATGAGATCATATTGTCTCGAATCTCCATGGAAAAGAAACTTTTTCGTGATGTGGAAAGCACTAACATAATTGTTCAAGAATAGCAGTGACCACAGGAAGCTAGAACTCAAGGTTAAACTTCGAAGTATCAAGATGCAGAAGAATGATACTATGCCACAATATCTTAGTAGGTTCACACAATGTCATGATGAACTGGGTGGGGTCAGTGTCACTATCCCTAAAGATGACTTGGTAAGTCTATCCCTTCTGGGCCTTCCTCAGAGTCGGAATATCTATCAAGACTCGATGAATGAAAGGTAGAAACTACCGACTTGGGAGTGCTTATGGTCTGATTTGGTACAGGAGGAGATAAGGTGAAATACCATAGATGGGACCTCATTCAAAGAAGAGGAAAAAGACTTTTCTCTAGTTAGCAAAGAAATGAAGGCTAAACTAAATAATTCCCAAGGTGAGCCTGAATCCAGCCAAGAGGGAAAACAAAAAGATTTGTCAAAAATTAAATGCTTCAATTGTCATGAATTCGGGTACTATGCTACTAAGTGTCCACACAAAAAGTCTAGCAAGGAGGAGTCTGTAATATCAGAAGTAGGTGAAGCTTTGGATTCACAGTTTGAGATAGATTTCACCCTTATCACATGCATGGCCAACACTGTGATGGGGAGTGTGTGGTACTTGGATTCAGGTGCCTCGTTCCACATGACTGGCTGTAGAGATTTTTTAGTGACCTGGAGTAGAAAGATCTCCATATGAATATTGATTTTCGAGACAACAAAAGGTACATCATGACTGCGATTGGTACAATCACCTTTGGGAGGGAGTTAGGATCCCCTCTCAGACTCAAGGATGTCATGTTCATTCCAGGCCTAAAGAAAAACCTCATCTTTGTTGCATTTGTGGAAGACTGTGGTTATGATGTGATCTTTAGCAAAGGAAAATCATTCCTGAGACACATAGCTATGGCATAGGTGAAGCAGATTGGGGATCGAGTCAAGATCTTGTATGCACTTGAGGTAGAAGACGCATGCACAACCTTGAGGACTGATGCGGAGACTAGAGATATGGTAGTTAAGAGCAAGTGTGTTAGACCTCTCAACATGCAACCTCATAAGGAGCCTCAGGAAGTTGTGGAGAAGCAAAAAATGGAGAGGCGGAGAGGAGGAAGTGTGGAGACATCCACTAAAGAAAATACCTCCATTAAGGAGACAGTTTGAGCCAAGTGGGCAGAGGGAGAAAATGCAGTTATAACCCTAGGAGTGATGTGGAGGAATATAGATGCTTAGTCCAAGAGTTGCAAAAATTTGGGCAGGGTCCATTGAGGTATTCTCCTCATGGATCATTACCTTGCTACAGGGGCCCATAGTATTCCATAGCAGGAGGATCAATGTTAGTCAGATACTGAGGAGTGAAGAGGAGTGTTGGCAGCAAAGAAAGAGGCTCAGTAGAAGAGTCAACAAAAACATAGTTTTCCTAGTATACAGTTGTAGAAACAGTTGATTCAGTTTTTTTTGGATGCTTCTCAGTTGCAGATGTTGCAGTACCATGCAATACATTCCACAGGTGCAGGATATGGGTGATTAATAATCCCTTTCTTGCTGAGAGGGAGTGTTGAAAATTTAGCAAGAAAGTCTCAATTTTGATTTTTCCTTAATCAAATTGAGGAAATTCAAAATTCCACATTAGCAGACAACTTGGAGGAGTTAACTAAGGTGACAAGGCTCTTGTCACTTAGTTAAGAACACTCAATTCAATTTAATGAGTTGAAGTTAAATTTTCTTGTTTTTATTCCTAAAAAATAAGAGTCTACCTTAGTTAAATCAAGTTAGGGGCATGAAGTTCAATTGTATCAACTTATTCCTAAATTTTAGGAGCATAGGTTGAGTTAATTTCAGTGGTAATCAATTAAACTAGTTCTAACTTTTAATAGAACTAGTTGGTGGTCAGTTAAGTAGCCAAACATTAGCCTAACTCAGAGATCATCTAGTTAAGTGATCAATAACCTAAAAATTAGCTCATGCAGGCAAATAATATGAGTTGCCCAGTTGTGGTGGAGTTTCCAAGGAAACTTACCCACAGTTGTAAATTAGTTGGGTATACAAGTGTTGCATGAGTTCAAGTGGTCAACCCTAAGGAATTGCGCAAGCATTTTGGAGGAAATTCCTAACTAATAGAGGCCTATTTCCTCAGGATTTTCATAAGCAAATAGGGGCTCAAGTAGAGGTAGAAATTGACTAAGTCTGTGTCATAGGCCTTCAGTGAGAGAAGAGATAGGTTATGCACTTGCAGGGTGTTCTCAGTTGAGAAAAGAAATTGTAATACATCTCTATTCATTTGATTAATTCAAACAGGCATTGGGGTTTTTAGCAGATTTATTTCCCCATAAATAAATACTTGTTGCATGTGCATTGTTTCTTCTTGCATGTTTGAGATTTTTATTTTGAATTGTGAATTAATGTCTGCAGAGCAGTAGAGTAGGTTTTTGTCTTGTGATTTTGATTAAAAAGTCATGAGCAATTGTAAATCTACAATGTAATTTCTACAAAGTTTAAGTAATTTATATATTGATAGTATAGGTTTAATAAATAAATATTTCAAATGAAAGTAGTAGGGACATATAAATCTTGAATGTATGCTCTATCTTTGATGATGTAGCTCAAATCTTGTCTCAAATTTCATGGGGGATTTTTGGCTCATTGTGATAACGCTCGAGGAATAAGATCCCCAACCTTTTTGGATTCTAGGCTCTTGTTGAGTCATAAATTCTTGGTATATCTTGATTAGGGGTGTTGGATATACTCATGGTGTTATAATGGGAGTCTCTAGGTTTGGTCATCCACTTGAATGCCTTAGCATTGATGTTGTAGCCCAAATCAGGTTTTAAATCGCACAGGCATACATCTTTGGCTCATTTCCCTAATCCAGTTTCAAATCACATGAGCCCACATTGTTGGCTCATTCTAATAAGGAAAAAAGAGTAGGCTTCCCCACCCTCTTGGAGTCTCAACTCTTGCTAAGTCATAAATTCCTCGTATATGTGGATTTGGGTTTTTGGATATACTCTTGGTGTTTACTCCAACTAGTTTAAGTCAGCATGGTAAAGAAAAAATGATGTAGTCCAAATATAGGATTTATATCTTAAATTTCTAAAAAAAAAATATTTGCTATTAAAAAATAATTTATTTTTTTCTTACTTAACTTGAAAACTATATGTCAAAACATCTTAGCTCGAGTGTTTTGGTGAACTTTGGAGACATGTTGTAAATAGCCATGGCCAACTGAAGGATTTTTACCTTTGTAGGTACTAAGAAATTATGAGTGGCAACATAGGTTCAAGTCTCTGGAGATATGTTGTAAATAGCCCTAGCCAACTCGAAGATTTTTCAACTTTGAATATACTAAGAAATTATTAGTAAACAAAATGAAACATTAACACAATTATCAAAGAAATATGTCGTCAATTCCACACCTTCTAAAATTTACATCCACCAAGCACAATTAATACAAATAAAAACAAACAAACAAAAAATTAAAAAAAAATAAAATTTGTGTTAGAGATCGAGTCAAAAACTACAAATAATATCAAAATTGATGAATAAAATTCATATTAATTCTTTTGGTTAAATCCATTGATTTATAAAAAGTCAAAGTCTTTGATAATATCAAACCAAAACCCTTCACATTTTCCCAGAGTTTTCTTTGATTACATGAGATCAAGGCATTCATGAAAATTATTGGCCTTAATCACATTAAAGACCTTTGTTATTAGCCTATTTTTCTCCCTAGGATTAATACCTATGATTCATTATGATGTTGACCTTTTTATGGGAATTGACCACCCTTTTTCCCAGTGCTATGCCCCAACCACACGGATCATGGCTTGTGCATGCAGTTGGAAACTTCCAACCGCACGGAGGACACACTATCTGTCCAATAGCCTAGATTTCATTGTTTTGTGCATGTGGTTGGGAGACTTATTTAGACACTTATTATCCCTAGGAGATCAATTTGATTCATCATCTTATCCTATCTATTCAAGCTATCTAGGAATCATTATTGATATGCTCCTAAGCATCTACATTCATCCTCCTAGGAATGCTCTTCCTCTTATTTACACCAAGCCATCTTAGAGGGTGAGGCTAGTTTTCGAGAGCCAACGATTTGGAGAGTGAGCTTCAGAGATTCTATGTTGCCTTTCTGATTCAGATTTGAGGGCTTCATGCCTTTGTGATTCCTTCTTCATTGGGGGGGGAACTTTGTGGGAATGGGGAGAGGAGTACTGAAGTTGTTGGGTGTGGAGACTGATTATCTTCTGTATTCAAAGGTATCGCCGCATTGGACCCCAGTTCGTAATGGGCCAGCAACGTCGTCCATAAAATATTTGTTGTAGGGGGGGTGACTACGACCTTTGGGAGCCCCCCCCTGGCGGGGGGATCGGGGGAAGTGCCCCCGAAGCTAAAAATAGATGTAAAATTGCCTTGTAAAATTTGTAATTTCGTAGTCAATCTAGGCCATTCATTAGGCGGACATCTGATAGTAGAAGTTATGTATAATTTAGGGTTTTTTGCCCTAGAAGGCAACCCCTCACTATATATGAGGGAATTGTATTGTGTCTATGTATATCTGTATTCTGAGCGGGAAGAAAGAGGAGATTGAGTGAGAGCGAAGAGGGAATTACAACGGATATGCTGTAGGTTGTATCTCTTCAGTTTGCTGGATAATATAAAAGGAAGGACTAGCTGTTTCTCCGTGAATGTAGCCCAAATTGGATGAACCACGTATATCTCTGTCTCTCTTATTTTATGCGTTTTCTGTGTTTATATTTCTACAATATTTTATGTGTTCCATTGCTCTATAATATATAATTTTCTAATAGAAGCTAGAGGTATATTGATATATGATCATTAATATTATTAATGGAAATTCATGTTCCTTTCCTTTATATCAACACTTGTAATGATTTATACGTGTATTTCTTGATGTTTTGAGCTAACGATCTTCTATAGGAGATCACTTGTCATATTTGCTTATTTGTGGTTATGTGCAGGATTTGGATCAGAATAAGATGAAAAGGATCACTTGATTGGAGCACAAAGATTCTCCAGCAGGCCCAAAACCCTTCATTGACCTGTGGGGAGGAAAGGTACTTTCTCGTCGTTTATAGCATTGGAAATTTCATAAAATCTACTTACATGGCCATTTGGTTTGGGAACTTTTATTGAATTTTCTTAGCTATTCTTTTTGTTGTCTAGTGATCTTAATCGAGCATAAGATCACAGAGCAATAGCTCCTTGCATGTAGAATTTATTGCAATAGAACTGGTGCTTTCAATGGGAGCATTATTTTTCTTTTCCCGCTTCACTTTGGAATTTCTCTTATTTTCTCCTATTTTGGTTTCCCAACCTCTCCTTAATTTTTCTGATCATTTGTGTTTGTTTTTGGGGTTTATTTTCTGAATATTGGTCTTTTACTTCCACTTCTATGTAATTTTTTCCTGGAAAAAATGGGTTTTGCCCCAACCACATGCATGAAGCTTCTTCTGTGTGGTTCTAAGCTTTTGATTGCTATCTGGTTGTTTTGAGTGTGTGATTGTAACCACATTAAGCAAGAATCATCTATATGGTTGTACTTGTAACCATGAAAACTTAAAATTTTCCTTCTCAAACTTCTGGCCTCCTATCTAGGACTATTCTTGTCTTTCTGTTTGCAGCCTGGGTCTATTACATATCTTTTTTTATTAACTAATTTTCTTGATTGGATCTTTCATTGTTGAAAGAATTTCTTGTTGTGTCTTGGAATTCCATTATTAATTCTCTTTTAGATCTATTGGATATCTCTTGGATTGATGATTTCTATTGCTGCTAACTGTTGATACATCTCTGGTCTGAAGCAATAATGTTTGGTTTGATTGAGGTCTTTCATTGCTTATGTCCTTTAAGGTATTATTTGAGGGATTTTTGGGTTTTTGGTTGAGGCTAGTGTCCTCATATTGGGATATCGTCTTTTCAAATATGTTTGGCTGCTTGAGTTGACTGATTAATTTTGTTTTTCATCTTGATTCTACATCTTTGCTACCTTTCTTTGATTTTTATCACTTGTGCTTGAGTGATTTCCTTTATTTTTGCTTGTTTGTATCACAATTGGTGGTATGGTGTTTGGTTGTGTAGTTTTCATCTATAAAAGTTTATTTGTGTGTGTCTTGATTATTTGTTACCACTCCCATTTAATATTTTTTAAGCATTCATACCTTTATGGTCTAGTTTTGACCATTGTAGAACATTGACCCTTGTTGAGTCATCGTGCTACATCCCTAGCTTGTTGACATGCCTTCCCTTTTCACTTTTATCTTTCTCTTTTATTGCTTGAGTGTAATTTTATCTTTGGATCTGACTTCCTAGCTTTGATGCTTTTGAAGTACTTTTCATTCTAGCTTGGGGATTTCTTTTGCCTCTTTTTTGTTGTTTTTCCTTTTCAGTTTGTTTTGGGTTAAATTTTTTTATAAATTTATGGGATTTTCATTTAAAGAATTTAGTGATAGGTGCATCATCATAGGCATTGGTGTGTCGTGAAAAACTCTTACCCTCCTATAGTTAGAATTCATTGAAGCAAAAAGAAGAATTTAAATATAGCTTCATCAGGGCTACTGATCCAAGATCTTTTGCTTATAGATGTGTTAAAGAATTACATGCATAAATTGTTGCTTAAACATAGAAATTTAATGTGCACATGAGAGAAGAGGAGAAACACATAAAGCATGAAAGAAGACAACAAGACTTGATAACGGAGTTCGTCCAACTTGGACTACGTCTTCGGGCCTTGCTCAATCGATGGGGAGGCCTTCATTCATTAAGTGGCATGAGAAAGAAGAGTACAAGCATCAGTTACAAAAAAGGAGTTTTATTCCTCCATACTGAAAAATGGCTGGAAAATGCAGAAATCAAATGCAAAAACGGGCAGTGCCATTGCGTTCAAGGTGTCGAGAAATGTTGAAACCATATAAAATTTATCAAAATCTAACAAAGTAAAAATCTGGCCCTCCTGCAAAAATCTACCTCGAACTACGTGCGCTCCCTCCTCTATACTAGGTGCATTGGTGAACTAAGTTTTTAAATAAAAAATTGGTCAGAGTTTACAAGAATCTCGTTGTGGAGTTGGTTTGAGATCAGATTGTTACGAAGGAGGTCGAGTGGTCAAACCCCGCCTCCTCCCTTTTTTATATAACAAAATTCTTTAATGGGAAGGGAGGTTGGGTTGGGCCCGCCTTGGGCGGCCCACCCACCTCATATATCCCCTATCCTTGGCTCGTATCTCTTTGTTAATGGGCAGTTGAGGCTGGGTCCGTGCCCCAAGGACTGGCCCATGCTTATTGGTCTTCACATAGCACAAGGTGGTAGGGTCTATGCCCAAGGGTCGGCCCACCACCTTAATCCAGTGGCTCCATTCAATGGGGGGAGGGGCCAGGGGTAATGGCCCACCCCTCCATAAATACATAATTTCGATAAGGTTTGGGGTGGCGAGGTTGGTGGCCTGCCACCCTTTTTCTTAAATAAATTTTGTTATTAAAACAATATACTCGTTTGTTAAAATCTCGATTTTAAGCTAAAGGAGTCATTTTAACCAAGTGACAATTTTGCCTAGAATTTGGTCGGATTTTGTTCGCTGGAAAAAATCTAATTTGTGTCTTCATTAGTCCTGCCTAGTTAGCAAAAGTCAACTGAAATTTGACTGCATCTATCTCCTTCATCCAGACTCGGATTGGAGTGTCGTTCACACCGTTGGAATCAGGGCGACAAGCACTTCGATCTAATGTCAAGTTAATCGTCTTTTCGCCACTTTGAATTTTGAGCCTTTTTCATGCCACTGGTGTCTAGAGATCCACCTAGATCAGTTCTCCCCATTGAGGAGCTTTTGGACCACCAAAAGCTTTATTAGTCAATTGGCAAGTGAGGGAATTGTTACCTCACTCCTTCTTTTTCCATCCATTTTGCCTTGTTAGGGTGCATCCCCTTGAAACCAACTCGAAGGTATTCCACATCTTCCCATCGTGAATTCACTACAAGAAAAAAGGACATTACTGAGGGGCGAAAAATGTCACCATAAACTCATTTGTGACAGTCAAAAGAGCCTTTGTCACCAAAAACTAAACATCACCAAAAGTATAGGTGTTGTAGTGACATTCAAAGTCCGTCACCAATAATGATTTATGATGATGAATAGTGACCACTACCATTTCATATGAGCAATGGTGATGGACCATGGCCTTCATCACAAAAAACTGAACGTCACCAAAGGTGGCATCGCCAAAAGTATAGGTGTTGTAGTGACATTCAAAGTCCGTCACCAATAATGATTTATAATGACGGATAGTGACCATTGCCATTTCATATAAGAAATGGTGATGGACCATAGCCTCCATCACCAAAATTGAACGCCACCAAAGGTGGCATCGCCAAAAGTATAGGTGTTATGGTGACATTCAAGGTCCATCACGACTATTGATTTTAATGACAGATAGTGACTGTCACCATTTCATATGAACAACAACGATTTATTGTGATGGATCTTTCATGGTCGTCACTGTTGCCACATATATATGGTCACGTTCATTGACTGTCACCAAAATCCACCTTGCCAGAAGTATAGGTGTTGTGGTGACATTCAGGGTCCGTCACGAATAACGGCTATAATGACGGACAATGACCGTCACCATTTCATATCAACAACAATGATTTATGGTTATGGACCTTTGAGGGTCATCACTATTGATGCGCATATATAGTGTCGTTTATTGACCGTCACCATTTCATATTTTGGTGAGGGTCAAAAAATGTCACCAAATCTCATTGGTGATGGTCAAAAGAGCCTCCATTACCAAAAATTGATCATTGTCATTCCATATGGATGTCAAAGCACGATGGAATCGAACCACCAACCCCCTGCTTATAAAGCAAGTGCTCTTCCATTGAGCTAGCACCCTTTAAATAATTAGACTTTTAAAAATTAGACCTTGAAACTTCATAAATTGTAAATACTCCAATTTCAATAAAGTCTCGGCAACATTTTACTAAACAAGCAAAGCAACATCGAAGCTGCATGTCCCTACTTAATGGTTATGGAAGTTATGAAAAGTGGGTGGAGGGAAAAATAATTATGTATAAGAGAATCAATATGTTCAGTTGAATACTCAATTAAAAGTGAAACTCTAAAGACATTTATAATTTATTAATGACCTATAACTAGCAAATGCACCAAATATTACAAAGGAAATGTCATGACTCATAAGTGGATAGCATATGGAAGAAGAACATTGATGAAGACAGATGCAACATGTTATAGGTTGAGTGAAAGAAAAATCTCAATGTTGTTGTTGTTTTGTGTTTAGATATCTGAATGATATCTAAACTTATGTGAAAATGTAACATGGATCTCTGAAAACCATGAACGACATATGATAATAAAAAAAATTATATATATATATATATATATATATATATATATATATATATATATATATATATATATATATATATATATATTTCCCCTTTACATAAACTAACATGCAATTTGGAATTTCACAAGTCCGCACTCAAAACATGACAACAACCAACAAATAAAAGAAATTGACTTGGACAAAAATCAATAGCTTCACCTTCATTCTTGAGCTACTTCTGTTTATTTGAATTTGACTTGTGACATTCTTTATCTGACAAGGAATCAAAATCATCACTAGTATTAAATTCATCCAACACAGACTTTGGAGATCCCACTAACATCTGTGTTTTTGTTTCCATGCCTAAAAACCATGGATATCCATGTCGATAGTAGAATAAGATGTGCATTTACTACTGAAGGACACATTCCTTATTAACCATTTTTACCTGACAGAAACCAAAGAGACAACACAATATCAACGTACACAAAATCCCCTACCGAAATATAATCATAAGTTAGCTAAGAAGTCTAAAAGATGTTCTTAATTAATAAAATTTGTATTTGGAAATTTTGTTTCTTTAGATTTAAAAAAGATTATGTTGTACAACACTTCTATCTATTTATCTAGGCAATTATATCATAGCATATGTCACATGGTAGCAATCTACAGTACCTAAAGTAAAAAGACAAATTTTCTCAAGAAAAGAGATTTAGAAAAGAGATTTGAAAACTATATGTTTGTCATCAAAGCTTTAATTAGTTTAACAACAAACTAGTTGGGGTTTGAAAATCAAAACCATTCATAGGAAACAAACAAGACAATGGCCAAAGTCGCTTTCATACAAATAAAGCTAGAGTCACTATTGTCATTGAAGATAACTGAAATTAGAGCTTATTTGCAGGGAAGACTCGTCAATACCATCATTTTTTTTTTCACGATCTGTTGTGTCTCTAGATCCAAATCATATAGCTTACTATTATCAAGTTCTACCTTTCAAGTGTTGATTTTTGGCTCACCTTTTAAAACACAATTCTACCACTCGATTTGATTTTGTTTTGTCATCCTCTGTTTTACATCAATCAATAACCATCCAGCAATGATATAAAGAATAATAGATACACAACAAAGGCCAAAGATGCACTTGTTGTATACCTATGTTCTAGGAATCATCTGACCTTACTGGTGCAAAGAGCTCACCCTAAAAAAACAGCAGCCACATGGAACTTACAAAACTTTTTTAAATCAATATCCAAGTAAACCAATCAAAATATGAACATCCTTTTAATCAATAAAATATCTGACTTAAAATAAAAGTGGCCTAGAATTGAATGTTATACCAACCATGTCAAGTAACTAACATCGCGTGAGAAATATAGGCCATGCATATTGGACTAGAAAAATAATTCATGTGATAAAGCTCAAATTCAAACAGATTACTTACAGCTAAGAAACATGAATAAATGACTTACAACTAAGACATGAGGTTTCCCTTTCGACACTGTCGTTAAATAACTCTTATTTATGTCACAGATCATTAAAATTTTTATGATACTAGGTGGAAGTGGTATTGTAACATTAACCTCTGATAGAGTTTGTGTCCACGGCTAATTCTCAAGATCCGCTCCATTACTAGCATTTGGGGCTAGATAAGATACATGCAAAAACCATGAACATGAAAATGAAATCTACATCCTTGCAAAAAAATGGGAGGAAAAAAATAATCCACAAATTGAAACAAACTATAGGATAAATCATTCCTACAACATGATTATCCTTTCATGAACAATAAAAAAAGAAATCAGGAGAAATGTAATTTTTGTCACATTTTGACAATAATTTCCTTTTGCATATTCTATGAGCAATTGATGGAAAAAATCAGCTAAAGCTTGTCAACATCAAGATTATAGTAAAACATAAAGGAACCGCTCCAACACATATAATCATAAACATAAGTATCTATACATATAAGTATCTATTGAGGACATTGTATTTTTTGAAAATATGGAAGTCAAATCTTTGAAATAACATAATTTATGGTACCACTGCTAATGGAAGAAGTGTCCTCAGACACATAATTTTATTAATCAAAAAAAATAATTACATAATGATTTTGCAAGAGTTTACACCCGAACAACACAAACACTCTTGCAATGAGCTATTTATAAGCTCCATGTCCTAACTACCTCTAATTATGGATCACTTATTAAATAACAAGTGTCCATTTACAATAAATGCTATAAAAACAAACTAGCTAACAAATCTCCTAAAATAGAGCCTAAGATTCGACACATTTGGAGAGTCATATCTAGTTACAACAATATGATAATTCTAAAAGTCTCCATTAAATAATTAAACATTCTACAATAATAATTATTAATTTAATATCTTAAATTAATAATTATTTTATTCTAATTTTATCATAGGTTATAAAATTAGAATAAAATAATTATTAATTTAAGATATTAAATTAATAATTATTATTCTAAAATGTTTAATTATTTAATGGAGACTTTTAGAATTAGCATATTGTTGTAACTAGATATAAATCTCCAAATGTGTCGTATCTTAGGCTCTATTTAGGAGATTTGTTAGCTAGTTGGTTTTTATAGCATTTATTGTAAACGGACACTTGTTATTTAATAAGTGATCCATAACTAGAGGTAGTTAGGACATGGAGCTTATAAATAGCTCATTACAAGAGTGTTTGTGTTGTTCATGTGTAAACTCTTGCAAAATCAATTATGTAATTATTTTTTCTAATTAATAAAATTATGTGTCTGAGGACACTTCTGCCATTATTGTGGTATCAGAGCTCCAGTAATGCTGCAGTGGATGTGAAGAGGAGATTCCAGCTCTACAAGCACATGGAAAACTCCATTAATTTGGTCAGTTAATATTTGGTATGCAATGTATTGATTTGGTATCTATGTTTTTGCTGGAAAAGAACTTTCATCATATAATTGATTTTAGATTTTTAAATCTAAAAATCACTTTCTTTATTATCCCCCTATTTTTTCATGAAAATTTATATGAGTACTGCACTTACCACAATAATCCGTGTAAAGCTTCGTTGCTTGTGCTACGACTTTGTGTTCGATATTTAATGCGTATATAGCATTATTTGAGTCACGAGTTTACAGGCCCTTTGAAATATGCGAGCACAACCTCCAGATTTTGAGGAAAAGTTCTGAGCATGTATCCCTCACCAGCGGGCTCAGGCAGATGAAAGAGATATGCGATTTAATGTTTTGTACTGCATTCTCTACATGAAGGATTGTAATTCGTTACATTGAGTTACAATTGTGGTGAAATTGCTGTGTTAAAAGCAGAAATAGAGTTTGGAACTTATATGGTGAGAAATTGCAGGTTGAATCCACAGATATAGGATACGAAGAAAATTTCAGATATTATATAGTATGCGTTGACATTTTTGTGTTAAATGTAGAAGTGCAGACGAGAGTTTTAAAAAGTCGATTTGCAGTGTTGAAGTTACATTTGAATGGTTAATGTGTGTCTACAGCGCAGGTTTGAAATCGATCTGTGGCTGCATTCCAGTGGTTGTCTCGTGGTTCTTGCATAAAACGTGAAAGAATACTGACTGCATAAGATAGATCAGGATGAGTATTTGTCAAATAAATCAAGCTACCAATCAACTGTCTGTAAGTTGTACTGTCCACCTTTTCCCCCCCTTCAAATTTTGAAAGTTTCAAGTTTTGCTCCATGGGGGTAAGAACGGGCTTGCAATCCTGCATGCCAAATCGCTGAAGAACCTCTGCTGCATACTTACTCTGAGAAATGAAAATATGATGTGGACGTTGGAAGACTTCAACTCCAAGATAGTAGTGAAGTAATCCCAAATCTGTCATCTTAAAACCTACTTGTAACTCCTTTTTCACCTGTGCAATATGATCATCATAGTTGCCAGTAATGATCAAATCATCTACATACATAACAAGAATTACCAGATATTTTCCCTGTTGTCGCACATACAAAGTATCATTAGATTCACTTCGTTGAAAACCAACTTTCTTAAGGTAGTCATCCATCTTTGCATACCAAGCTCGGGGAGCTTGTTTTAATCCATATAAATCCTTAATCTATTTGCATACTTTATGTTCTTGTCCTTCAATTTCAAAACCTGGTGGTTGGGTCATATACACTTCCTCCTATAAATCTTCGTTGAGAAAAGCACTTTTCACATCCATTTGATGAACTTTCCATCCTTTCTGAGCGGCCAATGCAAGTGTTAATTAGATGGTGTTCCATTTAGTTGTAGGAGCAAAAGTTTCCTCATAATCAATGCCTTCCTGTTGCGCAAAACCTTTTGTGACAAGTCGTGCTTTATACTTTTCAAGTTCTCCCTTTTGATTATACTTAATTCTGTAAACCCATTTGCATCCTATGGGTTTAACATTTGCTGGACAATCAACAAGTTTCCAAGTGTTGTTATCAATTACTGCTTGATATTCTTCAACCATAGCCTGTTTCCATTCTTTATGTTTTACTGCTTCTTTGTATGTGGAAGGTTCAGTAAAATCATTTGCTATCAAGGCAAAATTGCCTTCACTTCTATGTGCCCTTCTAGTGCCCTTTTTATTCTGTTCATCAGGCTTTACATCTTTCAAAAGTTGAACTGCCCATTTCAGAAGTTGGTGCTCACTTGTTTGCGCTTTTGTAAAGTCTCCATCATTGTAAAGAGGATTAATATAAACTGATGTTCGTCGTTCAGGTGAAGAATGTGGAGAATCACTATCAGAAGAACTGCTGCTGCTTGGAGATGCGGATGAACTGCTAGAAGACCCAGATGATGTTGTTGATGTAGATGGACTGGATGACTCATCTTCAGAGGAAGGAAAATCAAGTTCATACCAATTTGGTGAAGTTGGTTGACTTTGCATTTTTCCATTTCTTTTACTTCCTTTAGTTTCTAACTTGTGAAGAAGATTTTCAATTTCTTCAGCACTCTTACTCTCAGTTTCATAAAAAATGACATCCCTGCTCACAATGAATTTTCCATTGGTCAAAAGACAATACCCTTTCTTCTCATCAGAATAGCCAATCATTATGCATTTTAAACTTCTTGAGTCAAACTTAGTTCGTTTTTCTTTTGGAACTAAGGCATAACACACTGACCCAAAAACCCTAATATGTTTAACTCGAGGTTTGAAATCAAACCAAGCTTCATAAGGTGTGATTCCATCTAAAGAAGCAGTTGGAGATCGGTTTCTCAAGTAGACAGTTGTATGTATTGCTTCTGCCCAATATGTTGGACTTAACCTCTTGAAAGTTAACATGGATCTCGCCATTCCTAACAAAGTGTGATTCATTCTTTTGACTACTCCATTTTGTTGTGGAGTGGAAACATTAGTAAGATGTCGTCTTATGTCATTTTCACTGCAATAAGTTTTGAATTCATTTGAAGTGAATTCTCCCCCATTGTCTGTCCTGAGAGTACCTATATTTTCTTTGACTTCATTTTCAACAAGTTGGCGAAAAATTTTAAATTTATCAAATGCTTCTGACTTGTTCTTCAAAAAGTAAACCCAAGTCATTCTGCTGAAATCATCAATGAATAGTAAGAAATATTTGCATGCACCAAAGGAAGTTTGTAGTGGTCCACAAACATCACTGTGAACTAGTTGTAGCCACCTGTTTGCACGCCATGAACTTGTTGGAAAACTTTCTCGACTTTGTTTGCCATAAATGCAAGCTTCACATTTTGCATTTTCCCTTTTGAATGTGGGAAGTCCTTTAACCATTCCTTGTTTCTGCAACTGAGAAAGACTCTAAAAATTCAAATGTCCATATCTTATATGCCATAGTCTTATAGGTGAAATACCTGTAGTCACTGCCCCTGCAAAATCAGAATGCCTTGGAATAACTGTCCCTTTCATCTGTAATAGTTTTCCATCTTAATAACCTGTCATGACTGTTTTCAAGTTCTGTTTGACTGAATTAATCTTGACTAAACCATCTTCCATAATCACCTGATGTCCTGCTTGTCGAATTGTGACTAAACAGAGCAAATTTTTCTTAAAACTGGGTACATACCATACATTGGAAATCATTTTTTCTCCAATTACAGCGAGAAAAAATTTTACTACTCCTTTTCCATAAGGAGTATGTTTTGTATCATCGGCAAGAAAAATGGAATTCCAGAAAAAATCACGTCGACAAGTCATGTGCTGAGTTGCTCCGGAATCCAAGATCCAGGCATCCTCATAGTCACTTCTAAGATGGGATGAAAGTTGTGATGCTGGCGAGGAAGTAAAAACATATTCTGAGTTATCTTCATCTTGATCATTGGCAAATTGCGCTGAATGCTGCTGAAACTTGGGAATTTTATTAAGTGAAGTTCGACAATCTTTAGCATAATGGCCAACTTTGTTGCATCTTCAACACACAATTTGACTTAAGTCTTTTCCTCTTCCTGAAGATTGTCCTCGGCCTCTGCTTTCACTTCTATTTTGAGATTGTCCTCTACCTTGATTATTATATCCTTGTCCTTGAAAATTGCCTCTTTCTTGATTGTTTCCTCTACCTTGAAAATTATTTCTTCCTCCTCTGTTAAAATTGTTTCCTCTGCTTTGACTTTGACCTCGATTATGTGTTGCTTGATTCTGATTCCCTCTGCCTCTGCCTCGAGAACTGTCTGCTGATGATTTACTAGTGCTGGCCTTTGTGACAAAAACATCTTCACCAACTTTCTTCTTCTTCCCAAAAGTTTTATCATGTTGAGTCAACATTTCACAGAGTTCATCAAACTTTAGTTTCTCTAATTTCCCAATTACTTGTAGAGTCTCCAAAAAATGCGTGTAGGAAGAAGGAAGTCCAGCAATTACAATTGTGACCATAAAGCTATCATCAATTGTAGGAAAACCAGCATTAATAATTTCTTGCCTAATATTCTTAAGTCTTGAGATATATTCAAGAACATCACCGCCTTTAGTTAATTTTTGTTGCAACAATTTTAATTGTAGATCGACTTTCTTTGATTCAGGCTGAGTATCAAAGAGGTCTTTAAAAGTTTTCAAGGCAGACCATGCATCTATAGCATTTTCTATATGGACCTACATTTCATCATTCACAGAAGATTTAATAAGAGCTAAGGCTTTAACATTCTTGATTTCCCATTTTGCTAGTGTAGCTGCATCTGTGGGTTTATTCGGCTTAACATCTCCATCACATATTCCCTACCATAATTCATTGTAAATGAGAGTGCTTTCGATGAAACGATGCCATGTTTTATAAGTTTTTGTGCCTTCAAGTTTGTCGGAATCAGAAAAAAAATTAATCAACTTAGACATTTTACCGTTGAAGCACGGCACCAAGAATCAGAACAAAAATGACAAGATAGTCAACAAAACACACCACGCAAAAAAAAAAAACACGATCTATCAGGGCTTGGCCTTGAACCCCATATAGTCATTGAAGCAGGAGAAAAATGACTGAGCTTTGCACTTGGCTCTAGTCAATTTCTCAAAAATTACAGGGCAACTTTCAAAATTTGACTTTTACAATGATGCTCTTGCAAAACTTGGTAAAAAAAATTACCCCCCCTCAAAGCAAAATTACTTTGAGTTACAATGTGATGATCCCAAAGAACTTCTTAAAAACAAATTACCCAACACACCTTATATCTCCAATTTACAAATTAAAAAACTCCTTATTACTCCAAAAAAAATTTACTCCCCCTAATCGATTTTCACCTGCAAACTTAATAAACATTCAAACATTTAAAACGCAGTCTTGGATACCAAACGCTGGCAAATTTTGCAATCCTCCATGATTTGACACACCAGAAACACATTTACCATAAGGTGATCCACGTATTCAGTTATCACTCCATCCGCAAGTCACTTAACACAATTACTTCAGCGCCAACAAAATCTGTTCTTCTTCATGAAACAAGGAAATCATTTTTTAGTTCTACAGATTATCTGCAAATTTAAAAGTCTGCCAATCGAATTTCATTCGATCAGATCTTCCATGCCGTTGAATTCCTTTAAAATGCCCTTCCGGCATTCATTAACACTGTATTCATTCTTCATTCCAGTTTTGATTATGGTTCCTCGCTTCCACAGATCGATTTCAAACCTGCGCTGTAGACACACATTAACCATTCAAATGTAACTTCAACACTGCAAATCGACTTTTTAAAACTCTCGTCTGCACATCTGCATTTAACACAAAAATGTCAACGCATACTATATAATATCTGAAATGTTCTCCGTATCCTATATCTGTGGATTCAACCTGCAATTTCTCACCATATAAGTTCCAAACGCTATTTCTGCTTTTAACACAGCGATTTCACCACAACTGTAACTCAATGTAATGAATTACAATCCTTCACGCAGAGAATGCAGTACAAAACATTAAATCTCATATCTCTTTCATCTGCCTGAGCCCGCTGGTGAGGGATACATGCTCAGAACTACTCCTCAAAATCTGGAGGCTGTGCTCGCATATTTCAAAGGGCCTATAAACTCGTGACTCGAATAATGCTATATACGCATTAAATATCGAACACAAAGTCATAGCACAAGCAACGAAGCTTTACACTGATTATTGTGGTAAGTGCAGTACTCATATAAATTTTCATGAAAAAATAGGGGGATAATAAAGAAAGTGATTTTTAGATTTAAAAATCTAAAATCAATTATATGATGAAAGTTCTTTTCCATCAAAAACATAGATACCAAATCAATACATTGCATACCAAATATTAACTGACCAAATTAATGGAGTTTTCCATGTGCTTGTAGAGCTGGAATCTCCTCTTCACATCCACTGCAGCATTACTGGAGCTCTAATACCACAATAATGGCAGAAGTGTCCTCAGACACATAATTTTATTAATCAGAAAAAATAATTACATAATTAATTTTGCAAGAGTTTACACCCGAACAACACAAACACTCTTTCAATGAGCTATTTATAAGCTCCATGTCCTAACTACCTCTAATTATGGATCACTTATTAAATAACAAGTGTCCATTTACAATATATTCTATAAAAACCAACTAGCTAACAAATCTCCTAAAATAGAGCCTAAGATACGACACATTTGGAGAGTCATATCTAGTTACAACAATATGCTAATTCTAAAAGTCTCCATTAAATAATTAAACATTCTAGAATAATAATTATTAATTTAATATCTTAAATTAATAATTATTTTATTATAATTTTATAACCTATGATAAAATTGTATTTTTGGATCATCTAACAACTGCCTTACGAAGTCCATTCATTCAAGTATTTACAAAGTCCATTCAGGAATTTCTTCAAAGTTCAAAGTTCAAACAATTAACATGTAGCCTAAAAAAACTCAGATTTGAAAAGGAGATAACCCAAAAATGTAGAGTATATATCTCACATTTAAATATCCTACTTTCCAGACATTGAAATGACACTTTTTAGCATACTATTGTGAATTCAGCCCAAAATGCTAGAAAAAAATATTGATGGTTATTTTTTAAAATGGAAACTAGGGCCAAATTCCACTTTGAACAGCTCCTTTGGGGAATATAATTGTGGCATTGAATTCCTCTTTTCTAGAGGATCAAAATCGATCTAAATATCGTCAAATTTGGATAAGTAGAAGCAGAATTTTGAATTTATGTTTCTCTCATGTAAATTATTGAGGTCGGCCTCAACTATATGTCGACTTAAGAAGATCAAAAGTCACGTCCCCTCAACTCCGCTGAATAGTGTAGATAGAGGAGCATTCTCTCTCATTTGGGACACATCAATCAAAAGAAAAAGATATCTTTGTGGCAGTGAAGATTAAGGAGAATAAATTCTTGTTATTGTTTGGACTATTTTGGTTAAGGGTTTGTCATAATAGGGCCGAGTTTGGAAGCAGTGCTTCGCTATGGTTAAGAAAAATCTTATATATGGGTTGTGGCTTGTTTTGTATGGGAATTATAGTTTGGCTACATCTAGAAGATATTCTCACAGCTTGACCGCAAGCCTTGAATCACTTGCCCAAGAAGCTGAAATACAATTGTTACACAGTAATTTGTCACCATTTGTCACCGTCCCTATCACCCCTCTCCCGCACTTTGGAGGACTCATTCCGGGACCTATGAAAAGTGATATAACTTGAAAACACTTGCATTATATTCCTCTAAGTATGGACTTCATATGCCCTGAAGACATCTCCTGCAGAATATCCTTAAAAAGTTCCCGTTTTCCATTAGCGCGGATCCACAGTGTATTACTCGTGCCAATGGGGGAAATCCTCCAAAGAGGGCATGGCAGTTGGCACTCTGTCTCAGAGCTATACTCGCGCCAACCGAGTTTGGGAAAGCTTTTTAACAAATGCACGCGTGAAGGTTCTTTCCTTTCGACTCATGAAGCTTTTTAAGGATAATGCCAATCCCATGGATGTCGTGATTAATCTTATCTCCCTTTCCTCTATCCATAATAGCTTTTTGAGGATAAACCCAATCCCATAGATTGATCCTATCTCCTTCTCCTCCATCTATAAAAGCTTGTTATGTTGCCTTTGACAAGCTAGTTCGAGCATAGGGAGAATTATACTTTCAGAAGTCTAAGAGATTGCTGTAAGAGTCTTCTTTGCATTCATAATCAAAGAGAGAGAGGCTTGTTCCCAATCCTGACAAGCTTTGCAAGACATATGTAGCTGATCACCCAGCCAAAGGATGATTTGACGTCAGAACTATGGTTGTATTCTTCTTTGTTGTTTATCAATAATAGATGACTATCATTATAGTTCCACTCTTGTTGTTCATTGTAATGATGTTTGAGTTATATCTTTTCTGACCGGTATATAATTGCATCTATTGGATTTTATGCTTATATTTGTGTCGTTCTTTGCATGTGCAGGTGTCCATTCACGAAGATCGTGAGGATCGTGACTGGCCGGAGCAAAGGAACGGGAGTGTCGACTCTTCTACAACACTAGCATTGGAATCCAAGTAGGCTCTCATCATTTACCTTTAATTTGTAATTAGGAACCTACGTGTTAGCATTGTTTGATTGTTGCTAGACCCATTCTGGGCTAGTGGGGATCACCTCTATCCACAGAGGGGATTTACGTCGACAATAATTTGGCGACTCCACTGGGGAATTGTTATTTGTTGTTTGATTTGTAAACTTTGGACGAAGCCTGAAGTACGGCCAGATAGCCTTTTAAATGCTATTGCTCTGCATTAGCGAAGTAGATCAACGCCACTTCAGTCAATCTCCGGTTTGGTTTACGAACTAAACAGCTTGGAGTTTGTCTTGCCTCTTTGGTTTTTATTGTTTTGCTTGCCTGGCCAGCTTTCTGGGTTGATTCTTTAGTTGTCTCTTGCTTCTTGGTCTGTCAGGGTACTGCTGGCCTAGTCTTGGATTTCTTTTTTTTTATTTTAGCATAGCAAACTCAACTGGTGCTCTTTTTTGCATGATAGTCGCACCATTGGCACCGCTTGTCAATGTACAGCCCGTGCCAATCCTCAATTGGCGCTACTTTTAGCCTGAAAGTTGCACCAGCCTAGGGAACCTTTTAGAGTTTTCTTGTTTTGAGCCTTCGAAGCTTGGTTTTAGTGTCTGGATACTTCCTCTCAATCACTTGAGTGTGTTAGAGTCTTGTTTGACTGGTTCTTGGCCTTTACCTTTTGGGTGTTTGCTTTTTCTACCGATTTCACATTTTAGCCCTAGGGCATCTAGTGGCTTTGTGCACCGAGCCTTCCTTAGGAGCTTTGGCCTTCTTTTGGTCCAGTCGACTTTTTGGTTACTCTCTTGCACTTGTTCAGTGATTGTTAAAGCTTTTTATTGTGTTATTTGAGTGATTCTCTTCTTTTCACTTGGATTTCGCTTGGCTTCGTTTTGGGCTTAGATTACATGGCCAATTGAGGTCTTTGAGATCTTCTCTTGGTTCTGAAGGACTGCCTTGGTATTTAGGGACTTGATTGTTTTTTCATTGAGTGAAATTTGTATTTTTACTCTTTGTTATTATCTCTCAAAATTTGTTTAGTGCATTTTGCCATCGAAAAGAAAACGAACAATCTCTTTTGCATTGCAGTAGTTAATGGAAATTAGAGCTTTTCATTGTTATTAGCAATTAGTGACTTTAAAGAAAAGTTTCGTTTATTGCCATTAGCTGCATTAGAGTCATTTTTGATTGTTTTATGATCATTTTGTTTGATTGAAAGATCTCAACTCTTCCGTAGCTAGCATTCATCGAATAAAATGATACATTTTGGCATATAGCTTGCATTGAGGAAATTGTGAGAAATTACATACGGTAAGGCCTAAAAATCGAAACCTAATCCAAGATCAACTGTAAAATAAACTGAATGAATCTAACAACGCATTGGAACATAACACACACATTTAGAGGTCTAGGCTAGAGACGTTCTCCGGCTTCGTTAAACCTAGTCTCTTTTGCTTCACTCAAGGTTGGGTGATTCCTCCTTTCGTGACGCAATAGTGGTCTAGCACGGATTTGAGCTCCCATGTACCGTCGAGTATATGGGGAGACCCCACTAGGTTATCATCCTTTATCCATAGGAATCCGTGTCTGCCGCCTTACAAGCCGTAAGCGCCGAACACAGCATTCGGGAAGATTGACTGCCATACGAAAAGTCCTTGGTTTTCATACGATTGCCAAGGTGTATAAGCAGTTTTACGGATTGTCTGGTAAACCTTTTACCTAGTTTCTCCAGAGTAGTCACTTTCGTTCCTTTTCGGACTCCCTAAAAGAAAAGGTCCATCTGAGCACTTGTCACTTCATGCTCATTAAACATTCGAAGGTGACTAGAGTCATCTTTTTGTCCTTTTCTCGACTCTTAAAAAATGAAAAGGTCAAGTTATGTCCTCGCGTCTTAAAATTTATTCGGCCACGATTCACATCTACCCGATTAGATCTTGTTTGTGTTAGCTTGAGTAGGGTTCTTTCTCGTTTTCAATGGCAACCTTCCCCGAGTCTACCGGCCAAGGTGTTCCCCTGGATGGAAACCCTATTCCATTTCCTTCTTTTGGAAATGTCGATGCTCCGTATATGGCATCTTTGTCTTTGCCTGGGTTAACTATCAGTTTGCCCGTATGGTTGTTTTCAACCTCGGTGGTCCCGAGTGTGATGACTCCTTTTCCACCGTCCCCTCCACCCAAACAACATCATGTTGATTCCAAGGTGGACCTCTCCCCTTCTTCGCCTGTTTTTGCGTCCTCATCTTCTACTTCGCTTGGCGAAAGTCTGGATTCAAGTAACCAGGTGGCTAAGAAGAAGAAGAAGAAAACGAAGAAGAAGAAGACTCCTAAGCGAGAGGTTAAAAGTACAACTCAAGTCGAGCCACCTTATGCTCCTCCGCGGAAGGTCAAATTTCCTTGTAGGTTGTGCAAGGAGGACCATCTTCTTCGCGATTGTCCTGGCATTCCCAAGGTCTTAGAAGTATGCTCTCGTGATCCGGCCTGCCCCTCATCGTCCTCTAAAGCTCATGGTGATGCTACTCTATTAGCTAGAAATGGTAAGGGAAAAGGGAAGATTCGAATCCCTTGTAGACTTTATGAAGGCAATCATCCCCTTCACCTTTGTCCACTCATGGATAAAGCCTCTGTTGTCTTGGAAAGTCTCACAGCTCCTTCACCCCAACTACCCATTGGCTATCAACGTCTCTCTATAGTCGCAGATCGTTCCCCTACTGACAAAGAGATCGACCAAGATTCCTCTTTTGTACAGCCTCCTCTTCCTGAACCTGGCTCTGCCAAGCCAGTTCCAGACCAACCATTGGTCGGAAAGAGTGTCGACTCAAGTTCACCACCCGATCACTCTGTGTCGGAAGAGCATCATTCCCATGTTCTTCTCGTCTCCTCAAATTCTCCTGAGTCTGGAAATGACTCTCCTATCCCAGCTGCTCCCGAGAGTCCTGCTTCGGTCCCTTTAGAGTAGGAGGGCAATCATACGATTCCCCCACCAAGTAGCTCAGTCGTTTCCTTCGACTAGAGTCGTTTGGCCACCTCTCGCCTTCCATCCCATGTGCCTTTCTGGGTCACGGTACACGCCTATAATAGGGCAATACCTTGCACTATTTTGGATGAGGGTGCATCTGTCAGTCTTATGCCTGCCACTACTTGGCAAGCTTTGGGTTCCCCACAGCTTGTGCCAGTCGTGCCGAATCTGACGGCTTTTGACGGAGGAACTAGTCAACCATTAGGGATCCTTCCAAAGTTCCCTATTACTTTGGGAGGCAAAACCGTCTATATAGACGTATCAGTTACCCAAGGTGCTTTAGATTTCAGTCTTCTCCTTGGCCGTGACTATTTTTATGCCATGGGGGCCCTAGTCTCTTCACTTTTCCATGTGGTTTGCTTTCCACACGATGGAAGGATAGTGACTATAGATCAGTTATCGTTCGTTCATCCCCGGGTGCCTCCTGCGCAGTCGTCATCCCCTCCTGGTTTTCATCCACCAGTTGCATCTGCCCCACCATAGATCAACTACGTGGCCACTTATCCCGTGCCTGGATCCAGTGATGCCGCCATCGTGCATAGTGTCCTGGGGGCATTGGGCCCTGACTTCCAAGATGTTGGCCTTCCATCGGGCATGGCACTCTTGGAAACACCAACTTCCTATTCATTATGATGAAGTTCGGGCGGAGCATAGTTCGTTTTCCTATGTCAAGCTCCTTAAAAAATGAAACTGGGTCTGGTCAAGCATAGTTCCTGATCTTGTGTCAAGCTCGTTAAAACATGAAACAAGGGTTATGAGGATAGTTCTTTTACTGTGTCAACCTCATCAAAAAATGAAAGAACTCCCTTTCCAAATCGAGTCTTTGATTAAGATCTCGTAAAATCCAAGTCAAGTCTTTCCAAAATCTCGAAAGTGAACCTTCATTCCATCCACCTCGTTGAATGCAATAAAGCTTGGGGGGCATGTACCTCGATTTGCATCATTATGCTGGGGGCATGCGAACTCATAACAAGCATAGTAAATCGTTTCAAGCTTGTGTAAACATGAAATCGAATCCAAGCAGAGTTCTCCATGGTTCAAGCTTGTGTAAAAATGAACCCATACCTAATTTACATCTTGTGATTGCCGCCTATCCGCTACATTTTGCTAGATGAACCTTGGTTGTTTCATTCCATCGACACCATCTCTTTAGCTGATCATATGCTTTCACTTGGTTGTTTATCCTTTCCTAAGGAACTGCAGCGATGAGTGGTTTTATTAGCCAGCCTCTTGACCATTATATGTTTTGAGCAGTTCCACCATTTCTGGAACCAGTTGCTACCCTTTATACCACTCGTTCCTCCAGGACGAGTCTCCTTTTAAGCTCTTTTCTGACTCGTAAAAAATGAAAAGATTTCCGAGTATTTTTCCCTTTTTGACTCGTTAAAGAGAATAAAAATGGAGGTCTGCTTTCATCTCTTTTCCGACCGTTTAAAGAAGAAAAGATTGCTGAGTTATTCCTCTTTACTCTCTAAACGTAAATAAGGGGTGGTCGTCTTTAAACTCTTTTCCGACCGTGTAAAAACGAAAAGATTGTCGGGTCCTTGTCATTTCAGGCTCGTTAATGGTTATGAAACGATGTGATTTCGGTCGCTTTTCTACTTTTTCAGGTCGAAGTCACTAAGCATGAAAAGTACTCCTTAATCATAATGGTCTGGCGATTCTTTCGAGCATTGTTTTATACTTTTTCGGACTCGAGAGACACAACTTTATGAAAAAGGACACCCTTGGAGTTTTCTTTTCTACTGTCTTTTCAAACTCTCTAAACATGAAAAGATGCCAAGTTCTTCCTCTGTCAGACTCGTTAAAACCTGATGACAATGGATTCCGTCGAAATGACACCTCACAAGCATATGCTATCCCCATCAAGCTTGTTAATAAAAATAACTAGGGTACTCGCCAGAAATGGTGGGGGAAAATGGAACCATAATTATTGTCATGTCGGCAGTATGTCACTCATGAACATGGCACTTTATTTGCTTTCGTGTTTGGGCGGGGACATCTCATCTCGTTTTTCACTTGCCTCCATGGATTTGGGTGATCCTGTTTGACCTCTCATTTGCTCATTGCCTCGTCACCATGACCTTTGATCCATTGATGTCAAATACTGCCAAGTCCACTGTCGTGCCGCCGATATGTTCAAGAGAAGTTGACCTCTGCAGAATAACAACCTCCCTCTGATAGCTCGCATAATTCTGATTCACCACAACATTCTTCCTCTGTCTCGTGTCGATGATGTGGGAAACACTATGGCCCACCTTCGATCAAGGTCACTTCCTGTCAACTTCAGCCCATTATCCAAGAAGCTGATCTAGAGACTCCCTTCCGGTGCCTTGGAGCCTGCATGCCTCAATGGCAGGTTCTTCGTGTTTGACATGAGGTTTTCATCATTGGCCTCCGATCGAATGATTCTACAGGTGTTTGATGCCAGCTCACTGATTTTCACACCGTAGATTGTACCTATAGTACCTTGAGGGCCAACGTCATTATTGGTGGTACCTCTCACGTTTGTTAATAGTTTTCATTATTGACTGGTAATCAGACGATGTTCATGCATGTTCGACTTCAACTCATGTACTCGCATGCTTGAACTTGTACTTTTGTTCAGGTCGAGATGGAGCGCAAGACCCTGGATTTTGTCTGTTGGAATCCAGGCTGCGATTTTGTGGATTATTGTGATTATTACATGACTCATTCACTGGATGGCTGTGACCATGCCTGAGTCTATTCATCGATCCTCACCGGATGGCTGCGCCCATACCTTGGATCTAGATTATTATGTACTCTGTTATGGATGGCTGCGCCCATACCACATATATCATGTACTTGAGATATCAGATTCTCTGGTGGCAGCATTTTCAGTTGCATGTGTTCTTGTAAAGCATTTCACCCCTCTCTCTCTCGGGCCTCATGCTTTAGGGGGCATCTGTTACACAGTAATTTGTCACAGTACCTGTTACCCCTCCTCCACACTTTGGAGGACTCATTCCGGGAACTGTGAGAAGTGACATAACTTGAAAACACTTGCATTATGTTCCCCTAAGCATGGACTTCATATGCCCTGATGACATCTCCTGCAGAATATCCTTAAAAAGTTCTGTTTTTCCATTAGCGCGAATCCACAGTGTATTACTCGCGCCAATGGGGGAAATCCTCCAAAGAGGGCGCGCCAGTTGGTGCTCTGTCTCAGAGCTATACTCACGCCAACCGAGTACGGGAAAGATTTTTAACAAACGCACACGCGAAGGTTCTTTCCTTTCGGCTCATGAAGCTTTTTAAGGATAATGCCAATCCCATGGATGTCGTGATTAATCTTATCTCCCTTTCCTCTATCCATAATAGCTTTTTGAGGATAAACCCAATCCCATAGATGGTGTGATTGATCTTATCTCCTTCTCCTCCATCTATAAAAGCTTGTTATGTTGCCTTTGACAAGCTAGTTCGAGCATAGGGAGAATTATACTTTCAGAAGTCTAAGAGATTGCCGTAAGAGTCTTCTTTGCATTCATAATCAAAGAGAGAGAGGCTTGTTCCCAATCCCGACAAGCTTTGTAAAGCATATGTAGCTGATCACCAGCCAAAGGAGGATTTGACGCTAGAACTATGGTTGTATTCTTCTTTGTTGTTTATCAATAATAGATGATTATCATTATGGTTCCACTCTTGTTGTTCATTGTAATGATGTTTGAGTTATATCTTTTCTAACCGATATATAATTGCATCTATTGGATTTTATGCTTGTATTTGTGTTGTTCTTTGCATGTGCAGGTGTCCATTCATGGAGATCATGGGGATCGTGACCAGCCGGAGCAAAGGAACGAGAGAGGCGACTCTTTTACGAATATTAGCGTTGGAATCCAAGTAGGTTCTCATCATCCACCTTTAATTTGCAATTAGGAACTTGCGTGATAGCATTGTTTGATTGTTGCTAGACCTGATCTGGGCTAGTAGGGATCGCCTCTGTCCGCAGAGGGGATTTACCTCTCCAACAATTTGGCGACTCCACTGGGGAGTTAGCTTGTTGTTTGATTTGTAAACTTTGGACGGAGCCTGAAGTACAGCCAGATAGCCTTCGAAACGCTATTGCTCTGCATTAGCGAAGTATATCAACGCCACTTCAGTCAATCTCTGGTTTGGTTTTTGAACTAAACAGCTTGGAGTTTGTCTTGCCTCTTTGGTTGTTGTTGTTTTGCTTGCTTGGTCAACTTTCTGGGTTGATTCTTTGGTTGTCTCTTGCTTCTTGGTCTGTCTGGGTACTGCTGGCCTAGTCTTGGATTGCTTGTTTTTTATTTTAGCATAGCAAACTCAATTGGCACTCCTTTTTGCATGATAGTCACGCCATTGGCGCCGCTTGTCAATTTACAGCTCGCGCCAATCCTCAATTGGCACTACTTTTAGCCTGAAAGTCACACCAGCCCAGGGAACCTTTTAGAGTTTGCTTGTTTTGAGCCTTCCAAGCTTGGTTTTTGTGTTTGGATACTTCCTCTCAATCACTTGAGTGTGTTAGAGTCTTGTTTGACTGGTTCTTGGCCTTTACCCTTTGGGTGTTTGCTTTTTTCTACCAATTTCACGTTTTAGCCCTAGGGCATCTAGTGGCTTTGTGCATCGAGCCTTCCTTAGGAGTTTTGGCCTTCTTTTGGTCCAGTCGACTTTTTGGTTACTCTCTTGCACTTGTTCAGTGATTGTTAAAGCTTTTTATTGTGTTATTCGAGTGATTCTCTTCTTTTCACTTGGTTTTCATATGATTGCCAAGGTGTATATGCAGTTTTATGGATTTGTTTGGTAAACACTTTGCCTAGTTTCTCCAGAGTAGTCACTTTTGATCCTTTTCGGACTCCCTAAAAGAAAAGGCTCACCTGAGCATTTGTCACTTCGAGCTCACTAAACATTCGAAGGTGACTAGAGTCACCTTTTCTTCCTTTTCTCGAGTCTTAAAACATGAAAAGGTCAAGTTCAGTTCCCTTGTCTTAAAATTTATTCAGCGGCGATTCACATTTACCCCGTTAGATCTTGTTTGCGTTAGCTTGAGTAGGCTTCCTTTTCGATGGCAACCTTTCCGGGGTTCACCAACCCAGGGATCCCCTCTGACGGAAACCCTAGTCATTTCGCTCCTTTTGGGAATGTTGGTACTCCTTACATGGCAATGTTGTCCCTCCTAGGGTTAACTATTGGGTTGCCTGTTTGGTTGTTCCCAACCTCTTTGGTCCCTGCCGTCTCAACTTCTGGTCAATCAGTCCCTCCACCTGAACAACATCATGTTGATTCTAAGGTGGACCTCTCCCCTTCTTCGCCTGTTTCTACGTCCTCATCTTCTACTTCGCCTGGTGAAAGTCTAGATTCGACTAACTAGGTGACTAAGAAGAAGAAGAAGAATACGAAGAAGAATAAGTATCCTAAGGGGGAGGCTAAGACTGCAGCTAGTCCCTCGAGTACACCTCCCATCGGTCCACCTTCTCCTCCTCCAGGGAAAGTCAAATTTCCTTGTAGATTATGCAAGGATAACCATCTTCTGCGCGATTGTCCTGGCATTCCCAGGGTCTTAGAAGTATGGTCTCACGATCCGGCCCGCCCCTCATCATCCTCTGAAGCTCACGGCGATGCTACTCTATTAGCTGGAAATGGTAAGGGAAAAGGGAAGATTCGAATCCCTTGTAGACTCTGTGAAGGCAATCATCCCCTTCACCTTTGTCCACTCATGGATAAAGCCTCCGTTGTCTTGGAAAGTCTCACAGCTCCTTCACCCCAACTACCCGTTGGCTATCAACGTCTCTCTGCAGCCGCAGATCGTTCCCCTGCTGACAAAGAGATCGACCAAGATTCCTCTCTTGTCTAGCCTCCTCTTCCTGAACCTGGCTCTGCCAAGCCTGTTCCAGACCAACCATTGATTGGAAAGAGTGTCGACTCGAGTTCACCACCTGTCCACCACTCTGTTTCGGAAGAGCATCATTCCCATGTTCTTCTCGTCTCCTCAAATTCTCCTACGTCTGGAAATGATTCTCCTATCCCAGCTGCTCCCGATAGTCCTGCTTCGATCCCTTTAGAGTAGGGGGGCAATCATACGATTCTCCCACCAAGTAGTTCAGTCGTTTCCTTCGACTGGAGTCATTTGACCACCTCTCACCTTCCATCCCATGTGCCTTTCTGGGTCACGGTACATGCCTATAATAAGGCGATACCTGGCACTATTTTGGATGAAGGTGCATCTTTTAGTCTTATGCCTGCCACTACTTGGCAAGATTTGGGTTCCCCACAGCTTATGCCAGTCGCACCGAATCTGATGGCTTTTGACAGAGGAACTAGTCAAGGGATCCTTCCAAAGCTCCCTATTACTTTGGGAGGCAAAACCGTCTATATAGACGTATCGGTTACCCAAGGTGCTTTAGATTTCAGTCTTCTCCTTGGCCGTGACTATGTTTATGCCATGGGGGCCCTGGTCTCTTCACTTTTCCGTGTGGTTTGCTTTCCACACGATGGAAGGATAGTGACTATAGATCAATTATCGTTCGTTCGTCCCCGGGTGCCTCCTGTGCAGTCGTCATCCCCTCCTGGTTTTCATCCACCAGTTGCATCTGCCCCACCACAGATCAACTACGTGGCCACTTATCCCGTGCTTGGATCCATTGATGCTGCCATGATGCATAGTGTCCTGGGGGCATTGGGTCCTGAATTCTGAGATATTACCCTTCCACCCGGAGTGGCACTCTTGGAAGCCCCGACTTCCTGTTCATTCTAATGAAGTTCGGGCGGAGCATAGTTCGTTTTCCTATGTCAAGCTCCTTAAAAAATGAAACTAGGTCTGGCGGAGCATAGTTCGTTTTCCTATGTCAAGCTCCTTAAAAAATGAAACTAGGTCTGGTCGAGCATAGTTCCTGATCTTGTGTCAAGCTCATTAAAAAATGAAATAAGGGTTATGAGGATAGTTCTTTTCCTAGGTCAACCTCATCAGAAAATGAAACATCTCCTCCTTTCCAAATCGCGTCTTTGATTAAGATCTCGTAAAATACAAGTCGAGTCTTTCATAGATCTCGAGAGTGAACCTTCATTCCATCCACTTTGTGGAATGCAATGAAGCTTGGGGGGCATGTACCTCATTTTGCGTTATTGTGCTGGGGGCATGCGAACTTATAACAAGCATAGCTTTTCATTTCAAGCTTGTGTAAACATGAAACCGAATCCAAGCAGAGTTCTCCATGGTTCAAGCTTCTATAAAAATGAACCCATACCTGAATCCAAGCAGAGTTCTCCATGGTTCAAGCTTGTGTAAAAATGAACCCATACCCATTTTACATCTTGTGATTGCCGTTATTTCGCTAAATTTTGTTAGATGAGCCTTGGTTGTTTCATTCCATTGCTACCATCTCTTTGGCTGATCATATGCTTTCACTTGGTTGTTTATCCTTTCCTGAGGAACTGCAGCGATGAGTGGTTTTATTAGCCAGCCTCTTGACCATTATATGTTTTGAGCAATTCCACCATTTCCGGAACCAGTTGCTACCCTTTATACCACTCGTTCCTCCAGGACGAGTCTCCTTTTAAGCTCTTTTCTGACTTGTAAAAAATGAAAAGATTGCCAAGTATTTTTCCCTTTTTGACCCGTTAAAGAGAATAAAAATGGAGGTCTGCTTTCAGTTCTTTTCCGACTGTTTAAAGACGAAAAGATTGCCAAGTTATTCCTCTTGACTCACTAAACGTAAATAAGGGGTGGTCGTCTTTAAACTCTTTTCCGATCGTGTAAAAACGAAAATATTGTCGGGTCCTTGTCGTTTCAGGCTCGTTAATGGTTATGAAACGACGTGATTTCGGTCACTTTTCTACTTTTTCAGGTCGAAGTCACTAAACATGAAAAGTACTCCTTGATCATAATGGTCGGGCGGTTCTTTTGAGCATTGTTTTATACCTTTTCGGGCTCGAGAGACATAACTTTACGAAAAAGGACACCCTTGGAGTTTTATTTTCTGTTGTCTTTTCAAACTCTCTAAACATGAAAAGACACCGAGTTCTTCCTCTGTCAGACTCGTTAAAACCTGATGACATTGGATTCCGTCAAAATGATGCCTCACAAGCATATCCTATCCCCATCAAGCTTGTTAATAAAAATAACTGGGGTACTCGCCAGAAATGGTGGGGGAAAATGGAACCATAATTATTTTCATGTTAGCATTATGTCACTCTTGAACATGGCACTTTATTAGCATTCGTGTCTAGGTGGGGACATCTCATCTCGTTTTTCACTTGCCTCCGTGGGTTTGGGTGATCCTGTTTGACCTCTCATCTGCTCATTGCCTCGTCACCATGACCTTTGATCCATTGCTGTCAAATACTCCCAAGTCCACTGTTGTGCCGCCAATATGTTCAAGAGAAGTTGACCTCTGCAGAATAACAACCTCCCTCTGATAGCTCACATAATTCTGATTCACCACAACATTCTTCCTCTGTCTCGTGTCGAAGATGTGGGAAACACTATGGCCCACCTTCGATCAAGGTCACTTCCTATCGACTTCAGCTCATTATCCAAGAAGCTGATCTAGAGACTCCCTTCCGGTGCCTTGGAGCCTGCATGCCTCAATGGCAGGTTCTTCCTGTTCGACGTGAGGTTTTCATCACTGGCCTCCGATCGAATGATTCTATGGGTGTTTGACGCCAGCTCACTGATTCGCATGCCGTAGATTGTACCTATAGTACCTTGAGGGCCATTGTCATTATTGGTGGTACCTCTCGCGTCTGTTAATAGTTTTCATTATTGACTGGTAATCAGACGATGTTCATGCATGTTCGAATTCAACTCATGTATTTGCATGCTTGAACTCGTACTTTTGTTCGGGTCGAGATGGAGCGCAAGACCCTGGATTTTGTCTGTTGGAATCCAGGCTGTGATTTTGTGGATTATTGTGATTATTACATGACTCATTCACTGGATGGCTAAGACCATGCCTAAGTCTATTCATCGATCCTCACCGGATGGCTGCGCCCATACCTTGGATCTAGATTATTATGTACTCTGTTGTGGATGGCTGCGCCCACACCACATATATCATGTACTTGAGATATCAGTTGTAGCTCTCTATGCAGATTCTCCGACAGCAGCATTTTCAGTTGCATGTGTTCTTGTAAAGCATTTCACCCCTCTCTCTCTCTCGGGCCTCATGCTTTAGGGGGCATCTGTTACACAGTAATTTGTCACCATTTGTCACCGTCCCTGTTACCCCTCTCCCGCACTTTGGAGGACATATTCCAGGACCTGTGAGAAGTGACATAACTTGAAAACACTTGCATTATATTCCTCTAAGTATGGACTTCATATGCCCTGAAGACATCTCCTGCAGAATATCCTTAAAAAGTTCCCTTTTTTCATTAGCGCGGATCCACAGTGCACTACTCGCACCAATGGGGGAAATTCTCCAAAGAGGGCGCGCCAGTTGGCGCTCTGTCTTAGAGTTATACTTGCACCAACCGAGTTTGGGAAAGCTTTTTAAAAAACGCACGCGCGAAGGTTCTTTCCTTTCGACTCATGAAGCTTTTTAAGGATAATGCCAATCCCATGGATGTCGTGATTAATCTTATCTCCCTTTCCTCTATCCATAATAGCTTTTTCAGGATAAACCCAATCCCATAGATGGTGTGATTAATATTATCTCCTTCTGCTCCATCTATAAAAGCTTGTTTTGTTGCCTTTGACAAGCTAGTTCGAGCATAGGGAGAATTATACTTTCAGAAGTCTAAGAGATTGCTGTAAGAGTCTTCTTTGCATTCATAATCAAAGAGAGAGAGGCTTGTTCCCAATCCCGACAAGCTTTGCAAGACATATGTAGCTGATCACCCAGCCAAAGGAGGATTTGACATCAGAACTATGGTTGTATTCTTCTTTGTTGTTTATCAATAATAGATGACTATCATTATGGTTCCACTCTTGTTGTTCATTGTAATTATGTTTGAGTTATATCTTTTTTGACCGATATATAATTGCATCTATTGGATTTTATGCTTGTATTTGTGTTGTTCTTTGCATGTGCAGGTATCCATTCACAGAGATCGTGGGGATCGTGACCGGCCGGAGAAAAGGAACGAGAACGGTGACTCTTCTACGAATATTAGTGTTGGAATCCAAGCAGGCTCTCATCATCCACCTTTAATTTTCAATTAGGAACTTGCGTGATAACATTGTTTGATTGTTTCTAGACCCAATGCAGGCTCCAAGGCACTGGAAGGGAGTCTCTAGATCAGCTTCCTGGATAATGAGCTGAAGTCGACAGGAAGTGACCTTGATCGAAGGCGGGCCATAGTGTTTCCCATATCATTGACACGAGACAGAGGAAGAATGTTGTGGTGAATCAGAATTATGTGAGCTATCAGAGGGAGGTTGTTATTCTACAGAAGTCAACATCTCTTGAACATATTGGTGGCACGACAGTGGACTTGGCAGTATTTGACAGCAATGGATCAAAGGTCATAGTGACGAGGCAATGAGCAGATGAGAGGTCAAACAGGATCACCCAAACCCACAGAGGCAGGTGAAAAACGAGATGAGATGTCCCCACCCAAGCACGAATGAAAATAAAGATATAACTCAAACATCATTACAATGAACAACAAGAGTGGAACCATAATGATAGTCATCTATTATTGATAAACAACAAAGAAGAATACAACCATAGTTCTGACGTCAAATCCTCCTTTGGCTGGGTGATCAGCTACATATGTCTTGCAAAGCTTGTCGGGATTGGGAACAAGCCTCTCTCTCTTTGATTGTGAATGCAAAGAAGACTCTTACAGCAATCTCTTAGACTTCTGAAAGTATAATTCTCCCTATGCTCGAACTAGCTTGTCAAAGGCAACAAAACAAGCTTTTAGAGATGGAGGAGAAGGAGATAGGATCAATCACACCATCTATGGGATTAGGTTTATCCTCAAAAAGCTATTATGGATAGAGGAAAGGGAGATAAGATTAATCACGACATCCATGGGATTGGCGCGAGTAATACACTGTGGATCCGCGCTAATGGAAAAAGGGAACTTTTTAAGGATATTCTGCAGGAGATGTCTTCAGGGCATATGAAGTCCATACTTAGGGGAACATAATGCAAGTGTTTTCAAGTTATGTCACTTCTCACAGGTCCTAGAATGAGTCCTCCAAAGTGCGGGAGAGGGGTGACAGGGACGGTGACAAATGGTGACAAATTACTGTGTAACAGATGCCCCCTAAAGCATGAGGCCCAAGAGAGAGAGGGGTGAAATGCTTTACAAGAACACATGCAACTAAAAATGCTGCCACTAGAGAATATGCATAGAGAGGTACAACTGATATCTCAAGTACATGATATATGTGGTATGGGCGAAGCCATCCATAACAGAGTACATAATAATCTAGATCCAAGGTATGGGCGCAACCATTCGGTGAGGATCGATGAATAGACTCAGGAATGGTCGCAGCCATCCAATGAATGATCTTGTGTCAAGCTTGTTAAAAAATGAAACAAGGGTTATGAGGATAGTTCTTTTACTGTGTCAACCTCATCAAAAAATGAAACAACTCCTCCTTTCCAAATTGAGTCTTTGATTAAGATCTCGTAAAATCCAAGTCGAGTCTTTCATAGATCTCGAGAGTGAACCTTCATTCCATCCACCTCGTTGAATGCAATGAAGCTTGGGGGGCATGTACCTCATTTTGCGTCATTATGCTGGGGGCATGCGAACTTCTAACAAGCATAGTTTTTCGTTTCAAGCTTGTGTAAACATGAAACCGAATCCAAGCAGAGTTCTCCATTGTTCAAGCTTGTGTAAAAAGGAACCCATACCCAATTTACATCTCGTGATTGCCGCCTATCCACTAAATTTTGTTAGATGAGCCTTGGTTGTTTTATTCCATCGCCACCATCTCTTTGGCCGATCATATGCTTTCACTTGGTTGTTTATCCTTTCCTGAGGAACTGCAGTGATGAGTGGTTTTATTAGCCAGCCTCTTAACCATTACATGTTTTGAGCAGTTCCACCATTACCGGAACCAGTTGCTACCCTTTATACCACTCGTTCCTCTAGGACGAGTCACCTTTAAGCTCTTTTCTGACTCGTAAAATATGAAAAGATTGCTGAGTATTTTTCCCTTTTTAACTTCAAACAATCAAACAATGGTAACATGCAGGTTCCTAATTACAAATTAAAGGTAAATGATGAGAGCCTACTTGGATTCCAACGCTAGTGTTGTAGAAGAGTCGACACTCCCGTTCCTTTGCTCCAGCCAGTCACGATCCTCACGATCTCCGTGAATGGACACCTGCACATGCAAAGAACAACACAAATACAAGCATAAAATCCAATAGATGCAATTATATATCGGTCAGAAAAGATATAACTCAAACATCATTACAATGAACAACAAGAGTGGAACCATAATGATAGTCATCTATTATTGATAAACAACAAAGAAGAATACAACCATAGTTCTGACGTCAAATCCTCCTTTGGCTGGGTGATCAGCTACATATTTCTTGCAAGGCTTGTCGGGATTGGGAACAAGCCTCTCTCTCTTTGATTATGAATGCAAAGAAGACTCTTACAGCAATCTCTTAGACTTCTGAAAGTATAATTCTCCCTATGCTCGAACTAGCTTGTCAAAGGCAACAGAACAAGCTTTTAGAGATGGAGGAGAAGGAGATAGGATCAATCACACCATCTATGGGATTAGGTTTATCCTCAAAAAGCTATTATGGATAGAGGAAAGGGAGATAATATTAATCACGACATCCATGGGATTGGCGCGAGTAATACACTGTGGATCCGCGCTAATGGAAAAAGGGAACTTTTTAAGGATATTCTGCAGGAGATGTCTTCAGGGCATATGAAGTCCATACTTAGGGGAACATAATGCAAGTGTTCTCAAGTTATGTCACTTCTCACAGGTCCTGGAATGAGTCCTCCAAAGTGCGGGAGAGGGGTGACAGGGACGGTGACAAATGGTGACAAATTACTGTGTAACAGATGCCCCCTAAAGCATGAGGCCCGAGAGAGAGGGGTGAAATGCTTTACAAGAACACATGCAACTGAAAATGTTGCCGCCAGAGAATCTGCATAGAGAGGTACAACTGATATCTCAAGTACATGATATATGTGGTATGGGCGCAGCCATCCATAACAGAGTACATAATAATCTAGATCCAAGGTATGGGCGCAACCATCCGGTGAGGATCGATGAATAGACTCAGGCATGGTCGCAGCCATCCAGTGAATGATCTTATGTCAAGCTCGTTAAAAAATGAAACAAGGGTTATGAGGATAGTTCTTTTACTGTGTCAACCTCATAAAAAAATGAAACAACTCCTCCTTTCCAAATCGAGTCTTTGATTAAGATCTCGTAAATCCAAGTCGAGTCTTTCATAGATCTCGAGAGTGAACCTTCATTCCATCCACCTCGTTGAATGCAATGAAGCTTGGGGGGCATGTACCTCGTTTTGCATCATTATGCTGGGGGCATGCGAACTTCTAACAAGCATAGTTTTTCGTTTCAAGCTTGTGTAAACATGAAACCGAATCCAAGCAGAGTTCTCCATGGTTCAAGCTTGTGTAAAAATGAACCCATACCCAATTTACATCTCGTGATTGCCGCCTATCCACTAAATTTTGTTAGATGAGCCTTGGTTGTTTTATTCCATCGCCACCATCTCTTTGGCCGATCATATGCTTTCACTTGGTTGTTTATCCTTTCCTGAGGAACCGCAGCGATGAGTGGTTTTATTAGCCAGCCTCTTAACCGTTACATGTTTTTAGCAGTTCCACCATTACCGGAACCAGTTGCTACCCTTTATACCACTCGTTCCTCTAGGACGAGTCACCTTTAAGCTCTTTTCTGACTCGTAAAATATGAAAAGATTGCCGAGTATTTTTCCCTTTTTAACTTCAAACAATCAAATAATGCTCACATGCAGGTTCCTAATTACAAATTAAAGGTAAATGATGAGAGCCTACTTGGATTCCAACACTAGTGTTGTAGAAGAGTCGACACTCCCGTTCCATTGCTCCGTCGGTCACGATCCTCACGATCTTCGTGAATGGACACTTGCACATGCAAAGAACAACACAAATACAAGCATAAAATCCAATAGATGCAATTATATATCGGTCAGAAAAGATATAACTCAAACATCATTACAATGAACAACAAGAGTGGAACCATAATGATAGTCATCTATTATTGATAAACAACAAAGAAGAATATAACCATAGTTCTGACGTCAAATCCTCCTTTGGCTGGGTGATCAGCTACATATGTCTTGCAAAGCTTGTCGGGATTGGGAACAAGCCTCTCTCTCTTTGATTATGAATGCAAAGAAGACTCTTACAGCAATCTCTTAGACTTCTGAAAGTATAATTCTCCCTATGCTCGAACTAGCTTGTCAAAGGCAACGGAACAAGCTTTTATAGATGGAGGAGAAGGAGATAGAATCAATCACACCATCTATGGGATTGGGTTTATCCTCAAAAAGCTATTATGGATAGAGGAAAGGGAGATAAGATTAATCACGACATCCATGGGATTGGCATTATCCTTAAAAAGCTTCATGAGTCAAAACGAAAGAACCTTCGCACGTGCATTTGTTAAAAAGCTTTCCCAAACTCGGTTGGCGCGAGTATAGCTCTGAGACAGAGCGCCAACTGGCGCGCCCTCTTTGGAGGATTTCCCCCATTGGTGTGAGTAATACACTGTGGATCCGTGCTAATGGAAAAAAGGAACTTTTTAAGGATATTCTGCAGGAGATGTCTTCAGGGCATATGAAGTCCATACTTAGAGGAATATAATGCAAGTGTTTTCAAGTTATGTCACTTCTCATAGGTCCTGAAATGAGTCCTCCAAAGTGCGGGAGAGGGGTAACAAGGACGGTGACAAATGGTGACAAATTACTATGTAACAACAACAGAAAGTCATTGACCTTATATGATAGTATTCAGGTGCTTGTTGAGGATGATATGGAAACTTAAAAATAGGCTAGGACTACTACAAATAATAGAGCCCTTGTAAGAAGAAAAAGGCCACACTGTTTACAGAATTCAAGGGCTCAAGCAACATGTTTTAGAAGCCCTAATCCAGAACCACAAAGATAATATCAACGGTGACCTTAATGTGGTCATAAACCAACTCCTTAAGCCAGGCAAAGGTAGCATCATGTGAAATAAGGAAGGTCACAGTAGAAAGGAGGATTTTTGGATCAGTCAACTTAGAAAGCAATGGACTATTGTTTCTGTTATCACCCCAAGAAACTCTCCTAGGTTGTATATCAAAGATGCTCGAGAACATTACAGACTCAACAAAATGTTGGATAAATGGTGGATGAATGAAAGAAATGCTGCATATTCAAGCCATATAACCACTTTTGCTATGCTTAACCGCAGACATGGGTGAACACCCCAAGACTACAAGGCTTTAGACCACCAATTACTCACAGTTTAAGGAAATTTTGATGATGGAGAACACTGATCACACCAGCAGATGCACAAGACCCTGTGATGGCCAGATGCAACCAGTTAAAAGGTCTGTAAATCTGTTTCCTAATACACAGACAGGATGACAACTCTCTGGCATTAAAATAACAGAAACCTGCATACAAATTCAATGATACATGCTAGATTCAAACACAGAGGTGGAATGACAGCCCCTCTAATGCTAAACATATACAAAACATGAATAAATGCATAACAGGCACAACCTGGAACAAAGAAGAAGAAGTAGAAAGTGAGCAATTAACAACAAAAGAAGCTTGCATTAGCTAAAAAGGAAGACCAGATGCTGCAGGTATCACAGTAGTTACAGTCTCTAGAAGTTGAAGCTTACAACAAAATAACATTCATCAACCTATTACATTATGTCTATGGGTATATATGGAGTTTGTTTACAAAATTGCTCTGCTAACCTATGCGTGGAGGGGTCATAATGGACCACCAACCACATTTATAATCTGAAATGGGCCTCTGCTGCACTCTCAGTGTCTTAATGAACAAAATTGGCCTTTTTTGATGCTCTCCAGTCCTTCTCGGGCAGATGGAGTACCGACTGATAGGAGCTCCATCACTGATAAATGGTTGAACTGCTCGAGCGTGTCCTTTCTGTCCTTCGGCCTTTCTGTCTTTGAATGTGGTAGCTGCGGATTAATGTGGAGATTGCTGGATTGCAGTCTCCTTCCTCCTTCGGGCGCACAAGATAACCAAAAAACGAAAAATTGCATTGAAAACTGGCGGGAGGCGATGGAGGACACAGAGGCGAGAATCATTATGGCCGTCGAATTGCAGTCGGGCAGATCTGACAGCAATCGGGTGCTAAAGCTGCAAGGGATTTAACGGCCGGGGACGGGCAGTTTTATTGGCCGGTGGTATTCCCTGCACCGCCTATCAGAGGTGGGTACTTTCCGTATAATGGGCAGTGATCCAGTGAGATTACAACACGTGGCGCATGAAAACTGCCGCCCCTGCGCATTAATGAGTGTGCAGGTTGCGCGATCGGGGGAAGCGTCTACCGTCCGATCGTGCGAGGGATGGCCAGATGACAAGGAACGTGAAAGAAGTTTAATGCGCGGGCGAAGAATGCGGAAACCATTAGATCGGGGCGATCAATGGTGGAGATTTAAAAAACGGCAGAGGGTTAAAATGGCGCGAGTTCATAGGTTAAATGCCTGGGAACTAAAGAAAAGGGTTATAACAGGTTATCGGGTTTTCAAAGTTTTTTAAACAAAAATGCACGGGAGCCGATGGAAAAAGGGTTATGGAGAAATTTTGGAGAAAAATGAAGGAAAAAAGGGGTGGCGGGAGGTTAAGGGAAGGTAAGGAGAAGAAGGTAAACTGACTGCTGCAAGCTACTCGGCACAAACTAGCCACCAAATTTGAATTTAACCTTTAAATACTGAAACTGTAGCAGAGCTAACACTGGCTCCTTCTAGGGATGAGATCCTCCCTGTGAGGTCTCAAGAACCTACAGACCAATGCCTTCATACAAAACCAGCTTTGAAACATTACCTAGTATTCCATTGGGCATGGAGTCAAACTAGGTCTACACTAAAACCTGAAAAAGAAACTACTGATAATCAACACAATTAGTCAAAAATTGGCCAACTGATAGGCCATCAAAATTGTTTCTCCTGCTCTCGGCCCCTTCATCATAGAGCTGCAAAACATGATTAATTTGATCCTTTACCTCAAAAAGTTTAGGACATTTGAGCTTAATCGGTAAATATGGATCAAATTTCATCTCCCTTTTGTGTATTTTCCTCCTTGGACGTTCTTCATGGGAGCCTTTGTACACCTGTTGAATAATCATTTTTGTTGTGTACTTATCTTTATCATCTGTGGCCTGCACAATTAATATGAATGGTGCACCAATATGTTCATGTGTAGGGGACACAGAAACATTATCTGCTCCTGAATCTTTCTTTGAACAATCCTCATCCAAGGAGGAGTCCCAAAACTGTACATTCTCTTCCTCTATCATCTGATAAGCTGCCCTTTCAAGCTGTGTGGAGGCCACTTGAGCAGGTTTCAGAAAATCAAAACTGAGGTGATCAGTCTCAGCCTTGAGAATGGAGCTATTTCCTGCCTCAGTGTTCAAGGGGCAACTGTGAGGGATTGTCATTTGATCAGACAGAGAAACATAAGATGATGGAGAGTTTTCCTCTCCCTTTTTGATCACTGGACTGGGGACAAAAGCAGGATGGAAAATTGGCAGATCTGCATAGCCATGTGAAGATGAGCTGGCTTCGGGCACAAATTCTTGGAGGCTGGTAGGACCAGCTGCTGACTGCTGCTGTTGGTCAACTTGTTGTTCTGCAGCTACAACAAACTCATGAGCAGTACCAATGGATAATGCTTCCTCATATGCAGCTCTTGTTAGAAAAGGAGCACCTTCCAAAACATGGACCTCCTCCTCATGCTGCACTTCTTCCATGACTATATTATGTAAAATGGGCCTCACCCCTTCGTCTTCATTTGTAATCTTATTTCTTTGCAAATTTTGCAAATGCTCATGTGTTCCTCTACATGGATTTGGAGTTGGAAAAGAAAAGGAACAATGAGCTCCTGCCTTTTCAGAATACTGCTCAGCCTTTAATTTGGAAACTTCAGAGGCTAAAAACTCTATCATCCTAGCCAATTCATCTATTTCAGGATCATAGGATGACGAGGATTCTCCTCCCTGTTTTCTGTTTTCATTATCACCTTTGAGACTTTCTACATCAATTATGTTTGCTTCTATTTCAAAAGCTGCATTTTTCATATCCGCCAAAGAAGAACATCTTCTTTCTCTTAGCAGCAAGCAGAATTGAAAGTCAAAAGCATTAGCATAAGTGAGCATAGCAGAAGTAGGGGCAGGCTTCACTTCAGCTGGCATTCTGCTGTACATAAGGTTGAATCTTTTGTTGAAATCAGACAGCAGCTCACCATCTTCTCTCTGCAAGTTCCCAAATTCCGAATGATAAAATAGTAGATCTTTATTATTCCCCTAGTGCTTTAAAAATACATCATCTAAAGCCTCAATTTCTACAATAGACCTAGGGGGTAAATTTCTAAACCATCTTCTAGCTTCCCCATCTAGGCTTTGGACAAAAACCCTCATCCAAACATCCTCTTCATTGATATCTAGGTTATCAACATAACTATAAATGGCCTATAAATGCTCTTCAACTGATATTCCTTCTGCACCAGTAAACTTTGGCATAAATTCTTGATAATCTCCTACTGGCATGGCCTTCAAAGGGGTAGGCAAGACTAAGGGTCCATATCTAATAGCAACTATTCTTTCTATCTTTGTAAGAGCTTGCTGACTTTCCATGACTATGGTATATGAAAGGATACTAGTGGACTGAGTGGAATGGATCAATGAAAAGAATGGTAGAAACAGAGGAATATGATGGACAACATGGGTGCTTTTTTTTAAACTAAGGTCCGAAAGGGAAATGAATAACAAGGAGCTGTATGAATCTCTGAAGGTGACATTCACTAATAGAGATACTTGGAACTTTTAAGGCTTACTTGATCCTGGTGCTCCTTACTACGATATTTTCTTCTGTTGAACGATCTTCTCAGGATCAGGCACTAGTTCAGCTGATGATTTCTGAAGATATCTCTGAACATGCCTCACCAACTGTGCCAGAACTGCAATGTGGAGTCGCTAAAGCTTGGTCTTCCACCAGTGGAGTCGCTAGATAGATGATTACAACCAGAATATGTGTCCAAACCTTGTCTATCATCAAAGCTTGGAACTGTGTCATTCTCCCAGGGAAGCTGAGCTTCGATTCTCCTCTCCCCGGCAACGACGCCAATTAATGTTATCACCCCAAGAAACTCTCCTAGGTTGTATATCAAAGATGCTCGGGAACATTACAAACTCAACAAAATGTTGGATAAATGGTGGATGAATGAAAGAAATGCTGCATATTCAAGCCAAATAACCACTTCTACTATGCTTAACCCCAGACATGGGTGAACACCCCCAGACTACAAGGCTTTAGACCACCAATTACTCACAGTTTAAGGAAATTGTGATGATGGAGAACACTGATCACACCAGCAGATGCACAGGACCCTGTGATGGCCAGCTGCAACCAGTTAAAAGGTCTGTAAATCTATTTCCTAATACACAGACAGGATGACAGCTCTCTAGCATTAAAATAACAAAAACCTGCATACAAATTCAATGATACATGCTAGATTCAAACACAGAGGTGGGATGACAGCCCCTCTAATGCTAAACATCTACAACACATGAATAAATGCATAACAGGCACAACCTAGAACAAAGAAGAAGAAGTGGAAAGTGAGCAATTAACAACAAAAGAAGCTTGCATTAGCTGAAAATGAAGACCAGATGCTGCAGGTATCACAGTAGTTACAGTCTCTAGAAGTTGAAGCTTACAACAAAATAACATTCATCAACCTATTACATTCTGTCTGTGGGTATATATGGAGTTTGTTTACAAAATTGCTCTGCTAACCTATGCATGGAAGGGTCATAATGGACCAACAACCACATTTACAATTTGAAATGGGCCTCTACTACACTCTCAGTGTCTTAATGAACAAAATTGGCCTTTTCTGATGCTCTGTAGTCCTTCTCGGGCAGATGGAGTACTGACTGATAGGAGCTCCATCACTGATAAATGGTTGAACTACTCGAGGGCGTCCTTTCTATCCTTTGGACATTCTGTCTTTGAGTGTGGTAGCTCCGGATTTAATGTGCATATTGCTGGATTGCGGTCTCCTTCCTCCTTCGAGCGCACAAGACAGCCAAAACACGAAAAATTGCATTGAAAACTGACGGGAGGCGATGGAGGACACAGAGGTGAGAATCATTAATGGCCATCGGATCCACAGATGAATGGCAGAGAACACATCGGAAGAATTTATCGGGAGTAATCGCGGGTGAATGAATATGGGCTGTCGGATCGCAGTCGGGCAGATCTGACGGCAATTGGGCGCTGAAGCTGCAAGGGATTTAAAGGCTGGGGACGGGTGGTTTTATTGGCGAGCGGTATTCCTCGCACTGCCTATCAGAGGTGGGAAGTTTCTGTATAACGGGAAACGATCCAATGAGATTACAACACGTGGCGCACGAAAACCACTGCCCCTGCGAGTTAACGAGTGTGCAGGTCATGCGATCGGGGGAAGCGTCTACCGTCCGATCATGTGATGGATGGCCAGATGAAAGGGAACGTGCAAGAAGTTTAACACGTAGGCAGGGAATGCGGAAACTATTAGATCAGGGTGATCAGTGGTGGAGATTTAAAAAATGATAAAGGGTTAAAAGGGTGCGGGTTCATATGTTAAACGCCCATGAACTAAAGAAAAGGGTTATAATAGGTTATTGGGTTTTCAAAGTTTTTTAAACAAAAACACACGAGAGCAGGTGGAAAAGGGGTTATGGAGGCACACGATGAGAATAAAACCTTGCAACAATTCATCAAAGAGAAGGATTCCCATATCATGGAGCTCAAGGAAAATTTAGAAAGGGCCAAATTCATCATTTCGTTCCTTGACCAAGAAAACCGACAATTTAAGGCAAAACAACTAGTGATGGAGAAAGATAATTCAAAGCCAAGAAACAAGAGATGAAAGGAAAGGAAGTCGTGGAACATGAGGACACTGAGCAACATGAAGGACATGTGGCAAGGAAGAGACCAAGGAGAATGGGTCTTAGGAAGGCACTTCAGAGGGCAAGAGATCAACAAAATCCACTAATGGAAGAATTGACCTTTGAAGAGAGGATTGCCAAGGAAATAAATGAGGATAGGGAGTTTTGGCTTGACAAAGTAAATTTCCACCTTGAGAAGCTCCTTGACAAGTCCAACAGGGATAACAAGTTGCAAAAGAAAATGGCCATCCATTATTACACAAGGAATCAGGTTGCCAAGGTCAAAATCAAGCAGTTGAAGGAAAAACTCAAGGAAACACTAATCATACAAGAGGAGAAGGGTAAGTTAGATTTGCTTGCTGATGCATCTATGATTGCATAACATACCCCTTTAGGCATCTCTCGGAAAACTTTTGGAATATTTGGAGAAAAATTTGTGTTTTGGTGCAGACTGGTGCAGACTTGCAATTTTTTTTGCAATTTTTTTGTCTAGCAGCGCAGCGATCTCACATTGCACTTCTTCCTCAAGGCTCCAAATGATGGAAACTGAGCCCTTTTTGAAATATTATTACCCCTTCTCAAAACCCATTTTCCCACTTTCTTTGTCTAGGGCTCATTTTTTGAGAAATTTGCAAAAAAGAGGCCAAAAATCATCTTTCTGCCCCTCCTTTTCCATTTCGTTGCGCACCTGGAGACACTTGGGAAGAATGGGCATATATCAGCCAAAAATGGGTCATTTTGAGTGCACAAATACTTTGAAGACATGCACACTCTCCCAAATTTCCATAAAATGCTTCTGATCTGGATTTGAACTTCAGAAAGGCACTCAAAAATGGCCTCCAACAGCTTCCTACACACCTCTAAATTTATGAGATGTTTGTAAAATTTTCACTATGTAGTTTTGTGTAATGCCTAGTTTGATTTTGGTAAAAGCCAAAAGGATGAAGCAGATGAATGTGAGGGGTAAAAGTAAAAGTAGATAATGGTTCATTAGACTTTGTAAGTTTTTTTGGTGTAAATTTGACCTCATTTATGAGAGAGGTTGGAGTCAAAGTTAATTGTAGAAGTTGTTTTTAACTTCCCTATACATTAGGGTTTGGTTAGAAAACCTCATGGAATAGTTCTTAGAGTCATGGATTTGACCCCTGAGAGTGGGGAAATGTTGTTTTGGTCTTTATGTATCAATTTCTCAGTGATAGAACGGATTGGATTTCAGAGGATAAAACTATTGTAGCTTGTACTTGGACATTTTCTGGAAATCAAAGGACACAATTTGCAACTATTATCTAGGAATTCATGTGCAATAAGTTTGTGATGTTATTTTTTCTTTGTTATAGTTTTATATGAAATATATTCATCTTGTCTTTCCATTCATCAATTCTTTAATGGTTTTCCTTACAGTTTATACACAAAATTCTTTGCATAAAGATCTGTTTTGATGGAAAAATCATTATCATGTGTTACTTTCTTTCTTGCTTAAAGAATTCTTGTTTCATGCTCATTAAGACCTTTTGCTTCTTCTAAACACTACACTACACCGACAAACCCTAAGATCCATCACAAAAGTAATGCTACCTTGCTCCTTTATATATTTCCTGTTGTAACCCTTTGATCCTCTGACCTAGATACCTGGTTTATCTCCCTTATCTAGCACCAAAACCCTAAATTTTCCAAAACCCACTTGAGCCTAGCTATCTAGCCTTAAATTCTTTACATTCCAGTCATCTCTTGGTTGTGATTTCATGGAGAGAACCCTCTCTGGTTTGGTAGGGCTAACTACCAAACTAAAAGCTTGGTTTGTGGTTACCTTTGTCAATCTCCTCATCAGCCTGGGACATTGTGGAGGATAATAGAGGGCATGACAACTAGGGAGTGCCAAGGTGTTCTAGTGAATGCAAGGTTCCCCAAGTCATGGAAAAAAGTAATTCTAGTTGTGAGGTCATGACTGCCAAGGTGTGTTAGGGAATTCTAGGGCATGCTAACATGTGTCAGATAGTACGAAGACATGTCAAACAAGCTAATATGTGCCAAGTGCTAAGGCATGCCAAGATGTAAAGGGTTTGACAATGCATGCCAGGGACTGTCAAGGCAACAAAAAGGGGGAACAAGTTAAACTACAAGGAATTGAGCACATAATAGGGTTAATAAGTCATCAATTTACCTTTTCTATCAGGGGCATGCTAGGCACAACAACACTAGGTGCCAATAGGTGCCAAGTGCCAAGTGTCAATGCATTCTAAGTGCCAAATATTTCTTTGTTTCTTCTCATCTAGTTTCCAATAATTTATCTCAAATACCTTTAATATAAACCATGCCAAAGCATACCAAGTCATATCAATGCATGTCAAACCTGCTAAGACTTTCGAAGTGCCAATAGGTGCCAAGTGCCAAGGTGCATCAGGGAGTGTGATGCATGCTATGAAGTGGTAGTTTATATTGAAGAGTGCTAAGTTGTGCTAGAGAGTGCTAATGCATGGTGAGGAGTGTTAGGGAGTACTAGGAGAACACAAGGGAGCACTAGGTCAAAATTCATGGAAGTGAATGAAAATGAGGGTGTGTCGGGGAGTGTCAATGAGTGCTAGCTGTCGTGCCAAGGAGGGAGTGACAAGGTATGCTAAGCACGAGTAAGGCATGCCATGGAATATCAGAGAATTTCAAGAAGTGCTATAGTGTGCTAGGTAGTTTTGGGGTGTGCTAACATGTGCCAAATAGTTCCATGGCATGCCAGGTGATAAGACATGTCAGGATGTGCAGGGTGCCAGAGTATGCCAATATGCGTCAAGGAGTTTCAAGGCAACAAAAGGAATAACCAAGATAAAATGAAAGGAAATGAACACATAAGAGGGTTAATAAGTTAGGACTTTACCTTTTTCAAATGGGTCATGCTAAGCACACTAATAATATGTTCCAATACATACCAAGTGCAATGTTTGCCAAGTGCTAATGTTTGTCAATGCAATATTATGCCAAGGTATTCTAGGGCATGCCAACACATGATATGGGAGTTTTATGCCATAATAGGAGATGCCAACATGTGGTTGTCATCCTACTCATGGCAAGATGTTATAGGTACAAAAATGTTCCAAGACATGCGAGGTGCCAAGGAATGTTAGTGTATTGATCCAAAGCATGTTAAGGTGTGCCATGAGTGTTGAGGAGTGCTAGGTCTCTCTCATTAATAGAATTGACAGAGCTTGATTATGTATTAAATAATATAGTTCCTAAACACACTAGTGGAACTTTATTTAAAGGAAATTTGCTAGATAATAAACCTATTAGACATGAATGATGTGTTGAATCATAGGAAAATTATATTCTTATGACTTGAGGAAAATTATACACGCTAATTACTTCTTAACAAATTGGCTGACTATTATAACCACTATGACCTTAGACACATAATGAAAAATACTCCACAACAATGGTCTTAAATCGTTGTCTTTTGACAAAAAATATAGTAACAGGTACATAGTGTCATCAAAAAATCATTGGAATGATCACAGATGACGAACATTTTTTGACTGTCACCAAAAGTAACCAAAAAGAGCATTGGTGAGGGTCAATAAAAGGTCATCACTAGAAGTGTCACCAAAGAGAGAACTAGTGATGGGCCTTTAATGACCTTCACCAAAAGTGTCACCAAAGAGAGAATTAGTGATGGGCCTTTAACGACCCTCACCAAAAGTGTCATTGAAAATGGCTTTGGTGACAAACCTTAAAGGACCATCACTATATACACTTACAACAACGATTTTTTAAAGATCGTCCCCATATGAAACATTGGTGACGGACCTTAAAGGTCCTTCACACGCATGAAGCATCATCAAAAACTCATTGGAATGATCAATGATAACAAACATTTATTGATCGTCACCAAAAGTAACCAAAAATATCATTGGTGACAGTCAATAAAATGTCGTCACTAGAAGTGTCACCGAAGAGAGAATTAGTGATGGGCCTTTAACGAACCTCACCAAAAGTGTCACCAAAGAGAGAATTAGTGACGGGCCTTTAACGACCCTCACCAAAAGTGTCATTGAAAATGGATTTGGTGACAAACCTTAAAGGACCATCACTATATACACTTACAACAACGCTTTTTTAATGACCGCCACCATATGCGACATTGGTGATGGACCTTAAAGGTCCATCACAGGCATGACCCTCACCAATGACCTTTTTTCTTGTATTGTGCATTCTCCCATCCTTGGATGATCCATATAGAAAGGAATGCACATAATCCAACAACATATTTGGTAAACAAAGAACGGGTGCACTTATTTGTTCTAGGATGATTCATGGAAACATTTTCCTGAGCTATGGGATTAACAATAACTAAATGGTCTTCATCTACATATGACTACACAAGGGCTAATAAAGATAATTTATTGTTGAAACAACCCTAACAAAAGCCAATAGTGGAGGGAATGGGTACCACAAGAAGAATGGCATCCCAATCCACAAGAGGAATTGTGGAATCATTTTTTATATAACATCCCAATAACAATTAATCCCATTTTCCTCCTAGATAGATACACTCCTGGGGGACTATAGTTAAAATGGTTCATTGCTCATCCTAGAAACATATCATTTGGAGGTAGGGAATCAAGTGTGTGGATAAAAATTTGGAAAAAAATACTTGGCCAAAATTTCCTCCTTCCTATGGCTCCTAGTTCGGAATAGAACCTTAACACAGGACAATATCTGAAATCATAACCATCAGGGACCCTCCAAATGTTGCCTCTGTCTACTTCACTCTAAAATTCTTGAACATATATTTAATAGTTGTACCTACTCCAACTTCCTCTCACCTCGATTAGAATATTTCCTTAACTACTTTGATGAGACCCACTTAGCATTTGAAACACAATTTCTCAATGGAGGAATCACACCTTATTTAATCCCATTCTTAACTACATCTGGGCACTCATTCTTGGCTTTGTAATACGAGTGACATGAAAGGAGTGTAACTAATGCATCTTTAAAAATTCATCTCTTCCCCTCAACTCTCTCTAGATCATTATCTTTAGGAATATTGGAGAAACTATTATTTTTCTCCCTTACTCCCCTCAATACTAGTAAGTTCATGGCCATGAAACGAAGCTCCTTAATAGTTTTAATCTCATTCCTATCCCCCCTCCCTCTCCTCCCCTTTTATTCGACTTCCTTCTCTAGCTATCTCAACCTCATGGTCCCTGCTACCCATCTCCTTTCTCAAAAAAAAAAATCATTGTGCTTCAAAAGGAAATCATGGTGCAACTGTTTTTGGTGGAACATTTATAAATGAACTCAGCTTTCCACTCTTCATAGGTTTTGGAACGCTTAGCATGAGTAGCAATATTCCATAGAATTTACAACCCTCACGTAAATATTGTAAATCATGAAAAACAAGGCTTCTCCAATCTATTCATCAAAGGAGACCTCCAAATCATACTAAATATGCTTCGTAAACTCCAAAATTGTACCCTTGTGTATAGAGCTTCCAAAAGTTGATGGCTACAATAATTACTACACCATATCTCCTCTCAAATTACTAATATCCTAGTAAACATTTTCACAAGGTTTCAAACATGCTTACCAACCATGGATGTTTGGATTCTTTCCTCAGATATCCTCCACCTGAAATCCCTTTCCATACTATCCTCTCAAGAAGGTTTATTGTCAACTTATTCAAAAGGAGTTTTAGTCCTTGAATGGGGTGTTTTGCACATAAGAGGGTGGGGGATGGGCTTCTACAATCCCACTTGGTCATGTGACCAGGGGATGTTGTAGCACACCGGCTTAAATGGTCATTAAAATCCATAGCCTAGCACGAGGTGTATCGCCATCCTATAGTTTGGATCCATGCTTGTTGAACACCACCTCCATAGCTTACACTCCCATGACTTCTATCTCATCTTGTTCACAATCTCCGACCTGTTCACCTAAGCTTCTCCCATGTTATTGATCATTCTCTGTAACCATTAAACATGGAATTCAATTCCTTGGTCATGGAATTCTAAAGCTATAACACTGACAACCACCTTGGATAACAAGTTAATGAGCATATCAAGGAAATTTCAAAAATCATTCCATTTTTATTGTTGTTTCAATTCCCTCTCCAATATGTCAACTCAATTGGTGAAGAGTAGTTGATATTAGTTAAATATTGTGAGCCGATCTCATGGAATTTATTTACCTCTCATTATCCAAGAGGTATTCAAGAATAGGAATTCCATTCTATTAGTAATATCTTCTCAGCAATGTTAACATCTTGCCTTCTTAATCTCACAAGGCATTCAATCTCACTCGAGAACATGGCTATCAGTGGGAAGGTCCATGTATAATTTTGATATTGGCTAAATAAATCCATAATCATGAAACAACAATGTATCTTTCAGGAGGTTTCTCTCTCGAGTATGTTACCGTTCTCCCCTCTTGGTGTTTCTACAATTTTCTTCTCATGGCAACCATGCCTGGTCTATTATCATTCATAGTTTCTTAGCCTTTTTTTCATCTATGTTGACACCCAACTATTTATACCTTTAGGATATCCCCCCCCATGGACTCCAAATCCTCGTGGAACTACCATATATTGGAACTTACCTTTTTTGAGACTCCCAACCTCTCTAGCTAACTACTAACCTCATTCCTATATTTAGGTCATGCAGATGGCTTCTCCACTCTTTCTCAACCCTTTCAACTATACAAATCTATCTTTTTCTTGACACACTCTGACATGTTCCTTGGCCTTTCCCCATCCTTATGCAACCACCATGCCACATCATCAATCCTAGGTCTAAAAGGGCATAACAGATTATAAAGAATGAGCAAGTTAAGAAAACACACAAACTCATCACAGATTGGAGGAAAAAATGGCTCATTTATAGGAGCTTACCCCAGTCCCCATTCAAAAAGAGTTCATTCGTGATGAGATGAAAGGGACTTCTCAGAGTTGTTTCATCTTAAATACTGAGGTACTAGTAGAATTGGTTGATTGGGTGCCAAAGATTAGGCACAAACATAGGTGATTTAATTAGTATATGCACACAATTGACTTGTATTGGTGCATGAAATTACTCTTTGGCAAGGTTCTCTTGGATCAACATGAGCATAAAGAGGACCTCATCCTCCCAATGGAGCATTTACATCAGCACACAACAAACCTATATCAACAACTACAGTGCATGAAGAACACCTTAGCATCCCTACCAATGTGGTCGGTTCACCGTGTGGAAACAAGGAGCAGATAGAGATATATTAATTTATTCAGATCCATCTTCCTAGCCTATTGTTATGTCTTTGGTTTCTAAATTTTTTATTTACTTGCTTTACTTTCATGGCATCGAAAGCCTATATTCTAGCATATGTATGGTAAGTTTTTAACCCTTTGGAAGCTTACTATCTTATTCCTCTTTTAAGAGAGTATATTCTTGGATATGGTTGGGTTTTCCCAGTGAGGATCCATTATAAAACCTGTTGTATATTCATGTAGTCTATTATTTTGAAGAAAATACAAAATTTCACTCATATATATATAGATATAGATATACACTAAAGAATAGTAATAATATTCTAAGGTATTAAACAAATTAATTCAATGAATTTGAATAATTAAAATATAGTTGGAATATCAAAATGAAATAGAATTTTAAATAAATAATTTTGATATTTATAATTAAATTTTTTAACTTTAATTAAAAAATATTAGTAATTAATTAATGAAAATAAGCGTTGAGCTTTGAAGAAGTTCAATATTGAACTCCTTTAGAGTTTCGATTTCACAAGGGTTTTGATTGGGAATGGTACCTCAATTGGAGGGAAGGAGGCACCTCCTTTAGTAATTTGGTTGATGGAAGACCTAATCATCAAACCACTTAGAAACCAAGTAATCCCATAGTAGGAAGGAAAGCTTCATCATCGTCTCAATGTGTGCCCTCAACTAAAAATGTGGGACAATCTACAATAGTCTCAACTTAAACAAACCCAAACAGAGAACGGAACTCAAGGTCATGTCTACCATAGATGGGAAAAGCCCCATTATATGAAATTATTTCAGACAAAATAGAGGAAATTTTCAATTCATGGAAGACGTCCATGCCCTAATAAGACAATTTGTATAGTGGAAAGAACTCTTATGAATTTGATCCATAAAAAATGGTAACTCAAAGGAGACATGGAATGTAGACTAAGTTCTAAAGGGTTCTTCACTATAATCTTCAACAATATGGTGGATATAGATCAAATATTTCAAGGAGGCCCCGATTTCTTTAACTCATTAGGATTATACATGAAACTATGGATAGAGTGATTCAATATTGACAAAGATGACTGGTGGGCTCCAGTATTGTAGCAATAATGCTACAACTCCTGGAGCTTCCTATCTCTACTTTTATCAACCCGGTAGTTCGTAACAAACTTGGAAGCGACGGTGCTGTATGCACAAGTACTAGCTCTTGTCGCAGCTGTCACTTGGTCAGCTGGCACAAGTCCGCTAGGGCTCAAGCCAACTTCTATATGTTCTCAGAAGAAGCTTTCTAAATGATGGACGAAGGCTATCTGAAAGGAAAGTAACCTACTTTGCAATAATGAACTGAAAGCCAATGAAACAGGGAAACCCTAGTAAACCCTAATCTGACTAGTCTAATCTCTATGATGCAATGGTGGGAGTGCAAACCTCTAGAAATGATGCCATTACTTCTAGTGATATGAGATGCATGAATTTAAGCTACTTCTACTGAAAATAACATTGTTTTTGTATTTTTGCTTAAGTGGTTGGAGTTATTATGATTTTGTTTCTTATTAGGGTTTGATTGTGCAGGGGTAGTTCGAAGGGAAAGAAAGCTTGGGAAAGGTCAGGAGGGCTAGGAGAGGTTCCAGGGGATCCCTAACGTCGTTCCACAGAAGTCCACAACGTTCAGATGCTTGGCAACCGAGGTTACAGGTTTCTACAAGATGTCTGCAGGGGATCCTACAGGAAGCTCGGGATTTCTACAGGAAGTCTGCTAACTTCTACAGGATGTGCTATGGTTGGAGTTTTGGGTGATGGCTCAGGAGTGGAGGAGTTGTATGGGTGGATAAGTAGGATGGAAAGGGAGCTTATGATGGCTCAGGGAAAGAGATATGAGATGAGCAAAGAGTGGGTACAGTTGGTTGGTGGATCGAAGGGTGGAAGCAATGAAAAGTTAAAAAGATGGAGCTGCGTGAACAGTAGAAGTGTTGGAAGGAAAATGAGCTGAACAGAGGATGAGTAGGTGGCTTTAGGTGCGGTTGAGAAGAAGAAGAAGATAACAGAGTGATGCAATGCAGTGTAAAGGAAACAAATCTGCACATAACCAAGAATTCATCAACCTATCTAACTGTGTTATTAAATCAACGAACAGCAAGGTAAACTTCAGAGAAAAATCGTGCATGGAATGGAAATGAAGAAGTACTGCTCAAGATCAGAATGCATGGATGGATCTACGATTGAAATGACTGTGTTGCAGCTTGAATGAAAGTGTATCACTGTGTTTTTTTGGTGGCTGGTACGGTCTACACCCCCAAGCTCTAAACAGAGATGGCAGTGAGTGCACTGTCAGCCTTTTTCTTGGAGCTCTAATGAATGTTGATCCTCCTACTCTAATCTAAGCAACTAAAATCACTTGAACCGTAAACTAATCCTACTTAATCACATAAAAGAAATCAAATCAGTAGACTATCATTTCTAAATGCATGTCAAAACAGAGGAATAAAGTGCTGAAAAGAAAGACAAGTAACAATACAAGGAAGAGGAGGTCTATTGCTCTCAGGTTGGGCCCTAACCTGAGAGCTATAGCTCCCTTAAAAACTCAGAATTGAATCCAAAGCTGCCTGTCTTTATTGAATAATCATGAGTCTAATAACATGCCAAAACTGGCTTACAAAGAGCAAAAACCAAGATGTAGCTCGTGCTTAGAAATTGCAACAGTAGTTCAAAAGTTCAAAAAGCTCCTATCAAAGGCTACAGCCTTAATATTTATACATGATGAGGCTCCAGCTGGCTTCCTCAATACGTGGAGCTTGGCTGTCCAACTGAAAGTTAAACTGCTGTAAACTGCTGTTCCTGTAGAACCCGTTGGCTGCCTTTGAGCTCGGGGGGGAGAGCTGTTGGAGCTCGGAGTTAGGGTGGAGATCACGAGGGAGGTCATTTAAGGCTGTAGACAACCTCCCTATAAACCTGCAATGCCACCTAAGCTGTCTCCTTGTCTCCTTCTGCGTGGTCTTTGCTCCCTTTAATGCCAAAAAACCTGAAATCATCATGTATTAGCCACATAGATATAATGCCTGCCCTTCTTCCTACAAATAACACGAATATACCAAGAAATGAATGCATAAGTGATAAAAGATGAAGGGTTGAGCAAGGTAAGTAGGCCAAATGAGCCCAATTTGTTACCAAAAATTGGGGCTCATCATCACCCCCTAGCTAAAATATTTGCTCATCCTTGAGCAACTTAGTCCAAATCTTCATCCTTCATTGCTTTTACTGCTTCCCTTACATCCCAAGCCTCTGTGGTAGTGTCCTCCTTGCTGATATGAAACCCAGCTTTCCTGTTCACCTCTTCCCATTGTTCACTGTTATCCTCCTCTGTTCTGCCTTCAGTCAATCCTAGCAGCAGTGGTGGGCTGAGTTTAAGGCCAATCCAGCTGGCCTGGAGGCTTTGCATGGATTTCTTGTAAAGGTCTACCCTTACCAAAGCTTCCCTCATCCGAGTTGGGGTATGGTACTCTCGGATTTTCAAACTGTGTGCCAAGGTATTCCATCTGCGTGTGCATGCTTGGGCAGCATTTTCTCCTAACAGTCTTTCCATGTCTTCAAAATGAGCTATGGCTTGGGCCTGTTGGTCCATAAATCTCAAGGAAGCTATGGGATCAGTAGACAAGTGTTGGTGTGCTGAGATGAGTGCAACTGGATCCTCTGGTTCTGCTCGAATGAACAATGGCTCGTTCAATTCTCGGTTCATGACCGATTTTGCTTCAGCTACTCTTTGATCCTCATGGTTCAACCATGAAGCGAACGCCATCAATTGCATATCACCCAAGGCAGTATTGGGATCCCAGGAAACTTCATTAGGCAAGGCCAAATTGTGGAGGTAGAACTCTGCTAATTTGGCTTTATCTTCTGACGAACTAGTACTGCACAACTCAGAAAATTGCTGTGGGTCTTGGATATGAGAAATACCTATTTGTGCCAGGGTATTTATTTGGAACTGCAGCCATTGGTCCTTCAAGTACAAACCATAGTATTTTGCAGGTTGTCTGCACTGTATTGCCTCCATGGCCCAACTGGCCATGCAGGCCAGTTGTGCTTCCTTTTGCTGCAGTTGTTCTTTTAGAGCTTGCACTTCAATTTGTGCTTGTTGTTCTGCTTCCTGTAGAAGTGTCATTGGCTCCTCAAGACCGGTGGTCAGCTCCTTTTTGCCTTGTTGTTCTTCTGTGGTGTCTTTGGAGGATGTACCTGCCCCTGCCCTCAGCTCCTGTAGCTGCAATCTTAGCTTCTGGTTTTCTTCCTATAGGTACACTCTTTGGCAATTAGCCACATGTTTAGCCATGGCGAATTCACTCCTGACCTCCTTGAGTTGCTCTTGTAAGGGACCTATGTCCGCCACACCCTTTGACTTGGCGATCTTCATCCATGTGTGGGTATGGACTCTTTCTTCCTCTAATGCAAAAAACAGGGGTACAGTAAATTTCTGCGGTATGATTTTGCCCGCCTCTAAAAAGGTGTAGTATGAACTAAGACTAGGCTGAGGGCTGGGCTCTGGTATATGTTCTTTTTCTGCCTCTTTAGGTGGCTCTATTTCACCCTCCCCTGGTGGTGATGAGGGTCCTTCTCCTTCCCTCTTCTCTATTTCCTGTAGCCGGGCCAGAGTGTCCTGTAGAACATTTTCAGCCTCCTGTAGCCGAGCTTTTTCAGTCAACAGGTCTAACCTTTCTTGCCACGTATTTTTCTTTGGGCTCCCCTTCTCATAGGTGACTGTTATCCTTGAGGAGGACTTTTCCTTGGGAGAAGTAGGGGTGTCTTCAATGACAATCGGGCTGCTGGACGAAGGCTGTGGCTTGCCCGTCTTTATCCTAACACTTCTTCGAGCTTTAAAGTATAGAGGGGTCTCCCTCTTTCTCTTTTCTTTTGGCTTAGGTGGCGTGCTGAGGCCAGCTAGTACAGCTGCTGCCTCCCTTGCTAGAATGTCCGCCTTCTTCTCCTTGGGTTTCACCTTTCCGGGGCTTCCTGTAGAAGACCCTGTTTTGGTCAATTTCGGGCTTCCTGTAGAAGACCCTTTTCCAATAATTTTTGGGCTTCCTGTAGAAGCCTGTTTCTGCTTTCCTGTAGACACAGGTGTCACTACCTTGGCTTGTTTCGCTGCATGGGTTTTGCTTTTTGATTTGGTTGCGGGTGCTGATGAGGTACTTGTGCTGATGTGGACCTTCTCAGCTTTGTCCGTTTTCCTCTGCAACCTTTTCTCTCTTGCTGACAAGATGGGTGTGTCACCTTTTTCCTCAGCATCCTTTTTCTCGTGCTTCCTCCTTTGTTATTTCTTCTGCACTGTGGTCGGGGTCTTCTGGCCTGTTTCTTTCTTTCCCGCGGCCACTGCTTCTTTTTCCTCACTGCTGGAGGAACCACTTTCCTCAGTCAACATCCTTATGTCTCCATCTCTTGTCAAATTTCTGAATGCTTCCCATGAGAGGGGAACCTTATATGAATGAAGCGCATCCTCCACGAGAAGTTTGATCAATCCATGGTGGGCTACCTGATCAGGTATGCCTTCTTTTAACTTTGTGGCACACTCAATTAGAGACTGTAGCAAGAAATAAGGAATGCTCAATTTGTTTTCTACAGGAAGATCAATCTGGTGTCTCAATTCAGTGAGCAACCTAAAGTGATACCCGTACACGATGCTAAAACGGCCTTCACAGGTTATATACTTCATGATCTGTAGGCTAACTTCATTCCATGGTGGCAACAAGCTGGTTCTACGCACCCCATTTTTGTCCTCCGTGAATTCCTCCTCAGGTGGAAAGAATTCTTTCTTTGCCTGCTGGCTCAACTTCCTTTCTTCCTTATCCCATGGCAAACCCATTGGAAGTTCAGTAATTCGACTGATATATTGCGGGGTGAGCTTGAGGCTTAGGCCCCTGAAGTTCACGGTGGCCAATGTTTTGGATTTCGGCCTCAAAGCTTGTAAAAATTCTTCTGCCACTTCGTCGTCATAACCCTGCAATTTGTCACAAAAGGATATCCATTGTGCTCGTGTGAAGAGCTCCACCACCTCCTGGTTTTCTCTTAACTTTGATGAATCAGTGGGTTCCCGTCTAATAAACCCACCTCGCATGATAAAAACTGTTGCTAGAGGTGGCGAATGTGGAAGAAATTTAGCCTACTGAGACAGAGCATAGAATTACGCTTCTGTTGTGCAAATAATCCACAAAACTTATCCCTGAGGACCTTAACACAGTTTAATTACACTGTCATCCTGTAGAACGACAGTCTATGCACAGCAGACAATACTTGCAACCATTTCCTACGACCAGACTGTAGATGACGATTCTGCCACCTTTAAAAACCAATTGCATGGAGAGTTCAGGGTTACCTTTTTATTTGACACCTTTTTACGTGAGGAACCCGCCTTCCTGTAGAAACAGCTTTCCTGTAGGAGCAGCTTTCCTGTAGGAGCAGCGCATGATTCCTGGGGAAGACTGCAGTTGGTCTGTGCTCTCGGTGTTGCTTCACAGCCATTCTGATAGCCAAAGGCTCGGAGTTTCGAACTGCAGAGCGATCCGAATGTGCACTCGAGGTTCAAACGGCGAATGATAAATGCATGCAGGCAATCTAGCCGATTAGATTTGAATCGGCGGCATCCGTGGCGCGGGGGTGAGCTGTCCCCGCCGGACCGTTGGATGATGTCGTTCCATCATTTGTCTGCGAGTTCACTTACTACCGCATCATCCCTCCAGCAGATCCGCCGCCGTTTCTTCTGCTAAATCCGTTTTTCCCGACGGGGATTGTTCTCACGTGTGTGCTGCCCATTCCTTTTGTCACGGCCGCCACCCAAACATCTGACTGGACCATTAATCGGTCGACGTGGCCAGTCAACTGGCCATACAGCCGCTCAACCCATTCACTTCACACCTTGCAAACAATTCAAAGTAAAATTCATGCAATCTAACGGAAGAAAGGGTCGAGACACTTACCTGCGCGGCTGCAACACGATTTTTCGGGTTTTGGACGATGATGAATGGATCTATCTGCTGTTGGTGAATTTTCACAGGCCCGGAGGTTCACGTTTATAGGCTACTGACGATGGAGTTGATGCTTGGCTGCATGCGTCCGCGTTCATTGCATATGGCCAGCGCTGTGAATAGTATACACTCTAGCGGGCTCAACTGTTACAGGACTCCCGCGGGATGTCTTGTAACAGTTCTTCCTCCTTGGGTGCATGCTGCACAACGAAGGATCTGGCCTCCCGATCACGCTCCCAGGCTTCCTGGATGACTAGGATGGATATGGTATGAGATCTCAGTGTTTTTTTTCATTTAAAAATTGATTTTTCTTGCTAACTCATCGATCTGCTTTGCTGGTGCAGGTAACTTCGTTGCATGTCGACAAGGAGGGCAGGACGAGGTGACAACAATGTGCAAGGGAGATAACAATAGCTTGCATGCGTCCAAACCGATCCTTAGTCGTTAGATCTCCTCACAAAATGGATTCTGGGCCGTTCTGAACTTCTACAGGAAGTTTCCTGTAGAAATACAGAGCTTCCTGTAGAAAGGTTGCGTTTCCTGTAGAGAGTCTGCACCTTCCTATAGAAAACTCAAGCTGTGATAAAATTGCACATACCTTGGAGAAACTGAGTATTCTTGGAGGAGGTGCTAGTGAGGTCTCCTGACAGCATGATAAGGATCCTTGGCTTTGAGTTGAGAGGCTTCCTCTCCTCCATAGAACACCTGCAACTTGCATGCAATTTTACATTATGAATTTGCTGACCTTGTTTTTTTTCTTATTGTTTTTTTCTTTTTTTTTCTCTTTTCTTTTTTTTGAAAGATAACAGGGGTGCCTCAATGAGGTTTTCACCCTTGCTATCTGCCCTGAGCGCCTCAAAGAGGTTTTCACTCAAGGATCTTTTCCAATCTCTTTTTTTTTTTTTTTGAAAGACAATAGGGGCGCCTCAATGAGGTTTTCACCCCTACCACCTGCCTTGGGCGCCTCAGAAAGGTTTTCACCCAAGGATCTTTATTATTATTATTATTATATATATATATATATTTTTTTTTGTTAGATCTTTCAGGGTATGCCCAAAGGAGAGGCAGAACCCTTCTCTATGACCAACACTGATTTCTCCATGGTCTTGATGAACTCTTGTCTTGAGAGAGGCTTCCTGTAGATCTTCAATTGGTGACCATTGACAAGCATGGGGATGGCTTCCTCATCAGTGGTCCGAATAAGAACAGATCCATTGTCATGACATTTTTCCACTGCATATGGCCCTAGCCATCTGGTTCTCAGCTTCCCCTTGAAATCTTTGTATCTGGAGTCATACAACAAGGCCCAATCTCCCGGCTGAAATTGCTTGTCATGGAGATGTTGGTCATGCAACACCTTTCTCTGAAGTTGAACCACTTCTGAGTGAAGGAGGGACTGCATTCGGTGCTCATCCAGTCCATTTAGCTGCAATAACCTTTCTTGTTGTGCATGGCTGAGATCTAGATCTAGCTGAGCTTCCATCCTCAAAGTGTTGTATTCAAACTCAATGGACAGCAAAGCTTTCTTCCCATAGACCAGCTCATAAGGTGTGAAGCCGGTGTTGGTCTTCCAGGTTGTGTTGTAAGCCCATGTGGCCTCAACCAGGCGATTTGCCCAGTCCTTTCTACTGCTGCTCACCACCTTAGTCAAGATCCCTTCTAATGCTCTATTGGTGACTTCCACCTGCCCATTTGCTTGAGGGTGATAGGGGGTGGAAGTCCTATGCTTGATCTTGTGATGAGCTAGTAGGTCTTCAATCAAGTTGGATGTGAACTGGCTCCCTTGATCGGTGACCAACTCTCTTGGATAGCCAAACTTGTAGAAGATGTTTTCTCTTAAGAACTCGGCCACCTTTTCTTCTGTTGCTGCTTTGATTGCTTTAGTCTCTGCCCACTTTGTCAGGTAGTCAGTACACACAATGATGTAGGACCTTTGCCTCGAAGGAGGGTTGATTGGACCCACAAAGTCCATACCCCACTTCTCAAATGGCTCAAGGGTCACTTGAGGTTGGAGAGGCATCTCATCCCTTTGAGTCGGTTTCCCCATTCTTTGGCATTGGTCACATTGGCTGATATATCTTCTGACATCTTGATGAACTGTGGGCCAATAGTAGCCCGCCTGCAAAATCTTGAAGGCAGTTCTCTTTGCTGCAAAATGTCCTCCACAAGGCCCATCATGACAGGTGAGGAGGATATCAAAGACTTCCTACTCCCTTACACAACGCCTTAAGATCTGATCGGGGCCAAGTTTGAACAGATTGCCCCCGATCCAAGTAAATGAGGCACTTTTTCTAATGATTCTGCTCTTCTCTCTTGAAGATAGGTGCGGAGGGAACTGTGTTGAAACAAGGTAGTTTGCTATATCAGCAAACCATGGAGAGAGTGCTGAGATAGCAAACAGATGTTCATCAGGCATCGGGTCATCCACTGTTCCATCCTCATCTACAGACAAATCCAATCTAGATAAAAAGTCAGCAACAACATTTTCTTTACCTGGTTTGTCAACAATGGTCAAATCAAACTGCTGCAACAAAAGTAACCATCTAATAATACGAGCATTCACATCTGGTTTATTCATTAAATATCTAATTGCAGCATGGTCAGTATGTACAAATGTTTGATAGCCAGTGATATAATGTCGGAACTTGTTCAGTGCATGGACCACAGCCAAAAACTCTTTCTCAGTTACAATGTAATTCAGCTCATCTTTGGACAAGTTTTTACTAACAAAGTAAATGGCATATGGAAGTTTTTGTTCGACTTGTCCTAAAGCTGCACCTATGGCTTTGTTCGAGGCATCAGTGTGGATGTGGAAAGGTAGGGCCCAGTTTGGACCTCTCAAGATTGGGGCTGACACCAACTTGTCCTTTAATTCATTCAAAGCCCTCTGACAATCATCAGTCCACTTAAACTCCACATCTTTTGCCAACAGGCCAAACAATGGCGAGGCTAGCATGCTGAAGTCCTTAATGAATCTCCTGTAATACCCTGCTAATCCTAAGAAACTCCGAACATCCCTTACCTTTTGAGGAGGTGGAACCTTCTTGATGAGAGCAATTTTGTTAGGATCCACCTGTAACCCTTGGCAAGAAATGGTATGGCCTAACACGGTCCCTTCAGTCATCAGGAATTCACATTTTTCAGGACTAAGGGACAGGTTCATCTCAATGCATTTGGTTAGGACTTTTCCCAGATTGGACAATGCTTCCTGGAAATTTGCCCCATAAGGAGTGAAGTCATCCATATAGATTTCCACTGCATCATGGACCAGCTCCGAGAAGATGCTCAAGACAGCTCTCTGGAAGGTAGCAGGAGCATTGCATAGCTCAAAGGGAAGAACTCGGTAGGCAAAGGTACCCCAAGGACAAGTGAAGGTGGTCTTATCTTGGTCTTCCGGGCTGATTTGGATCTGGTTGTACCCGCTAAACCCATCCAGGAAAGAGAAGTACTTCTTTCCTGCCAGTACATCCAACACTTGATCTATGAAAGGTAGAGGGAAATGGTCTTTCTTGGTAGCTTTGTTCAGTTCTCGGTAGTCCACACAGATTCTCCATTTCCCATTCTTCTTGGGAACCAACACCAGAGGGGACACCCATTCACTATCTGAGATGGGGTAAATGAATCCGGCATCCAACAGTTTTTGCAATTCTTCCTTGACAATGTCCTTAAGGGCTGGATTCATTCTCCTCTGAGGTTGCCTAACCGGTTTACAACCCTCTTTGATGTATATGTGATGGGTACAGACCGAGGGATGGACTCCTTTCATCTCCTTATAGCTCGAAGCAAAAGCATCTAGGTGACTGGCCAACAGGCTACACAGCTCCTTTTACTGGGAAGGAGATAGGGAGGAGCTGATCTTTAACGTTCTCGCAGGGCCGAACTCCACATTTTTGACTCTGGGAGTGACAGGGTTGGTCATACAAAGATCCACTAAGGTGCTGGCTTGGGCATCCTCCACCAATTTTTCTAAGGATAGTGCACTGGAAGGTGGATTCTGGATCAAGGTCTCAATCAAGTCATCCTCGGTTGGGGGGTCTCTTCTAGTGGTATCTAGGGTGCACAAAGGTGCTGAGTATACTTCATCCTCTTCTCCTTCCTCCAACCAAAGTGGTAAGTCATGCTCTAAGGAAGGTTGGGCAGGAGGGTATAGGACTAGCTGCTTGGACATAGGACCATTTTTTATGGTCATATTTCCTGCACGACAACTTATGTAAGCATCTGCAGTGGCTAACCAAGGCCTTCCCAAAATAAGAGGATATCCAGTAAGCTTTGCCTTGGGTTGCAGAACCAAGAAATCTGCAGGGTATTCCCAAGAGTCGACAGAGACCAAGACATCCTCCACAATCCCTTCGGGAGTCACAGTGGAGCGATCTGCTAGTTGTAGAACTGTCGAGGTCTTCCTCAAGGAACCCTGAAGATTGAGTTTGAGCATGGTATCCCTGCTCATCACATTAATGGCAGCCCCCAAATCAATCAAAGTGTGAGGTATGATGATGCCATTGATGTGGACATCTACTATAGGACTCCCAGGATCTAGATACTTTGGGCAGATGACTTGTCCTAACATAAGGTCAGACAGTTGTCCTAAGACATTAATGGTTGAAGCATCTCTCTTTCGCCTGCCTGGGTGTTTGAAACACTTTTCCTTAACCAGTTTGTTGTATATTGGCACATCCTTGATGGCTTGGAGAAGTGGTATTTTCACACACAACTGCTTGAGCTCACCCAGAAGCTCATCCTCCTCTGGGTTGGGTTGTGTGGTGGCTGTTAGTCTCTCAGGAAAGGGTGGAATAGCCTTTGGTTAACTTTCCTGTTTATCTTCCTCATCCTCTAGGGGAGGAGGTTGGCGATCTGGAAGAGTCTTGCCAGATCGAAGATTGATCTCCTGGATCTCCGCAGCATAAGTAGGGCATGATGTTTCCCCAGTGTATACCTGCTGGGCCTGTCTATTGTTGGGGTTCGGGTTCGGTTGAGCAGGTATTTGAGGTTGCCTTGGAGAAGCAGGAGGTAATGGTTGAGGTTGAACTGGTGGTGGAGGAAAAATGGCAGGAGGAGTGTTGTATTGGGGCCTCCACCCCGACTGAGGTGCATTCCACTGAGGCTGTGGCTGGGCATGTGAATGACAAGAATGAGTAGTGGGTTGAGTAGGGTACTGAGGTGGATAACGCCATGGGGGAGGCATGGACCAGGAAGGATGAGCAAGGGGACCCCAGGAAGGCATAGGAGTCGATTGGTTGGGGCCGTAATAAGCTTGAGGTGCCCCTTGCATCCCCTGCTGGTAAGGTCTAGGTCCTTGTGGCCTCCTTTGGTTGAGGTAGTAGAGAGGTTCAGTGGAAGCTTCTGTCCCTTGGTACATGGCTTTGAATCCAGGTAAGGTTGGACATTGGTTTGTGGGATGGTCCTCCTCACAAACGAAACACACTTCAACCGAATGCAATGGACATTCGTTCTTAGGGTGTCTCCTTGTACATCTAGGGCAGAAGATAGCCAAGGCTCTCTCAGCTTCTTCCTTCTTCTGCTGGATCCTGAATGTGTCCAGTTGCATGGCGATGGTCTGTCTCACCTCACTCTTAAGATCTTCTAACTGATTTGCAAACTCATGCTTGGAGAAAGGAACACCAGCTGAGAGGAGATTTCCTCTACCTCATTTCTGAGCTGCCCTGGAGTGGTTTCTGAACACAGTCTTGATGTCCTCATAAGGCAGTTGGTAAATATCCCCCCTAGCTAACATGTGAAGGGTATCTAAGAGGTCTTCAGGGACTCCTCGGAGCAGAACCAACTTGAGGGATTCAGGGTCAAGTGTGCACCTGGCCCGATTATAGCTAAGTTGGAACCTCTTCTCATAATCCTCTAAGGACTCGTCATTTCCCATGGTCATCCGAAAGATTTCTCCCTTGGTTTCCTTGGACCTACAGTAATCCCGGTACTTGGTATTGAAAGCTTGTTGCATCTGAGCCCAAGTAGTGATACTATTCCCAGGTAAGCCCATGAACCAGCGTAATGCTGCATCCTTAAGAGTGGAAGGGAAGAGTTTCAGCTTCTGCTCATCTTCAGTATATTCATAGGTTCTACAAAGGACAGCAAACTCAAACAGGAAGGTATCAGGATCTTCAGTAGTCAGTCCATGGAAGTGAGGTAAAGCGGAGGGGCTAATGTTCTTCATTTTCATCTCTCCATTGGTCTCTCGGATGGGGAAGGCACCTTCTATCCTCTCATCTTCTCTCCTATTGTCAGCCATAGCTTCAGATGGGATGGTCTCTAATTCTTCTTCTGCTATAGGATCTTCGTATATCTCAGGAGGTTCACCTATAGGTTCTTCTGGATCACTGTCACCGAAGAAGAGAGAAGGGTGACTCAGTGATGTGGTGGGGGTGTTGGGTAAGAATTTGCCTGTTTTATCTCGATTCCTACGAGGCATGAAATGGAAAGACTTTTTTTGATTTCTTTTGTTTTTTTTCTTTGGTACCTGCAAAACTAAAACAGATTGATCTACAACTAACTATCTTACTGAAATAAAGATGCAGAATTAAATTGAAAGCATGAAAGAACTAATCTACTTTTCTCAAATGAAATTGCAGGAATGGAAATGCTAGTCTACGCTTGCAGAAATGAAATTGCAGAATTGAAATGCTAATCTATGAAATCAGGAAATGCTAATCTATGAAAGCAGGAAATGCTAATCTATGAAAGCAAGAAATGTCTATGCTACTTTTGCAGAATGGAAATGAAATAAACTACTGAGCAGAAGGCAAGAGTAAGAAAATAGAAGAAAAGCAACAATTACTAATACTCTGACGCTTCCCCGGCAACGATGCCAAAAAGATGGTGGGCTCCAATATTGTAGCAATAATGCTAGAACTCCTGGAGCTTCCTATCTCTACTTTTATCAACCCGGTAGTTCGTAACAAACTTGGAAGCGACGGTGCTGTATGCACAAGTACTAGCTCTTGTCGCAGCTGTCACTTGGTCAGCTGGCACAAGTCCGCTAGGGCTCAAGCCAACTTATATATGTTCTCAGAAGAAGCTTTCTAAATGATGGACGAAGGCTATCTGAAAGGAAAGTAACCTACTTTGCAATAATGAACTGAAAGCCAATGAAACAGGGAAACCCTAGTAAACCCTAATCTGACTAGTCTAATCTCTATGATGCACTGGTGGGAGTGCAAACCTCTAGAAATGATGTCATTACTTCTAGTGATATGAGATGCATGAATTTAAGCTACTTCTACTGAAAATAACATTGTTTTTGTATTTTTGCTTAAGTGGTTGGAGTTATTATGATTTTGTTTCTTATTAGGGTTTGACTGTGCAGGGGTAGTTCGAAGGGAAAGAAAGCTTGGGAAAGGTCAGGAGGGCTAGGAGAGGTTCCAGGGGATCCCTAACGTCGTTCCACAGAAGTCCACAACGTTCAAATGCTTGGAAACCGAGGTTACAGGTTTCTACAGGATGTCTGCAGGGGATCCTACAGGAAGCTCGGGATTTCTACAGGAAGTCTGCTAACTTCTACAGGATGTGCTATGGTTGGAGTTTTGGGTGATGGAGGAGTGGAGGAGTTGTATGGGTGGATAAGTAGGATGGAAAGGGAGCTTATGATGGCTCAGGGACAGAGATATGAGATGAGCAAAGAGTGGGTACAGTTGGTTGGTGGATCGAAGGGTGGAAGCAATGAAAAGTTAAAAAGATGGAGCTGCGTGAATAGTAGAAGTGTTGGAAGGAAAATGAGCTGAACAGAGGATGAGTAGGTGGCTTTAGGTGCGGTTGAGAAGAAGAAGAAGAAGATAACAGAGTGATGCAACGCAGTGTAAAGGAAATAAATCTGCACATAACCAAGAATTCATCAACCTATCTAACTGTGTTATTAAATCAACGAACAGCAAGGTAAACTTCAGAGAAAAATCGTGCATGGAATTGGAATGAAGAACTACTGCTCAAGATCAGAATGCATGGATGGATCTACGATTGAAATGACTGTTTTGCAACTTGAATGAAAGTGTATGACTGCATTTTTTTGGTGGCTGGTACGGTCTACACCCCCAAGCTCTAAACAAAGATGGCAGTGAGTGCACTGTCAGCCTTTTTCTTGGAGCTCTAATGAATGCTGATCCTCCTACTCTAATCTAAGCAACTAAAAGCACTTGAACCGTAAACTAATCCTACTCAATCACATAAAAGAAATCAAATCAGCAGACTGTCATTTCTAAATGCATGTCAAAACAGAGGAATAAAGTGCTGAAAAGAAAGACAAGTAACAATACAAGGAAGAGGAGGTCTATTGCTCTCAGGTTGGGCCCTAACCTGAGAGCTATAGCTCCCTTAAAAACTCAGAATTGAATCCAAAGCTGCCTGTCTTTATTGAATAATCATGAGTCTAATAACATGCCAAAACTGGCTTACAAAGAGCAAAAACCGAGTTGTAGCTCGTGCTTAGAAATTGCAACAGTAGTTCAAAAGTTCAAAAAGCTCCTATCAAAGGCTACGGCCTTAATATTTATACATGATGAGGCTCCAGCTGGCTTCCTCAATACGTGGAGCTTGGCTGTCCAACTGAAAGTTAAACTGCTGTAAACTGTTGTTCCTGTAGAACCCGTTGGCTGCCTTTGAGCTCGGTGGGGAGAGCTGTTGGAGCTCGGAGTTAGGGTGGAGATCACGAGGGAGGTCATTTAAGGCTGTAGACAACCTCCCTATAAACCTGCAATGCCACCTTTGCTGTCTCCTTGTCTCCTTCTGCGTGGTCTTTGCTCCCTTTAATGCCAAAAAACCTGAAATCATCATGTATTAGCCACATAGATATAATGCCTGCCCTTCTTCCTACAAATAACACGAATATACCAAGAAATGAATGCATAAGTGATAAAAGATGAAGGGTTGAGCAAGGTAAGTAGGCCAAATGAGCCCAATTTGTTACCAAAAATTGGGGCTCATCAATGACTTCAACATAACTTTTATATGGTTTAGGCTATATTGTCTACCTCAAGAATTTTTGGATCAAGATATTTTGGAGGGCATAGGAAATTCGATAGGGTTAATTGTAATGCTCTTAGAAGCCACAAGGTAAGGGAAGTACACCTCATATGGATGCATACGTTCCTTCATGGACCTCTCAAAACCACTCTCAACAAGCATAAAAATAAGCTACCATGGCAATATTTGAGAGCAACCTATATATTACAAGAAAAATATTTTATGTTGTCGAAAATTCCATGAATATGGACATATTTTTAGAATTAGCAACTAATACAAGCTACCAAAGAGATGGATAAAATGGGCTTCACTATGGTTACCAATAGGCAAAAATAGTTAGGAAGGAGCAGGAGATCCCTTGACCTCAAGAAACAAGGGCAATAACAAGTATACAATATTTCAAAATATGGAATAGAAAAAGAAGATGGGGATGAAAAGATACCTGTGATGGAAGAAAGTTTAGGTCCATGAAAAGGAAAAGGTACAGGTAATGAAAATAGTTAATGGAAAACAGAGTGAGAAAATTACAATGAGGATACACAAGTGGGTGAGGGAAAGCATGATCATCAACATATAGAGGACGTATAAGAAATGGATTTATGAAATATGGATATGCAAATGTTGGCACTAGAATAGAAGAGAAAATATACAATAGTCATCCATGAAGAAGAGGTTTTGTTAAAATTTTAAGCTAGGGCCAAACTCCACATGGGTCATTTATTTATGACACCTGATATTTTTATTATATTCCTCTCTCAGAGAGGTGTAGGATTGATCTAAATATCATCCAATTTTGACATGTAAAAATGAAGTTATAAATTTATTTTGATTATGGACAAATTGTCAAGGTAAGCCATCCAACTCATGTAAGCTGAGAAGCCCAATAGTCACGTCTATTCATCCTCAACATTTGCCTATAAATTCATGATGCCTCATCCTCATTTGGACACTTCACTTCTCACACATATCTCTCTCCTCAAATGATTGGCTATGGATTTATGGGCAGCGCTCCACACGTGCGAAGAAGGACTGTACTTTTTGTTCCAATCATTGACCAACATTGACCAAATTTGCAGGAGGCTATTTTGACTGTGTTGACCAAGCGTTGACCTATTTTTTCTACGATTTTGGGTGGAGGAATAATGTCCTAGTGCATTGCAGATTTGGGCACAAGAACCGAGACAATCTAACCTCTTGTTTGACTAGCATTGACTGTACTAGGGCTGACCACATGGTTGACTTTTGTTGACCTGTTTTGATTGGAAATTTTCGAACTATTTTGGTCTCATTAGACTTATTGTTGGAAGTTGAAGTTTTATGGATTTGACTGAGCTGAATTGAGGAAGAAATCTACCCTGTTGACCAACATTGACTTTTCTAGTTAGGGTTTTTTTGCTATTGTTATAAATTATCAGAATTGGTGAATTATATTATCTCTCTCTACTATAAAACTATTGGAGACTAAAAGAATATTTGATCAAGGGTTTCCCCACATTGGGTTTGTCCCTGGCTTGTGCCACATCTTCTGTCCTCTTATCTTGGCTTGTCATCTACTGTTTATGTTTATATTTATGTTCTATCAACATTTTACTTACATGTTTATGTGATTTCTAAAGTGAAATTGATATTGGGCTCATAAAGAAATTGAAGTAAAATTGATCTAAAGCATAGAAAATACCACTGTTTCTTAAAATTAACATGGTATAAGAGCTGAGGTGAAGACGAAGCCCAAGCAAGAGTGAGAGAGCAATCACCAAAGGTAGTTGGACAAGGACAAAAGACTCAATGGGTTCTTTATCGTACCTCCTAGTTGAATGCAAGCTCCATGATAAATTTGACTATCATGGATGGAAGATGTCTCTTGATTTGACCTTGGAAGAGAAGGAAGTGATGGATTATGTGCAAGGTAAAATCCCTGAGCCTCCTTCAAATGCACTAGTTGCTGTGAAGACCAAGTACGATAAGGCTGAAGTCAAAATGCAGAAGATTATCAGGGATTCCATTGACAATCATCACGTGGCTTATATATATGAATTGAATACCTACAAGGAGATATACAACAGGTTGGTTGGCATGCTCAAGGGTAGTAATTCTAATCAAATTTTCTTTCTCAAGAAGAAGTTGAAGGATATTAAGAAGGCCAAGGACAAGGACATTTAATCCTATTTATTAGGGATTACTGATATCAAGAATGATCTACTCTCGATTGGAGAATTCATTCTTGACAGGGAACTTACTCTCACCACCCTTGGAGGACTCCCACCTGAGAGGTATGTATTTAGAACCACTATACTCAACAATGATTGAATTCCAGGGTTTGAATAATTTATTTCGGTATGAAATCAAGAAGAAACAAGAATGGTGGAGCAAGAAATGCTTTTTAATAGAAAAAACCCCATTGCATTCTCCTCTCATCCCAAAAGGAGGAATAATGCAGGGTTTAAACATAATTTCCTTTGAGATCTTGGATCTAAGTGAGGAAGGAAGGGCAAGTGCTTTGTTTGTAATAAGTTTGGACACTATGCAAGGGAGCTTCCTAATAAAAGGGATACACCTCGAGATGATGACTACCATAACAACTCCAGAGGAAACTTCAACAACAACAAAAATAAAAATGATCAAAGGAATGGCAGGTTCAATGGAAAATGAAAAATGAATGTGAGACATCAAGGAAATGGTCGACCCTCCAAGAAATCAAGCAACTCCAGGTATGATAAATCCAATGTTCTTAAAAATAAGAAAAAGGAGTACTATCTTATATCGGCCCTCTCCACTGCCTCTCCTCTAGACACTTTGGGAAATTAGCTAATTGATAGTAGTGCCAAAAGGCACTTCAGCAGATATAAGGAAGCCCTCTCTAATCTCATTGAAAAGTAGACAAACATGGAGATCATCCTTGGAGACAATGCCACCTATCCCATGAAGGGAGTAGGGAATGTTACGCTTCAGTTGAATCAAGGTAACACTATTCATTTGCAAGAAGTACTATATGTACGTGATCTCAAGAAGAACTTGGTGTCCATTTCAGCAATGGAAGATAAAAGATTCAAGGTGTATTTTATTGATGGAAAGGTACGTGTTTGGAAAAGAAATTTCAAGAATGCTTTTACTCTTGGGTTCAAGGTTGACAATTTGTATCAAGTTGGAGGAAGTCCATTGGGAGCCATGTCTTGTGACACATACCTACAATCTAAACTATGGCATTGAAGGTTCTCCCATCTTCATTATAAGCCCTACCTGATGTAAAATAGATGGTGACAGGTATGCCTAAGTAAGAATCCAATGAATTCCAATATTATTGCAGAGAAGCTAGCATTAAGAGGGAGACTACAACACCATACACTCCCGAGCATAGTGGTGTGGCTGAAAGGAAGAATCACTCTATTATAGAAGTTGTTTGTGCCATGCTTGATGATCAAGGCATTCTGAAGTTTCTATGGGGTGAAGCTGCAAATACCCTCTGTGTATGTTCAAAACCGATGACCTCATCAAGAATTGGACTCCAAGACCCCAGAAGAAATGTTCACTGGTAAGAAACTTGATGTCTCTCATTTTAGAATTTTTGGAAACCCTATATGTTTTCATGTGCCAAAAAGGGAAGGAAGAAAATTGGGTGCATCTGGAAAAAAGGGAATCTTTGTGGGCTATAGTGAAAATTCTAAGCGATATATAATTTATGTGGTTGGTCAAAATGAATTTGAGATAAGTAATGATGTCACCTTTGACAAAGATATGGCCCTCAGGAAGATCAACTGCCTTCCTATCCTAAGGAAGGAAAAATAAGATGACATAGGAAATCAGGGTGAAAAAGACGACGAAACGATGTTTGATGTTGATGAAACTATGGATGCTATTGGTCCACTCCCTCATGAGCCTTCCTCCCCCAAGAGGAGACCCTCATGGCTTAGGGATACTCTTGAAGATAATGAGAGACACATTGCACCAAGGGGTACTTTCCATGAAAGTAAGAACCTGAACAGGTACCAAGGATATTTGACCGCCATGAACACTATCATTCAAAATGAGCCTTCATCATTCAAAGAAGTCGTGAAGAAACAAGTATGGAAGGATGCAATGAATGAAGAATACGAGTAAATTATGAAGAATGTTGCCTAGGATGTGGTCTGCAGACCCTAAGGCAAATCAGTTGTCACTTCTAAGTGGCTCTACAAAGTAAAGCATGGAGCTAATGGAAGTGTAGAAAACTTCAAGGCTCACTTTGTTGCTCGAGGTTTCTCTCAAAAGGAAGGTGTAGATTACGATGAGATATTTGCACCTGTTTCTCGTTACACCACCATCCACTCAACCATAGCCCTTGTTGCATCGCAAGGATGGAACCTACATCATATGGATGTTGAGGCTGCCTTCTTGCATGGTTCAATCAAAGAGGAAGTCTATGTGGAACAACCTGAGGGGTTTGATGTTCATGATTTGGAATCTCATATATTAGGTTAAATATAGCTCTCCATGGATTGAATCAAGCACCCCGAGCTTGGTATGAGAGGATCAATAACTATCCGATGAAGCTGGGATTCACTAGAAGTGAAGCTGATCCGAACCTTTACTTTAAGGTTGAAAATGATAAACATCTCATTCATGTATCTTATGTGGACGACCTATTTCTGACAGGTGCAGACCCTCTCATTCATAAATATAAGAGGGAGTTGGCTTCTGAATTTGAGATGAAGAACCTAGGACCAATGCACTACTTCCTAGGGTTGGAGGTCTGGAGAAAGCCAGGTGAAATTTTCCTCTCTCTAGGAAAATATATTGTGAAGATATTAGAAAGATTTGATATGGTGGAATGCAAGCCTATGACAACTCCAATGGAACTTAACTTTAAGAAGTTATGTGGTAGTGTTGCTGGACCTGAATTGGGAAATGATTCTGAATATCGTCGACTCATAGGAGCACTAATGCTTTTGGTGAACTCCCCTATGGACATATGTTTTTCAGTTAACACATTGAGCCAATACATGTTTGACCCTCATAATATACATTGGATTTCCACCATGAATCTTCTGAGGTATCTTTGGGTCAGAATCACTCATGGACTAAGATACATTGCCGGAAATGTGAGGCTACATGGTTATTTTGATGCTGTTTGGGTTGGAAGTGTGGTGGATTGCAAGAGCACTTCTGGATGTTTTTTTCTTTGGGTTCTTCTTCGATATCATGGATGAGGAGGAAGCAAAAATCAGTTTCCTTGAGCATTGTCGAGGATGAATAAATAGATGCTAGTATGGCCTCCTGTGAAGCTGTCTGGTTGAGGAAGCTCTTCAGTGAGTTGTTTGCACATGTATTGGATACCACTGTGATCCTCTCCAACAACCATAGTGGGATCCGATTATCAGAGAATCTCATGTTTCATGATCGCTCCAAGCATATAGATATCAGGTACCACTTTATGTGGGATATGGTACAACAAGGAGCTATAAGGCTCCATCACATTGGGACTGATGAGAAGGTCACTGATATTATGATAAAGCCCATCGAGAAGGTCAAATTCTTGGCCTTCCAAGAATGACTTGGAGTCATGGAGAGACCCTCTTATGAGGGTTTTGTATGAGATGGACATTGAGATTTGGGAGTGCTCGGGAGCTTGGGGTACTTCTTGGAGCGATGAGAAACCATAGGGTCAGTGGTTCTGCCTTTCCCTAGTGGTTTATTGTGTTCAAGGTGAATGGTTCATCCTTCCCCTGTGATACCCATGGTGACATGTGAGTAGGACGAGTGGTTCATCCTTCTCCTATCAAGACATCCCACCCATGCAGCATGGGACTCATGGGAGGTAGGTCTCATCTAGAAAATGAGTAGGGAAATGAGGACAGGGACCATAGTACTACTGATGGACACATCACGCGCTACTATACTCCCTATGCTAGGATGTCTGATATTGATATTGAATCAATGGGAATTGACTTCGGGTTAGTAAGAGTGGTATGAGACACTCTCCTTTGATCGGAACTGACTTCGAGCCAGTAAGAGTGGTATCAGACACTCTTTTTTACTGGGACTCACTTTAGGTTAGTAGATAACTGTTATAGACATTTTTGGGCACTGCAACCCCAATCATATATGTCCATAAACCAAGGGATCCTAAGTCCCTAAAAGTGTTGTTTCACACCCTAAAGGAACAAGGTCAACTGATTACATCATCTCCTAGAAGTTCTCCACAGAAAACTGCTCAGAACTGGTCAAATCTGGACCATACAGACTGCCCAGTGTAGAAGGTGCGATGCATCCCACCTGCCCAGAGTAAAAGGTGCAATGCATACTGGATAGCTCTTTTGCAGGGTGCGATGAGCAAGAGTGGACAAATGGCAGAGACAGTTTGCAAGGTGGTTTGACATGGAATCTTCCAGAAACTTCTCCTATGACACTTACCTCTCTAAATTCGTCCAGGGATGAGTAAGAGATTGCCAATCTCCAAGTGGAATCAAGAACTATCAGAGAGAGGACACTAATCAAATCTCAGAAGCTGGCTCACCTCCCTGCAATCATCTATATATGGATCCCTCATCCCAGAGATCCAGAGGCTGGAATTTTGTATCTTGTAAGGAAGTGTTGCTGGTTTCTTGGTGTAACATCATAGTGTTGGGTGATCTAAGCTTTTCATGAGGTGAAGAAGGGCTTTCTTTCTGAGAGGATGACTCTAGGTCAGAACAATTGGTTGTAATCCTCTTTGCTATTCTTGATATTAATAAAGCTATTCAATTTTTCCTCCACATTCTTGTATGATTGATGATATATGCATTTGTGTGGTCAATATATATCTGGTCCTATATTGTTTGTGATAGTAGATCTCTGTTCTTGGATAGTGTTATGCCGCTTTGATTCCACAGGTGCTCTTTGAAGCTGGGTAGACGAGGAAGCGAGTGGCAAAGATTTATCAGAAGGGAGAGGAATCAAGCAAGGAACCAAGCGCAAGACAGAGGTTGGTCTCCTTTGTTCCCCTCTTATCTACTTCTCATAAAGGAAAACGAAAGTAGTTTTAGTTTGTTTGTTTCTAAGATAGCTACCAGTCTTAGTGGGACTAGCAGCGCTGCATAGACACTAGATTTCCCAATAACAAAATGGCGACTCCGCTGGGGATCGAATAGCTTGTTTGTTTTATAAACTTACAGATGAAGCCTGAAGTCAAGCCAGCTAGCCTTCGAACTGCATTTTCTATGCAAGTGAAAAGTAGATCAATGCTGCTTCAGTCTATCTCTGGGTTTTGTTTATAAACTGAACAATCGATTTGCAAACATCCTAATTGCCCTTGTGGTGGCTCTAGTAACATCCTTAGATCTACCCTTGTGATTTATTTACTGATTATCACTTGCTCGGCCTAAATCCCTAAACCGTGCTGCAAACTGTGATCAAGAACTGGATCAAAAGTCTCGCACTGTAACATCGCACCCTCTCTTCAAGGATATCAGTATGCATCGTACTTCCCATGTGCAGTAGGTGGGATGCATACTGGAATCCCTGTGTAATATGTGCGATGGTCAGAGAAGGCTAATTTTGCCTCCAGACTTTGGTTTTTCTTCACTCTTTTCAGCTCTATTCAGGAGTTTTGTTGTCTATAGTCAGTATACCTCTATGGAAACCCCCTTCCTTTCCATTATTCCGCCTCCATTGTGCAAAGAGTTGTAAATTTTTTTATGTATTGTGAGCCATTTTCAGTTCTCTTTTACAAAGAAGTAGCGTAATTGAACTATCGTTTCTTGATTTGGAAGTGTCGCAAGTGTCGTTTTCAGTCATAGAAGAGAATCTGATTCTTCTTGATAGTCGATTACACTGTTACTCTTGTATTTGATTTGAATTAATATTTTTTCAAGTGTCAAAAGCAAGCTTTCAATTTCAAATCGCGAAGTGTCGTCATTGTCTTCATTTTGTCTTAAAAAGAAACTTGTTAGTAATGTCGCTTTGAAAAATAATTCAGATTTGTGCTTAGCTTTCTTTTATCATTCACACATTAAGAAGGCTGAAAACAAATAGATGCATGTGCATTTACATTTAGACTGTTTGTTGGTTTGGTTTAGGATAGTGCATATAGTGTGTGCTCTCTGCTCTATGTTGAAAGAATATCATCTCTCTTTCTTTAGTAGCTTGGATTTTCATTGCAAAAAGAAGATTAAATGATTGTTTATCATCTTAGATTTTATTTTAGGAATTGTATATCTACATCACGCGGTGAACCTGAAAGGTAAATTTCTTAAACAAGATCAACTGTAAAATAAATTTAATGAATCTAAAAATGCTTTGGAACCTAATGCACAACATTTAGAAGTCTAGGCTAGAGACGTATTCCGGCATCGTAAATCCTAGTAATTGTTGTTTTCATTACTGGTTGGGTGATTCCTCCACTTTGAGATGACAAGTGCCAGTACGGACTTGTGCTCCCACGTACCGTCGAGTATATATTGGGAGACCATAATAGGCTATATCCTTTATCCATAGGAAGTCGTGTCTGCTGCCCTATCGATCGCAATGCACTAAACATAGCATTCGTGAAGATTGACTGTCGTACCATAAAAAGAATTCTATAGTTTTGCGATTGGTTTGGTAATCCCTCTATCTAGACTTCCAGAGTAGTCTCTTTCATTCCTTTTCAGACTCCTTAAAGGAAAAGGTCCATCTGAGCACTTGTCACTTCAAGCTCATTAAAAATCGAAGGCGACTAGAGTCATCTTTTGTTTTTTCTCGACTCTTAAAAATTGAAAAAACAAGTTTTTTCAAAGCATCTAAAATTTATTTTAATTGGAATAAACGTCACCTTTCCTATGTTGGTCTTAGGTTGAGAAAAATGGCCACCAACCAAGGATTTCCCCTTGGAGGAAATCCTACTCCTTTCTTCTCTTGGGGAGATGTTGGTGCACCCCATATGGCCACATTGTCGCTTCCAAGATTGACAATCAGCCTACCCGTATGGCTCTTCTTGACCTCTCTCGTTCAGAACACCATGATTCCGGAGCAATCAAGTCAGCAACTAGATGATACCAGAGTTAACCCCCAACCTTCTACTTCGTCTGATTCTCCCTCTCTTCCTTCCTCTTCGCTTAACGGAGCTGGTAAAGTCGAAAATCAAGTAACTAAAAAGGAGAAGAAGGGGAAGGAGAAGAAAGAGAAGAAGAAGAAGGATCCAAAGTCAAAAAGGGGTAACTAGGCATCATCTAGTGAAAATCCACACACTGCACTGTCAAAGCCTAAATCTCCATGTGTCATTTGCAAAGGAGATCACTATCATCGAGATTGTCCTTGCATCCCTCGGATCTTAAGGGACTGGTCTCCTCATTTGCACAATCCGGTGTCAACAACCTCTGATGATCATGTTGAAAGTACACCGTCAACTAGTGAAAGCGAAGTGTCGGGACAGAAAAGGAAAAGTAAATTCCCTTGTAAACTGTGTGAAGGTGATCACGCCGTCCACCATTGTCCCTTCCTAGACGAGGCTAAAAGAGTTTTGGACGACCGTCTGGTTTCACCGTTACGACTTCCTCCTGGATATAAGAAACTCTTGCCAAGTCCATCAGTAATTGAAAATTCGACTAGCACGCCATTGTGGTCGATCGAAGCGTCTATCATTGAAGATAAACCATCTGAATCCACACCAGATGAAAGTCAAAAGTTCGAGGCGGCAGTTGACCCGGTCTTGCCTTCAGAAGGTCCATCTTCAGATGATACAGTCATCAGAGAGAATAAGAACGACACTGTTCAAATTCTCTTCATAAACACAGACTCCGATGAACATGGGGGCAGTCTACCCATTCCTTTACCACAGGAAGGAAGTTCGTCAGAGTCATATCCGGTCATCTATTCGGTCCCACCTCCAAGCAACCTAGTTGTTTCCTTCGATTGGAATCTACTAGGCAGACCCCGTTTACTGGCTAGTGTACCATTTTGAATCATTGCACAAATATATAGAATGGTCATGGTCGGTACCATCATAGATGAAGGGGATTCTGTGAGTATCCTTTCCTCAACTACTTGAAAAGCGCTTGGTTTGCCATAGCTTTTGCCTGAGATGAGAAATCTAACAAGCTTTGACAAAGGAACCAGTCGACCGTTAGGGATCCTTCCCAATGTGCCGATAACATTGAGAAGGAAAACCGTTCACATGAACGTAATGGTAGTCCAAGGACCCCTAGATTATAATCTACTCCTTGGACGCGACTATATTTATTGCATGGGAGCCATTGTCTCCTCGCTCTTTAGAGTAATGTGTTTTACGCATGAAGGAAGAGTGGTCAAGGTCGTATACCAGCTTTCATTCCCCGGCTCACACATAGAAAATAGTCAAATACCATCCCTGAATGGTCTTTTCACACAAGGAATGTCTCATCAATCCCCAGTCCATCCACCTGATGAGCGCGAGTGATTCGGGAGGACATGACTGAAACCCAGGGGGCATGCACCCTGGTCTGTTTCGGCAGGAAAACCTTGGGCATAGGGTAGGTTTCCGCGAAGGATATATGATTGGTTTATGAGATTAGACTGGAATAAGATTCCTTCGTCAAAGTTATGTGGGTGGAGGCAAGTTGCGCCACTCACCCTTGTTTATTTTGGTAGACACCGCCGAGGAAGTGTTTTGTCTGTAATGCGGATGGAACAATCTTTGTTATCATGGAAATGTTTCGCTATACCTTGGGGCATGCAAGCGAAGAGTGACCATTTATTTTTTAAATTTGTAGGTCCTCTAACCCTTTAAACTCGTAGGATTGGTCATTTCCTAACTTGCATAAAGAAATGATGTGGGGCAAAGCTTTGTAAGGTGCAAGCTCCATAAAAAATGGCATCTTAGATGAGACATCCTTATTATACGACTGGATCAAGTAGTTTTTATGTGGAGTTCAAGCTCAATAAAAATTAAACATAAGCAATGAGAAAATGTTTCCCCCAGAGTTTAAGCTCATTCATTAAAAAATGAACCAATTTCTAGTAAATAACCATCGTGAATGCATTATCATCATCCTTTGAAGCCTTGGTCGTGTTCTCATCATCACCTCCACTCTGTATTGGCCAATCATTCACCTCCATTTGATTGTTTACCCTTTTTGAGGAACAGCTACGAGGAGTGATCCTGTTAGCCATCCTTGTGACACTACCGTGATTGGAAAATTCCAAACCGTACCTGGAATTAGCTGCTACCCGAATTTATCACTCGTTCCTCAAAAAACGAGTCTCCTTTAAGCTCTTTTCATCTGACTCGTAAAATATGAAAAGATTGCCAAGCAATTGGCCTCTCTACCTCGTTAAAGTGACCGGAAGTGCTATCCCTCCTTTAGATTTTAATCTTTTTGGAACTAACGGATTATTACACAAAAAGATCGAGCGCTTGTTTTGTTCAGCTCGTTAAAAATACCAAAAATTCATCCCTTTTGTATTATTTTATACTTTTTTGGACTTAAGGGATTATAAGACAAAAAAGGATTATTGGAGTTTTCTTTACGTCCCTTTCAGACTCTCTAAAACTGAAAAGGACCAAGTTATCTTTGTCGTTAAACTCATTAAAACCGAATAGCGACAAACTTGTCCATACAGACAAGAACGAGTTTCACTGTCGCTAGGCTCGTTAAAACATAGCGATGGGTTTTCCCGAAGGGAAAATTATAGAACAAGCATATGTTATCCTCCTCAAGCTTGACAAAAATAAAGAGCTGGTCAGCAATTACTGGGGAAAAATTGGGAAGAAAACTTGAAGAAACTTTATTAGCAGCAAGTCGCTCTTGAACATCACACTTTCACTCCGCATCCAAGTCGGGTTGGGTTGTTCCGTTCACTGGTCATATCACCATTGGTCCATCACACCATCCACATTTTGGGTTAACGCTACCAATCCATCATGTCAGTGTCGCCGGTATGTTGAAGAGAAGTCACTCAAAGAATTCACCTGTGTCTCAACCACTACAATACATTCACGCTCCATTCTTTCATGACCGCCACCCTGAACCTTATATCATCAGATTGTTTTCACCTCCATTAAAATCATTTGCTATGTTCCGTGTCGTAGATGTGGGATTCATTAAGGCCCTCCTACGATGGATCGCTTCTTGTCGACATCAGCTCATTATCCAGGAAGTTGATCTAGGAACAACCCTTTGAGTACTTTGAAGCTTGCATGCCTCAATGGCAAGTTTCTCACTTCCAGCGACAGGTTTACATCAATGGCCTTCGACTAAAAGATTTTGCGTGGTGTTCGACACCAAGTCCCTTTTTCACACCACGTGAATTGTACTATCATACCTTGAGGGTCATCATCATTATCGGTGATTCTTCTGGCGCCTGTTAACAGCTTACATCACTGGTTGGTAATCAGGCGATGTCTTTCCATGTTCGACTCCAGAACATCTCTCACATGGATCGACTTGTACATTGAGTGAAGATCGAACGAGATTGAAGACCCTGGATCTAGTTTCATCCATCTGGGCTACGATATATATTCAAGAAAATAAAGACATCAAATGTACATCATTGCTGCACAGATAATCATCCAATCTAAGGGATGATGGCTCTACCAGGATCATCAGTCTGCACACAGACGATTGTCTGTCTTATGTACATGAAAATGAATTTATAAAGCTGAGCATAGGAATTCCCGCCTCAGATAGATCATGAAAATATTATGAAGATAATGTATTGTATTGTATCTTATTACAGGTCGCCTTCGAGCTCGAAAAAACTTCGGATCCTCATGATAAAGCATTTCACCCGACATCAAAAGATTAACAAGATCATGCTTTAAGGGGCAACTATTATAGACATTTTTGGGCACCGCAACTCCAATCATATATGTCCATAAACCAAGGGCTCCTAAGTCCCTAAAAGTGTTGTTTCACACCCTAAAGGAACAAGGTCAGCTGATTACATCATCTCCCAGAAGTTCTCCACAGAAAATTTCTCAGAACTGGTCAAATCTAGACCATACAGACAACCCAGTGCAGAAGGTGCGATGCATCCCACCTGCCCAGAGTAAAAGGTGTGATGCATACTGGATAGCTCTTCTGCAGGGTGCGATGAGCGAGAGTGGACAAATGGCAGAGAAAGTTTGCAAGGTGGTTCGACATGGAATCTTCCAGAAACTTCTCCTATGACACTTGCCTCTCTGAATTCGCCCAGGGATGAGTAAGAGATCATAAATCTCCAAGTGGAATCAAGAACTATCAGAGAGAGGACACTAATAAAATCTCAGAAGCTAACTCACCTCCCTGCAATCATCTATATATGGATCCCTCATCCCAGAGATCCAGAGGTTGGAATTTTGTATCTTGTAAGGAAGTGCTGCTGGTTTCTTGGTGTAACATCATAGTGTTGGGTGATCTAAGCTTTTCATGAGGTGAAGAAGGGCTTTCTTGCTGAGAGGATGACACTGGGTCAGAACAATTGGTTGTAATCCTCTTTGCTATTCTTCATATTAATAAATCTATTCAAGTTTTCCTCCACATTCTTGTATGATTGATGATATATGCATTTGTGTGGTCAATATATATCTGGTCCTATATTGTTTGTGATAGTAGATCTCTGTTCTTGGATAGTGTTATGCTGCTTTGATTCCACAGGTGCTCTTTGAAGCTGGGTAGACGAGGAAGCGGGTGGAAAAGATCTATCAGAAGGGAGAGGAATCAAGCAAGGAACCAAGCGCAAGAAAGAGGTTGGTATCCTTTGTTCCCCTCTTATCCACTTCTCATAAAGGAAAACGAAAGTAGTTTTAGTTTGTCTGTTTCTAAGATAGCTACCAGTCTTAGTGGGACTAGAAGCTCTGCATAGGCACTAGATTTCCCGATAACAATAATGGTATGATACATTCTCAATCACTTATTCTTCTTCATAGTTCAACATAGCAAAGAAGAGCAGTGTAGATCAGTGCATGGATGGCAAAGATAGCACAGATTGGTAGATGGATTATCAGGTTGATTTCTCCCTAGTTGAGAGGGAATGTTAAAATTGGCAACTAAGGTCAAACTCCACATGGGTCATCTTATTTATGACAAGTGATATTTTTATTACATTCCTCTCTCAGATAGGTGTAGGATTTATCTAAAGATCATCTGATTTTGACATGTACAAATGAAGTTATGAATCTATTTTGATTATGGACAAATTGACAAGGTCGGCCAACAGACTCATATAGGCTTAAATGCCCAATAGTCACATCTATTCATCCCCAACGTTAGCCTATAAATTCATGATGTTGCATCCTCATTTGGAGACTTCATTTCTCAAACATCTCTCTCTCCTCACATGATTAGTTACAGATTTCTGGGTAGCTCTCCACATGTGCAAAGAAGGACTGTAATTTTTTGTTCCTGTCATTGACCAATGTTGACCGAATTTGCAGGAGGTTGTTTTGACTCCGTTGACTAAGTGTTGACCTATTTTTTGTGCTTTTTTGGGTGGAGGAATTCTGTCCTAGTAGGGCGCAGATATGTGTTGGGTTGTGTTATATTCTTTCCACGACTAGCCCGTGTAGTTAACCAGGGAGTTAGAGGGGGGGGAGCCCCCCCCCTCATTGCGCCTATTGCGTAGTGGGGTGGTCACAGGGGGTTTGGGGGTGCAGGTAACCCCCCTCTATGGGGTCTAGGGCACCGCCCCAGGAAATGTTTTTTGGACCCTATATTAGGTTGGCCACACCTACCTATGGTTTTGTGCATGATTTTCATACATGGTTTTGGATGCGATGGTTTTTGGTCCATGATATTGGATGCTTCAGCATGTATAAATATGTATTGTAACATCGAAAGGAACATAATGAAAAATCAAGCTAGTAGTCCCAGTTTTGGGATCTAGGGGGAAATCTCTATGTATATGTGTTTTATGTGTTATGCTCTCACATTGTTTATTTTCTGTGTTTTAGAAGTCGTATGCAGGTAATTTATGTACAAGTTTAAAACCTACATTTGATATCAAAGTTGTTTTGGCTTCAAGGGGATGCGTTTGTTGTTGAGGGGTTTCGCTCAGGCCTGTGGTAGACCATGTTCAGTGGGAGATCTGCGAGATCGATTCTGGTGGTGAAAGAAGATGTCAAGCAATGGAAAGATAGAGATCAAGAAATTTAATGGTCAAAGTTTTGAGTTGTGGAAACTCAAGATGGAGGATCTGTTGGTGGCTAAAGATCAGTGGATCACAGTAGATCTAGGTACTAAACCAACAGGAGTGTCCGATGAAGAATGGAAGAAGTTGGATTGGAAGGCAAAGAGCACAATACGATTGTGTGTCTCAGATTCAGTATTGCTGAATGTAACAAGGGAAGCTACGGTGAAGGCTTTGTGGGACAAGTTAGGGACTTCGTACCAATCTAAGTCTCTGGTGAATAAAGTGTTCCTACGGAAAAAGTTGTATAACCTGAGGATGAAAGATGGAGACTCAGTGACAGAGCATATGAACGCATTTGATACTGTGGTAAGTCAGTTATTATCTGTTGATATTAAAATTTTAGATGAAGATAAGTGCATCAGTTTGTTGTGTTCTATACTAGATTCTTGGGATAGTCTAGTTATTACAATAGGTAGCAATACAATTTCCCTGCAATTTGATGAAATAGTCTCATCCTTGCTGAAAGAGGAGATGATATGGAAAAATATGGAGAGCCAGAATTGTGATGTCTTGTCTCTACTAAGATGGTCCCAAAACATAAACAAAAATAAGTCATCGAGTGAGAGATCTAAATCTAGAGGGAGATCTAAATCTCCAGGAAAACTGGTAAGGTGATGTGCTAGAAATGTGGAAAGGAAGGGCACTCCACTCCCCATAGAGAGTGGTTCTGCGAGTATGAGAAATATGATGGTGGTGATGTCTTCTTAGGGGATGATAGGAAGGCTAGAATTGTTGGTCACGGAAAAGTAAAGTTGAAGTTGCAAGGTGGGAGGGTTAGAACACTTCCGGGTGTTCTACATATTCCTACATTAGCTAGAAATCTGGTTTCTGTAAGCAAGTTGGATGATGCAGGTGTAAAAACAGTGTTCGAGAAGGATACCTACAAGATGGTTCGAGGGGCACTAGTATTGATGCGGGGAGTTCGAATTGGAACTCTATACAAGCTGCAAGGTAGCACTGTTGTTGATGGGTGCAACAATTCGGTGGTTCCTGAAAGTGGAGCAGAAAATCTAGTGGTCTCTAGAGAGAAGACCATGTTGTGGCATCAAAGGCTTGGACATATTGGATAGAAGGGCCTTCAAATACTTCATGGTAAAGGTATGGTAGAAGGTATGAGTAATAGCTCTCTAGATTTTGATTTCTATTAAAATTGTGTATATGGGAAGCAGAATCGGGTGAGTTTCCCGTCTGGTTGTAAAAGGGCAAAACATATATTAGAACTTGTGCCCAATGATGTGTTTGGACCTGTGAAGGTTCCATCACTGGGTATGTTTGTGTACTATGTATTATTTATAGATGACTTCTCAAGGAATACATGGATATATTTCCTTAAGAAGAAATCTGAAGTCTTTGACAGGTTTAAAGAATTTAAGGCTCTGGTGGAAAACCAGACAGACAAGAAGATAAAGGTGTTGAGGACGAATAACGGTGGATAGTTTTGCAGCAAGGAATTTGAAGAATTCTATAAAAATTGTGGTATAGCATGGCAGAATACTACTCCATACACACCTGAGCAAAATGGAGTTGTAGAAAGAATGAACAAGACGTTGATGGAAAGGGCAAGAATCATGCTCAGTGGTGCCGGTTTAGGACAGGAATTCTGGGAAGAGGCGGTGGAGACAACATGTTACTTGGTCAACAGATCACCTTCATCAGTGTTGGAGGATAAGACTCCACAAGAGGTATGAACTGGTAAGAAAGCCTCTCTTTCACATTTGAAGGTATTTGGATGTGATGCATATGTACATGTTCCAAAGGAGAAAAAAACCAAGTTGGATAGTAAATCTAAAAAGTGTATCTTTATTGGGTATAAGGATGGTTTAAAGGGTTATAAGCTTTGGAACCCAGTAACAAGGAAGGTTGTGTACAGCCAAGATGTGGTGCTCAGAGAGGTGAAATATGTTATTAAACATGAATTCCAACCAAAGGAACCTGAGAAGATAGAGTTTGAGCTTAAGGAGGAAGAATCAAACTCTACAATAGAGGAGGAATCAAAAGATCAAGGGCCACAAACTCTGGGTGTGAGAAGATCAGTTCGAGAAAGAAGGCAACCAGAAAGGTATAGTCCATCTCCTTTCTATTCAAATTTTGCTTTATCTGTTACTGATGATGATCCCACAACTGTGAAGAAAGCATTAGATTCAGAGGATGGAAAACCCTGGAAATATGCCATGGTTGATGAAATGACATCTTTGCATAAAAATGAGGCTTAGGATCTAATGGAGTTGCCGGCTGGAAGGAAACCCATTGGCAGCAAATGGGTGTTCAAGAAGAAGACAAATGCAAAAGGAAAGGTGGAGAAATACAAAGCTCGGTTGGTAGCAAAAGGTTATTCCCAGGTGCCAGGAATTGATTTTGGTAATATTTTTTCTCCTGTTGCCAATGTAGCTTTTATTAGATTACTTTTATTTGTTGTTGTTGCTTTTGATTTTGAGGTAGAACAGATGGGTGTGAAGACAACATTTCTTCATGGCGATCTAGAAGAGGAGATCTACATGAAGCAACTGAAGGTTTTGCAATGAAGGGTAAGAAAGAAAAGGTATGCAAGTTAAAGAAGTCTCTGTATGGGTTAAAACAATCACCAAGGATGTGGTATCAGAAATTTGATACATTTATATGGGGACTTGGCGTCACCAAAAGCAAAGTAGATCACTATGTGTATTTTAAATTAATTGGTGACCGTGTTATTTATCTGGTCTTGTATGTGGATGATATGTTGCTAGTTGGAAATAACAAAGAAATTATTCAGGATTTGAAGACCCAATTGTCCTCCAAATTCAACATGAAAGATATTGGTGCTGCAAACTATATTTTGGGCATGGAAATTAAAAGAGGCCGGGAAAAGAGGAAGCTCTGGTTAAACCAGAGGAAGTATGTCGAGACAATACTGTAGAGGTTTAATATGCAGGATAGTAAACCGATGAAGGTTCCTATTCCAGTAGGTGTGAGGTTATTTGCTGAACATTGTCCCAAGACACAAGAAGAGGAAGAGGACATGTCCCGTGTTCCATATGCAAGTGCAACCGGTAGACTGATGTATGCAATGGTTTGTACTAGACCAAACATTGCACATGCAGTGGGAGTATTAGAGTATTGAGCAGGTTTAGTCAAAACCAGGGAAGGAGCACTCGACAATAGTGAAGCGGGTTTTCAGGTATTTGCATGGCACTAGTGATTATGGTTTGTGCTACCAAGGAAGACCAGGATTGGACAGAGTGTTGATATTTGTGGATTTGTTGATGCAGACTGGGCTGGAGATCGGGATCAGAGAAGATCTACAAGTGGGTATGTGTTTAACCTATTTGGAGGTGCAGTCAGTTGGATGAGTAAGAAATAATCTGTAGTGGCACTATCAACTATAGAGGAAAAATACATGGCAGCCACTCATGAAAGCAAGGAAGCCGTTTGGTTGCAGAGATTGTTTTCAAGTATGGGGTTAGTACAAGGAGCTATAAGGATAGACTGTGACAACCAAAGTGAAATTTTCTTGGCAAAGAACCCTACATATCATTCAAAGATAAAGCACATTGATGTTCAGTATCACTTTGTGAGGGATATGATAGAAGACAAAAAGGTGTTGCTGGTAAAGGTGGACACTTTGAAGAATATTGTAGATGCATTGACAAAATATGTGAGCTCTGAGAAGTTCTCTTGGTGTAGAGAAACAATAGGCATTGTAGGGTTGGATAAATGATTAAGCTCTCTTGTGGTCCCCTGTGGAAAGAAAACAACAAGTGGGAGAATGTTGGGTTGTGTTATATTCTTTCCATGACTAGCCCATGCAGTTAACCAAGGGGGTTAGAGGGGGGGCGGAGCCCCCCCTCGTTGTGCCTATTGGGTAGTGAGGGGATCACAAGGGGTTTGAGGGGTGTAGGTAACCCCCCTTTATGGGGTTTGGGGCAGCGCCCTGGAATTTTTTTTTTTTGGACCCTATATTAGGTTGGGTGGACCTACCTATGATATTATGCATGATTTTCGAACATGGTTTTGGAAGCGATGGTTTTGGTCCATGGTATTGGATGCTTCGACATGTATAAATATGTATTGTAACATTGAAATGAACATAATGAAAAATCAAGCTGGTAGTCTCGTTTTGGGATCCAGTGAAAAATCTCTATGTATTTGTGTTTTATGTGTTATGCTCTCGCATTGTTTATTTTCTGTGTTTTAGAATTCGTATCAGGTAATTTCTGCACAGGGTTAAAACCTATAATATGGGCACAAGAACCGAGGCAATCTGACCTCCTGTTTGGCCTGCATTGATTATACTAGGGCTGGCAGCAACGTTGACTTTTGTTGACCAGTTTTGACTGGACTTTTTTGGATTGTTTTGGGTTGATTAGACTTGTTGTCGGAAGCCAAAGTTGACCGGGTTTGACCGAGATGAATTGAGGTAGAAATCTTCCATGTTGACCAGCGTTGAATTTTTTTATTGGGCCTCTTTTGTTGCTGTTATAAATTATCATAATTTGTAAATTGTACTATCTCTCTCTGCTGACCTATTGAAGACTAAAAGAAGATTTTATCAGGGGTTTTCCCACATTGGGGTTTGTCCCTAGCTGGTGCCACATCTTATGTCCTCTTGTCTTCGTTTGTCTTCTATTGTTTATGTTTATGTTCTATTAGCATCTTACTTACATTCTTATGTGATTTCAAAACTGAAATTCATATTGGGGTCATAAAGAAATTGAAGTAAAATTGCTCTAAAGCATAGAACATACCATTGTTGCCTAAAATTAATAGGTTCAAATTATCGTCAGAGCCTACAAGAAGTTAAATGAACTATTGCATAGACAAGCAGAAGTTAATCTCTCCTCTCATCCATCTTCTTCTACATTTGGAATTAAAATAAATCTTATCAAATGCCATTCAATCCCTACAAAAGATGATAAAAATACAAGGAATAAAAAGTAAGCAACTCATCTAGGAAAATGGGAGAATATTTAGTAAACACAAATAGGGTAATGTTGATGATAAAGACCTACTGACCTGAACCTCCCTTAGTTTATAATGAAAGTTATATCATGGAATGTAATGGGTATTAATGGTAATACCATACAAATATTGTTGAAAATAACATTATGTATATAGACATTATGATGATTCAAGAAACAAAATGTTCAATATAATAAGGGGGGGTGATTTCCAAAGTAATCTAGAAAAAAAATCATTTTTTTTTCCAATGACACACAAGGAGCTTCAAGGCTAATATTTATTCCCAAAAACCCATCAATTATATCCTTACAAAACTCCTTCTCCTCTCTTCAAATATTATCATCCGAATTTCAACTCATAGGGTAAATTAGCTTTGGCTTCATCATTAATATCTATGGGCCAATTCTTAGTTAAGATAAGAAGGTTCTTCTAAGAAACCTTCAAAACATCTCGAATATAATCTTGCATAATCCATGGATAGTTGAAGGATATTTTATTATGATAAAATATCTTAAAGATAAGAAAGGGTTATAAGGAAATTAAACAAAGATGGTATTCTCATCATTGAATTCTTAACCTAGTTGAAACTAATAAATATAGAGACAATCAATAGAATATTCACTTGGAATAATAAAATAGGAGGATTTTCATGAATATCCTCTAGACTAGATATACTTCTTATATCAAAATATCTTCTTCTATAATTCACCAACTTTGAAGCTTCTATGTTTCCAAGTCATGGGTCAAATCATTTGCCAATCAAATTACTTCTTAATTGGAAAGGGACTCTAAAAATTATGCCTTTCAAATTTGAATCATTTTGGTTAATTCATCCCTCTTTCATGAGCAACTTCGAATCTTGGGGGAAAGAATCGAAGGATTAAGTTAAGGTAGACATCAAGTACCACTTCCAATTATTGCTCAAGTATCGAAAAATGAAGATTGAAAATTAAAACATCAATAAGATTGGAAAGATACATGAGGAGAAATAACGATTGGAAAAAGTGATCGAATTCATACAACAAAATTCTATAGAAGAAGGAAGAACAAAGGAATTGAACCCCAAAGAAGAAGTCACTGAGTCTAACTAGAAGAATTCCTCAAACAAGAAGAGATTCTTAATGAATATAGAAGTCGAAAATCCAATGGCTCAAGGAAGGGGAGAAATATACAAAATTATTTCATAGGTCAATGATTTAACACCAGTAGCACAACAAAATTATAAGCATAAAAAAATATCAACAACAGAAGCTTGAGTAGAATAAGGAATTACATAAGAATTAATGGACCATTTCCATAATATAATAAGAGAACTGATATGGGAGAGAAGACATACTATGAGTAAAATGACCAAGGACATACCAAAGTTACTTTAGATCATAATGCAATGTTATTGATGGAAATTACTATAGCTGAGATAGAGGAGGTTGTTACATAAATTCTAAGGAACAAATCACTAGGACTTAAAGGATTCACAAGAAAATTTTACCATGAATGTTTGAAGCTAATAGGTAAATATGTTTGAAGGATAGTAGAGGAATCTAGGACATCTTCTACCATCATGTCATCTCCAAATGTAGCTTTCATTGCTCTATCCTTGAAAATTTACGGTTGGAAACTCCCTCAAATTTTGTCCCATAACACCTTGCAATGTTATATATAAAATCATTTCTAAAGTGGTTTCTAATAGATTAAATTTGTTCCTTCCCTCTCTAATATCCTTGGAACAAATTGGTTATGTTGAAGGTAAGAAAATCTTCGATGGTATTCTCATATCACATGGACATATATTCTCACTTGAATATTCTAGATGCTTGGGCATGCTCATTAAACTAGATATGTGAAAATCCATTGACAAACTTACACAGAATTTCATTTTTCACATGCTCAAATCTTCTGGTTTTATTGATCCTTGAATACATTGGGTTATGGCACTATTTTCCAATGGTTTCATTTATGTCCTTGTTAATGGATCCTTTTCCCATACCATCTTCCTAGCCAGAGGTAGAAGGCAAGGAGATCCCCTCTCCTCCTATATTTTTCTCCTAATGATGGAGAGTATGGGACAAGCCATAAAAGATTTAGTTCATGAAGGTAATCTGAAATGACTCTCTACTAGTATAGAAAAATCTCAATCTGCCCATCAACCATTTGTAGATGGTACCCTTCTATTGGGGCAACCTACTATTTGGGAAGAAATTTCCTTCAAGTTGATTCTTAGAAATTTTTCTAAAGCCTCTCCTACCTCTATCAATATTTCCAAACCATAATATTCTTTTTTAATACTCCTTTAGCTATTCATATACACATCCTTAAATTGTTGTAGATTCAAATGATTTCCCTTTCGTCCAAATATCTTGGAGCCTCATAGTGGAAAACACTTTAAGGAGAAATGTTTCGGAAGAATTATTGTAAAAATTTAAGAGAGAGATCTCATGTTGGACCTTTAGGTCTCCTAATATTAGAGCTAGACTCGTCCTCCTAAACTAGGTATTACAATCTCTCCCTCTATGTCTTCTCTCTCCTTTAGTAACCCCAAAAGTCATTCTTCAAAACATTAGAAATTTACAAAGATAATTTCTTGGGGGAAGCTTATCTCAATAGGAAATGGGCCTTGGTAGGTTGGGAAATTTAAGCAAACCAAGATCTTTTGGTGGTTTGTGTTTGAGAGACTCTAAAATTCTAAACCAGTATTTGGGATCCAAAACATGGTGTAGATGGATACATAATAAAAAATCCTTATGTATTTGATTATGGAAAATGAAATATGCCCTTAATATAGAGTAAACGCAACTATAAAAATGGAAGGAAACATAAGAAGTTAACAACATTTGAGCATTGCATGGGGAAATAGAAATCTTATTAAAAACCATAGATTTTGGGAAATCAAAGAAGGAAACAAAGCACTCTTATGGGAATACTCATGGAAACAATGGCCCAAACTAAACAGTGAAGAGAAAAGGTAGAAGATAAAAGAGAAATTAATTTCACAAGGGGAAATTATAGTGGCTTAGTATTGGATTCGACCCTAGGATTAAATACAATGGAAGCAATCGGATAATTTCTCTCAATTTCTTGTGAACACCAGTCTAGATACTAAGGAAGCAATAACTAAGGAGATAGAAACTACGAAGATAAAAATTAAGAGAGGCCTAGACATTTTAAGATGGGGTCACAATCCCATAGGGGATTTTAATCTTAAGGAGTCCTACAGTATCCTCTCATGAACAATGATGCAAGATGCCCAAAGTAAATGGGTTAAGCTCCAAAACCTAAAAATATGGTCCAAAGATACCCTCTTCCTATGGCTTCTTATATTGAAAAAATAATTAACTTTGGATAAACTTCAAAAAAGAGGATTTTGAGGGCCCTCTATACGTAATCACTACTTAGCTAATATAGAAACTATCGAGTACCTATTAAACATCTATATATTTTCATCTAATCTGTGGGATTGCATGTCCATCATCTTCCCATAATTAGATTAAAATAGAGGTATTCTTCTGACAACCATAGAGGAATGGAGACCTAGTCCTTACTCCAACCCAATAGTAAATAGAGCATGATAGTTATTTCTTGGCTTCATCATTTGTGAAACCTTGAAAGAAACAAATCAAAGAATTTTTAAAGTAAATCAACTTCCCCAAACTCTATTTCATTCTCTATTGTCAACAAAACTAGAGAAGTAATACCCATAATCACTTGGACTAATCAAGATTAGGATTGTAATCAAGTAAAATAATTGCATCCTTCATAGTGTGAACTTACAAAGAATAACTTGATGGCCAAAATAGCCAAGTCCCATCATAGTTCTTCTAGCCCATGCCACTGATCACTAACTTCAATTGGTTTCTTAAAACTTAATTGTGATGGACCCTCAAAGAGAAACCAAGGTTTAACTAGATTTGGAGGAGTCTTTAGAAACTATCAAAGCCAAATAATTCACATCTATGTAGGGGAACTAAGAATTGAAAGCAATAATGTACTCGAGCTAATTGCACTTGAGCAAGGCTTAATATGTGAACAAAGAAGGGATTTATGTAAGCTAATAATAGAAGGTGATTCCAAAACCATCATCCAAACAATAAAAAAATTGCAACATTCTAGCCCTTCCAAAGTCTCAAATAGCTGGGAAGTCATATCCAGTATTGGAAAAGAAGCAGGTATTCTAGAATAAATAACATATCCTATGCTGTCTCACATTATAAGAGATGGGAACAACTTGGTAGACAAACTATACATTAAAGCACTCAACTTCAAGACTAATCCCCTAGATGTGGATTGGTCATAGAATATTTGAGCCACCTTAAGAGCTAAGTGCATGAAAATTGCTAGCAAATATTATGTTCCCTAATTAAGGAGGATGCTCAAACATGGGATGTGACCCCTAGCCTTGATACAAGAGCCACTATATTTAATGAACGGTGCCATATGCTTCATAGATGGAAAGACACATGTAATCGACAATGTTAATGGGTGGTCGACTATGATGTGAGGTCATGTGAAGTATGTTTCATAATTGTTCAACATTGGATAGCTACTATAGAAACACAACTAGATAGGGATATGGCATTCAAACATGCTCATGATTATCTTGGACTTTATGGGAAAGTGGTGAAATTATGGCAAGAAATGGAAAAATAATTTGAGGATGAGAAAGGATAGTTTAAATCAATCTCCCATCTACTGGAAAAATAATTTGAGGATGAGAAAGGATAGTTTAAATCAATCTCCCATCTATGGGAAAGTGGTGAAATTATGGCAAGAAATGGAAAAATAATTTGAGGATGAGAAAGGATAGTTTAAATCAATCTCCCATCTACTGGAAGTTGTGACATGGGAGGCTATCGATGAGTAACTTAGTCTTATGCAATATGCTCATATTTTTTTCTTACTTCTTTTCTTGGTCCTATGTTTGGAACTTCCAACTTTTAGGTTATGGGTGCTCATCATGCTTTCGGTAGCCAACTAGAACCATGTCCTTGTCCTCATGTACAATTCAAGTTTATAAACTAAAATTTTAACTTTGTGGTTTCAATTCTATTGGTTTCAAGCATAGAGGTGGAGTGATATAGTGCTCTAGTCTTAAGGTAAGTTGGTAACTCTATTTTTTGTTCGTTTCATAACAAATTTCTTAGTACTGTTCTCAAATTTCAAGTTCTCTTTCATATTTCTATGGCTCTCTTACCAATCTATGGGTATTTTGGGGTTTTAAAGTCTTATACTCTTGGCTTTATCCTTTCCTCTTCCCCCTTTTTAATCCTTTGTAGCATCCCTTTCTTCAAAGTTCTCTCAAATGACACTCTTTATTGACATTTATAGCCTTGAATTTCAACCATATTCCCCTTGGATACTTACTTGAGTCCTTTTGTCTATCTTTTCTCTATCCAGGTTAAGTACTCACCACCCTCCTTTTTCATAAGGGTCATTTTTTTTCTCTGAGGCTCTATCTTGACTTTCCCTTTCTTTCCTTCGATGTTTAGACGCAAATTAAACTTGGGATGCAAAGGTGACAGAAGGGGTAGAACTGCCCCATTTGCACATCTGGGTGCCCATCATCTTTCCTTCTCACAAACTTGAGCATAAGTGACAACCAGAGGAGTGATGGCTTGGTATGCAAATGTTTTTCATGAAGAGGCAAGGTGCACTATAGCAAAAGTAGAAAAAGATGTCCGAGAAAGTTGTAGGTTTATTCCTTACCATCATGTAAAGAGAGAAAAAAATATAAATCATGGAAATCGGTACTTCAACCAAGTCTCATCAAACCTCTTCTATGTAGGTGGTCAATTTATATGGTCACATCAAAACTCTTATTAGAAGACTTTTCATTGAGTGATCAGGAGTATTATCCTTTTTAGTTGAAGTACCAAAATACCAAAATGATCGCTTTAAATGTAAGTAAAAGAGAGACCAGTTAATACAAACTACTCCCTAGCCCTAATATACACAAAATTAAAAAATTAACCATATTTTGAAAACAGATTACTATATAATAAGAAGTTTATTCATCATATAACAATTTCATACATGTTAAAAAAGTTGTACGCGCTCTGATTGTTTATATCCTTGCTTGCTCTATGTAAATGTCCTTACTTTGTACAATATAATTCACTACAATTTAATGCTGGGCTTTCAAGGTATATTTTTCGGGTTTGTTGGACTACTACAGGAACTAAAGAAAGGCTGATGGGTCCATGAGATTCCTAAGATGCAGCAGCAGCTGATCCTCTAGGTTTGGCAGCGGTGTTGGAATTCTCAGAACTGGCGGCAGCGGCATCTATGAAAGCTGGATGTGTAGGCGGAGCAGGGATCTCTGAATTGTTGGTTAGCATCAACTCAACCCGTGACATGGCCGGTCGCAGCCCCCAAGAACCTTGAGTGCAATGAAGTGCAACCGTGATCACCCTCAAAACCTGCTCTCTTGGGTACTGCCCATCTAACGTTGGATCAACAATATCCAAAACTCGATCGTGCTTATATTGATTCCAAGCCTGCATCATCGTCAACTTCACTTTCTATTCAATGCTTCTAAATAACTTTTTGCTATAACTTAAAACCAAAGTTATATGAAATTTTAGAACGGAGACGCACCCATTGTAGAAGAAGCCTGAAGGTTCATAGGGGCTGGCAGTGTTGGATCTATGCACTTTTTCCCACTCACTATCTCAAGAACCACGATCCCATAACTATAAACGTCTGCCTTTTCCGTCAATTGTCCATGGACGGCATACTCCGGCTCAGTGTATCCTCTGTCTTATAAAATATTAGGAGAGCCCCTAAATTCGTACCAGGATCACATACAACTTATTAAACGAATGACAAAACTTACATTGTTCCTCCGACTCTAATAGAGACATGGGTTTGGTCTTCTGGGAAGAATCTAGCCAATCCAAAATCTGATATTTTAGGATGAAATCTGTCATCTAAAAGTATATTTCCACATTTGATATCTCCGTGTATAATGCGAACGTTGAAGTCTTCATGTAGATATGCAAGGCCTCGAGCTACGCCCACTATAACGTTTAAACGGTTTTCCCAGATCAGAGGATTTCTTATCTCTCCTGTGGATTGCCAGCAAAATACTTTAAACCATTAATACATGTGATTGAACCATTTCACATAATTTTGAAAACAATAGAATGGCGAAAATATCCAATACAAGTCATGTACATAATTTTGAAAAGCAATTTGAATGGCGAAAAAATAGTTCTGATGAGAACAAACTACCAAATAAATGGTTGTGAAGACTGTTATTTGACATGAATTCGTAAACCAGCAAACGTTCCTGCCCTTGCGTGCAACATCCGAGTAAACGAACAAGATTGCGGTGACGGACGCTAGTGAGGAGCTTTACTTCTGTCAGAAACTCCTCCTCAGCTTGAGTTTTCAAATGCCTTCTATTCAGTTTTTTCACAGCAATATCCCTCCCACCTGGAATTCTTCCCTCTTCCGCAAGCTTGTTACAGTTATCATTAAACAACGCATATAGTTGGGCAAACTTATGAAATCCACGATTGATATTATACCTTATAAACTTCACCGAAGCCTCCTTTGCCAAGCATGTTGGTCCTATAAAAGTTCCCAGTCGAATCTCTCAGAAGCTTGTAATCGACAAAAACTTGCCCGAAATTTCCTCTGGGACGGGTATTTTCATCTGAGAAGACAATCATTACAATAAGTTTCTCATAACAAATAAAACTATGTCAAAAGAAGTGAGCCGAAAGTAGCATGGAAGTATAGCTATAATGCAATGATTATAATCACCTTCTCGAGCATAGCCCTTTCGATGTCTAATACGTTGATAGGAAACCAAACACACCACTGCTATAAGGCTTGTTCGTACAATACTTCCTAACAATATAGGCACTATTTTCGATGATGATTTCGTTGAATCTGTTATTAAATCTAAACAAATTAGTCAAATGCCTTGCAACAAATTTATAGAACGCGTACGCGATTCATCGATCCTACGCTTAAAAGAAAGTTTTAAACGCTATTGTGTAACTATTCTAATTTAATAATTCTGGAGTTTCTATAAGATTAAGAATCAGCTGAAATATTTTTTTATGAGTACTGTTGAATAAATTTATTTTTTCATTACATAAATAAATAGATTCAGGGTCTTGAGAAACCTTTGAAAAACCTTAAGAGACTCTTGTGCAAAATTCATAAATCAACTTCGTAACTTCAACCGAATAGGCCTTGAAAAAGGCTTGAGACACTCTTGCGCAAAGCTCACAAATCAACTTTGTAACTTAAACAAAAATCTTATGAACAATGTAAAAACCTCCGTAACAGTTAAATGAGACTAAATCAGGAACAAACATGAACAATTAAACAAACGTTAAACAGTCTAAACAATAAATAAACATGCTATACGATGATTAAATAGCAAATCCAACGAATGGTAATTAAACAGCAAATAGTTGTAGCGAAGTAGAAAACTCTCACTGGAAGCTAATATGTTAGAGAAAAACGAATACGTTGAGTAGCGCATAAAACAACTCGTCCCGAGACCTCGACCTTCAACCATTGGAGGACATGTGAGTAACTGAGTCTGAGCTTGCATCAAACATTGCTGGCAATTATTTATATAAAGGGGGAGCCAACACTGAGCGAGACCATATAAGGAACCATCAATGGAGCCAGTCGCATAACCGTTATTTACAGAAGCGTTTTCTATATTTGTCATTCTCATAGTCGAGGAAACAACCATCTAGATGAATCCAACCACCCCAGTATTCGAGACACACTGCTTTCATTCGTCTACCCGCTTCCTTGACGCAGTCTGAGCACTCGTCTGTCGTTAAATAGTTCCGACAAACTGCAACACCAGAGAATTTGTTTTGAAATGAAATATCGTAGCCATCCGAGGAAACATTTTGGGGGGATGTTGAATATCGGTGGCAGGTAGTTGGAATTACCTTTGGTTTCCAACACTCCTCCTTAATTCCAACTACACACAATAAACAAGACATTATACTCTTAATTGTCATGCCTGCTGGTCTAAGTTTCAGTTAGGCTTACAACAAACATTTCATTTTTGTCTTCTTGCTAAAAGGTCCATTCTTGTTCATTTGTTGATGCAACTTCATCTTCACTTTTCTTGCCATAAAATAGGGATGGAGCTTCTCCTTTCTTGATTGCAGGTTACCATTCTTCAACATTGCTTCACATTCTTGGGACCCGTACTTGTCTTTAATGCTTGCAATTTCTTCAAGTTTTGATGCTTCTTATGCTTGCAATTTCTTCAAGTTTTGATGCTTCTTCCTTATTGTCAATATCTGTACACTCAAAAACAATGTTAGATTCATAAACAAAACCATATTGATTTTTGTCATCGTGTGTTTTGGAAAAACCTTTGCTTCCTTCATCTTTCTTTGCTGACATAGTTGGTTGAGTTATGTCTTCAACCTCTTTCGCCAATTCTGTTACTGCAAACATGTTGTCCTGCATTTGATTGGTGTATGGAGGTAGGCAACTCTTCTCACCAAATAACAACTCATCAATAAGATGCTTTTCATGCATCATATTTAACCACTCATCATGGGATACATAATTGTCATCAAATTTGACTCCATAATTTTGACTCCATAATTTTCTGCATTACAGGTAATTTCCTTACTATCACATGTTACACTATTGTCAGTTAAAGACATACTTTCAGCCTTAATCCCAGCTATGATACTTTCAACACAATCACTTTTAGCTACAACACCTTCATCAACTTCAGCGTTCTCACTACCTTCCATACTATATTTCATTTCAAGAATATCCCAAAATATTTTTGCATCACGTATTTCACCAAATTCATATAAAATATTGGACAAAATATTTTCATCTAACGCTGATATGATGAGAAACAATGCTACTGCATTTCTACACTTATCATTCAAATTCATAGAAGTTTCTTAGACAAATTTCCATAAATCTACCGAACCAAGTAATCCTTCTATTTTAATTGCCCAAAGCTTAAAATTTTTACCTGAGAAAATTGGCAGAACTGGCATTAATCGTTTCAGTATTGCATCAGTGTCTTCCAATTCTTCTATCTGATTCAGATCTTCTTCTGCAACTATTGCCATTTGAGAAAATTCAACTGCCAAGCTATACCAAGCCGCAAGCTTTTACTCCACAGTCAGCACCAACTTGCTCTCTGTCCAGCGCACTGCAACATACAGCTTCAAGAAAAAATTCACATAGATGAGATCTCACTCCTTGAGACCTTCACTCCACCGAATCTCCACAATCGGCTTGAGACCTTCACTCCACTGAATCTCCACAATCGGCTTTCTCTCCACAGCCGAAACTTTGTAGGCAACGACTCTATTCCACATCCTCAGGCTTGGGCCTACCTCACAGCTCACCTGAGTGAGCCAACAACTGGTTGAGCACACAGCTCCCAACTTGATGAGCACACATCTCTACCACACGCACAGTTCCCACACTTCAACAGAACACTTTTTCTTTTACCACAGCTACAGATGCTGTGATCCACAACAGGCACAATTCGCAGTTCACTAGAACCTTCACCAGTCTCATATTACTCTCAGCGCTCAACTCATTGGATGCATCACCATCCATACAAGCACAGGAACAACAATAGCTCACGCAACCACGCTGCACCTCCCGCAGCGACCTTCAATCAACATGCAACACTGTCCACACAACACCAATCTGCAACGGCTTCTTCAATTGACAGGACCAGAATCACCTCCCATGCACCGCAAATCTTGGCAACCTTTGGTTGCACACAGGTCTCAACAAGCGCAATTAGACACCATCGAGAAGCTCTCTAAATTGGGCGGCCTTTACACTAACATCCAACACAATAGACCAACTGTTCGGCTCCTGGCAGATGCACCAAACACGACCTCCTCAGGCCAATACTCTTCACACTTACAAAATTTGCGGTGGCTCGTTCAACTGATAGCAATGATATTTTCTGATCTTAGTGTCCTCCTCATACTGAACATAACACAATTATGGCAGCAATACTGTACTGGCATGTCGGGAATTTCTGGTTATTCCAAACAAAATACAGTGGAAAAATCCTCTGTTTCCACTGTTGAGAATTTTCTGATAAATTCCGAAACAACAAAAATATGAACAGAGAGCAATACTCTGTTTTCTGATAATTCAAAAACACAAGAACAGAGCATAAAATAATACTTTACTTTGCCTCAGGATCAAAAACTGATCAAAATAATACTCTGTTTTTAACACAGAAAAATACTCTGTTTTTAACTCAGAAAAACAGAAAAATTCGTTCTCTGGAAACGGTGTTGCAGCAACACAGTTTTTTTCAGTTGTTGTAACTTGTGTTGCAGCAACGCTGTTCGTGGTGTTGCAGCAACGTAAATTTTTTACGTCAAGTATTTTTTGAGTTACGGTGTAACAGCAACAGGGATTTTTGACGTCAAGTATTTTTCGACTTACGGTGTAACAGCAACAGGCAAAAAGAAACTTCTATTTATGAACGATAAACTAACTGATAAAATAAGTCTTCCTCACGTAGAGGGATCTTCACAAAATATTATGCTAAAGAGCATCTTCCTCTTGACAGAGGGATTACAACAGGAACGCTTCAGTTCCACAAAACAACTATCTCAGAAAATTTCAGCACTGCTGTGCAATACAAAAAAAACTCTCTTTGTTCTACACTGCTGTGTGTTACAAAAGGACTTTCAGTCTATGTTTTTTTACACTGCTGTGTCTGCATTTTATAGTGCGGGAAAGGGTCATCACTACTTTAACTTGTTGATTAAGTCTCTGCTGCTCATGATTAACAGATTTGATCTTTTACTGTATTTCTTGAGTCGGTGGTGATGAAATCTATGACTGATAAATGCTACGTCGGCTCAAGGCTGGTTCTTTTCTCTTTTAGTCGTTCTGCTTATTAATACGGTTGTTGAAAAGTAATGGTGTAGCGCTGGATCTGATCTTCTTCCTTCTGGAAACACAAAAATAATTAAAGAGTGAAAAGATGGTAATGGTGGTGATTTAGAAGATCGGGAAAAAATGTGGGGTGTCGGATCACGACAAATGAATAAAGTAGCTGCTGCTGTTCTGTTCACTGCAGTTGAAATTATAATTTCAACACTCCCTTTTAATTTCAACTGCTAGGTTATCAGTCATACCCAGAAGTTTCCTTAAAAACTCAAAACTTTTCTGATCCAATGGCTTTGTCAGAATATCCGCAACCTGTTCCTGAGTCCTGCAATGTTGTAAAATGATTTCTCCATTGTTCACCAATTCTCTGATGTAGTGAAACTTTGTGTCTATGTGTTTCGTTCTCTTGTGGAATACAGAGTTTTTGGATAATGCAATAGCTGAGATATTGTCACAAAAAATAACTATTGTTGTTGCCTGCTCCTGACATAGACTTCTCAACATTCTCCTCATCCAAACCGCTTGACATGCTGCTGCTGTAGCTGCCACATACTCTGCTTCTGCTGTAGACAATGCCACAATTGGCTGTTTCTTGGAAGCCCATGAAATGGCTCCTGAACCTATGTGAAAAATGTAACCAGATGTGCTTTTCCGGTCATCTACACTTCCAGCCCAATCACTATCTGTGTATCCAACTAAATCTGAACATTCTGAAATAGTATAAAATATGCCATACCTTTTTGTACCTTTAACATACCTCAGAATTCTCTTCGCTGCCTGCCAATGTGTTTCTTTTGGCTTCTCCATGAATCTGGAAATTAAACTAACAGCATACATTATGTCTGGCCTAGTTGCAGTCAAATACATGAGGCTGCCAACTATGCTCTTGTACACACTAGGGTCAAAATCTTTGCTGCTGTCCTCTTTGCTGAGTTTTAATCCCATCACTGTGGGAGTGATTGCTGCCTTGCTGTCCTGCATGTTAAATCTGCTCAACACTTCATTTACATATTTTGCCTGTGAAATAAAAATTCCATTTTTATTTTGATCTACTTCTATTCCTAAGAAGTATCTCAGCAAACCCATGTCAGTCATCTCAAATTCTTCTTTCATGACTGATTTGAAATTTTCAATGAGGTAGTCATCATTACCTGTAAAAATCACATCATCAACATATAACACAACAATTAAAATTTTACAGTCTTTTTCTTTGATGTAAACAGTGGGTTCTCCCTCACACTTCTCAAATCCGTTTTCCAGTAGATAGGAATCTATCCTACTGTACCATGCTCTTGGCGCTTGCTTTAGCCCATAAAGAGCTTTCTTCAATCTGCAGACTTTTTGCTCTTGGCCTTTCTTTTCATAGCCTAGAGGTTGCTCAATGTAAACCTCTTCCATTAATACTCCATTCAAGAATGCTGACTTCACGTCCATTTGGTAAACTTTCCATTTGTTTTGTGCTGCTATGGACAGCACTGTTCTTACTGTTTCCATTCTTGCAACCGGTGCGAAAGTCTCCTCATAATCTCTCCCATACTACTGTTTGTATCCCTTGACAACAAGTCTTGCCTTATGCCTTTCTATCTTTCTTTCAGCATTACTCTTGGTCTTGTAGACCCATTTAACTCCAATGACTTCTTTACCTTTTGGTAGCTCAACTAAATCCCATGTCTTATTTCTTTCTATGGCATTCATCTCCTCATCCATAGCTTCTATCCATTTCTTATCTTTAATTGCATCTTCGAAATGAACAGGGTCATCAACGTGACAATACAAAGCAAACAAAGAATTCATTCCTTCATCATAAATATCACTTAAATTTCTGAATTTCTTACCTCTTTCATTCGGTGTGCAAGTGCTTGTAGATGCACTTGAATTTCCTCCTTGTGGTGTGCTTGGAGAAGCACTCTCATTTCTCCTCAAGGGTGTCTCTTGTTGTTCTGTTGTTGGCGCTGCTGTTTGAGGATGTGTTTCGGCCAACTCCTCATCATCATCATCATGAGACAAACAGTTTTTAACATTAACTGTTTTCTCTATGCTTCCATCCCAAGCTTCCTCTTCAATAAATTGAACATCTCTGCTCACAAAAAACTTCTTGGTGGATGGGATATATAATCTGTAAGCTTTGGATTCTTCACTGTATCCAATGAAAATACATTTCTCCCCTTTGTTGTCCAATTTCTTCCTTAGCTGATCTGGAATGTGTGCATAAGCCACACAACCAAAAACTTTCATGTGGGTGACTCCTTGCTTTCTCCTACTCCATGCTTCTTCTGGCACTTTGTTCATCACTGCTTTTGTAGGACATCTATTCAAAATATATACTGCACAGTGTATAGCTTCAGCCCAATAATCATTTGGCAAATGCTTTGCCTTCAACATGCTCCTCGCCATATCCATGATTGTTCTGTTTTTCCTTTCAGCAACTCCATTTTGCTGCGGGGTGTACCTTGCTGTAAATTGCTTATGAATTCCATTTTCTCTACAAAAACGTAAAAATTCTTTGGAAATATACTCACCTCCTCTGTCAATTCTCAAAATCTTGATACGCAGCCCACTTTGATTTTCTACAAGTGCTTTGAAATTTTGAAATTTTTCAAACACTTCACTCTTATTCTTCAGAAAATAAACCCAAGTCTTTCTGGTAAAGTCATCAATAAATGTTAGAAAATATTGGCTGCCTGGAAGTGATGGAGCTTGCATCGGTCCACATAAATCTGAGTGGACAATTTCTAAGGGTGCTTTTGCCCTTATGTTTTTTCCGGTTGGAAAACTTTCTCTGTGTTGTTTCCCCAATATACAACCTTCACAAAGGCTATCTGGCTTTTCTATCAGTGGTAATCCTCTTACCATTCCTTTTCTACTCAACAAATTAAGACCTCCAAAGTTGAGATGTCCAAATCTCAAATGCCACAACCAATTTTCATCCTTTGGTACGCTCTGGAAAGCCTCTTGTGTCACTGCTGCAACTACTTCTTTATTTTTCAGATCTGCCCTTATTCTGAGAGGGAACATCCTGTTCCTTGTCATCTTCACTTCAGCAATACAACGTTTGCTGGGTAATCTGTCCATGATGGTGCATACATCATTCTTAAAGAAAACATTGTAACCCTTCTGAACAAGCTGTCCAATACTCAAGAGATTACACTTCATTCCAGGAACATAATAGACATCTGCTATGGTTTTCTTTTCACCTTTCTTTGTAAATATTTTAACTTCTCCTTTTCCCATAACAGAAATTTTACTATCAGTCCCAAGTGTGACTTGTGACTGCACACTCTGATCTAAAGCAGAAAACAAGGCTATGTTTCCTGTCATATGGTTGCTGCAACCAGAATCTAGAAACCATATATCCTCACTGTTTGTTTCAGCTATATTACAAACTAACAACACATTATCTTGACTGATATTTTCTCTAGTGATATTTGCACTGGATCTATTACTCATATCATGCTGCTTCTTCCTACATTCATTTGCATAGTGCCCATATTTTTTACAATAATAACATTGGACATTGGATTTTTCATACCTTTGTCCTTGAGCATGATGTTGTCCACTTTGTTGACTGCTGCCATGGCCTTGGTTCTGATTTGGATTGCTGCCTCTTCCTTGAACGTTTGTTGGACTGTTTCTTCCGCCTCTGTATTGGGTTCTTCCTCTTCCTCTCTTGTTTCCTCTGCCTTGACCTCTTCCTCTTCCAAATGACATCTGGGTCTTGAATGCTTGCTCTAGAGATGAATTTTCATTTCTACTCAACCTCTGCTCATGTGTTATCAGTGATGCATGAAGTTCATCAACTAAAAAATTTGAGAGATCCTTTGTCTCTTCTATGGTGGTGACAATCACATCAAACTTTGAGGGTAGGCACCTCAATAGTTTCTCCACAATCCTCCTTTCTTCAAGAGTTTCTCCATGAGACCTTATCTGTGTGACCAAACCAATTGCTTATGTGAAGAATGAGTCAATATTGTCTGACTCCTTCATACGCAGGTTCTCAAAATCTTTCCTCAGCAACTGTAGTTTTGTTGTCTTCACTTTCTCCATGCCTTGATAGGCTGTCTTGAGAGTTTGCCATGCTTCTCTGGATGTCTTGGCTGCTGCTATCCTCAGAAACACATTCTCATGCACTGCTTGATATAAAAGTACAAAGGCTTTTGAGTCCTTTTTCTTATTGCTCTTCAACAGCTCTTTCTCTGCCTGAGTTAATCCAATAAACTCTTCTTCATTTGCTGGTTCTTCAAATCCATATTCAACAAGTTCCCATAAATCTTGTGAGGCAAACACGGCTCTCATGGTTATTTCCCAGTAGTCATAATTTTTCCCATTGAACTGTGGGAGCTGGGTATTAAACATACCCACACTGTTGCTGGCCATTCTTACAATACTTGACTGTAAAAAAAATCACTTAATTGTCTTCAGCAGCTACACAAAAAACTAATCTGAAAAATACCTTGACAGCGTTTTCGCTCTGCTAGATAATTTGCTACAGCAACAAATCTTCTTTCAGCTTCTTTGATGTCTTCAAAGAGCTTGGACAAGCTCTGATACCATGTCGGGAATTTCTAGTTATTCCAAACAAAATACAGTGGAAAAATCCTCTGTTTCCACTGTTGAGAATTTTCTGATAAATTCCGAAACAACAAAAATATGAACAGAGAACAATACTCTGTTTTCTGATAATTCAAAAACACAAGAACAGAGCATAAAATAATACTTTACTTTGCCTCAGGATCAAAAACTGATCAAAATAATACTCTGTTTTTGACACAGAAAAATACTCTGTTTTTAACGCAGAAAAACAGAAAAATTCATTCTCTGGAAACGGTGTTGCAGCAACACAGTTTTTTTCAGTTGCTATAACTTGTGTTGTAGCAACACTGTTCGTGGTGTTGCAGCAACGTAAATTTTTTACGTCAAGTATTTTTTGAGTTACGGTGTAACAGCAACAGGGATTTTTGACGTCAAGTATTTTTCGACTTACGGTGTAACAGCAACAGGCAAAAAGAAACTTCTATTTATGAACGATAAACTAACTGATAAAATAAGTCTTCCTCACGTAGAGGGATCTTCACAAAATATTATGCTAAAGAGCATCTTCCTCTTGACAGAGGGATTACAACAGGAACGCTTCAGTTCCACAAAACAACTATCTCAGAAAATTTCAGCACTGCTGTGTAATACAAAAAAAACTCTCTTTGTTCTACACTGCTGTGTGTTACAAAAGGACTTTCAATCTATGTTTTTTTACACTGCTGTGTCTGCATTTTATAGTGCGGGAAAGGGTCATCACTGCTTTAACTTGCTGATGAAGTCTCTGCTGCTCATGATTAACAGATTTGATCTTTTGCTGTATTTCTTGAGTCGGTGGTGATGAAATCTATCACTGATAAATGCTACGTCGGCTCAAGGCTGGTTCTTTTCTCTTTCAGTCGTTCTGCTCATTAATACGGTTGTTGAAAAGTAATGGTGTAGCGTTGGATCTGATCTTCTTCCTTCTGGAAACACAAAAATAATTAAAGAGTGAAAAGATGGTAATGGCGGTAATTTAAAAGATCAGGAAAAAATTTGGGGCGCCAGATCACGACAAATGAATAAAGTAGCTGCTGCTGTTCTGTTCACTGCAGTTGAAATTATAATTTCAACATGGCACTCTCCACCGCAGCAGCTACAACACTACGCTCAGCATCTTTCACGTGCTCCAGGCTTACACACAGCTTCAAAAGATGTTCATCGAGAAACACACCCTCTTTTTAACAGCGCCTCCTCTTGGCTTTGCAAGGCACTACCTTTTCTCAAAGCTCTCTTCAAAAGAGCAACAACGACTTCACCAGCATGGCAGGCTTTACTTCATAGGCCAAGAAAATACTCTGGCAGACTCCAGAGGTGACACAGCTCTCTTATGCGCCCTCACACGTCTAATACCCACTCGGCCTCTCCACACAGTGAGTTGTGTCTCCTCAAGCTCACCTGAGCTCCGATACCATGAAAGGGAGTGCAACATACAGCGCAAAACACACAACACAGAAACACTGAACTCAAGACTTTCTTCTATTCATCAATTAACAGGTATATATACAAACTGGAGAAGTTTCTGGAGATGGGTTCAGTCGGTGGCTTCCTGAAGAAGCTTCCCCATTGTCAATGTATCCGTTGACTTCTAGAACTTCATTAAATACAGCCGTTGATTTCTAGCATTAAATCATTGTTGAATATCGGTGGCAGGTAGTTGGAATTACCTTTGGTTTCCAGCAAGGGATTCTAAAACACTATCCAGACTTTGCCAAAACATTGTACCATTAGCCTCAACATTAAATGGGTTGCACCATAACTTATCCTCCTGTTTATACTCGGGATTGTCAGTTGCTATAGCTACTGAAATCATCACAACCGCTGAAATAGCAGAAGTGAAAATTTTCGTAACTTCCGCCATGAGTTGAGCAAATTAACAATGCATGGACTGAAACGCAAAAACTATATAGATATATTAAATTGTTAATAACTATTCCATCGTGTGCTGATTATGGATATCGTGTGAACGGTGCTCACAATATGTACGCCCTGTTTGAGTCCGTTAGTGAAAGAAGTATCCCATTGCATAGCCTTTGAAAAGAGGCGTTGAACATTGAAACGTGTTGCGTGGGAAGCCGCCAAGTAAACTTCACCATTCCCTTTGTTTTGGTGGAACCAGTCCATGCACAACAATAACGGGAAAAACTCTCTGAACTTTTTTATTGATTATCACACAAACCTAAATACATAACCGTCTGAGAAGCAACTGGCAGGCAATCAGATCCTACCGATTGTGATCTTAAATGTCATTTTTTGGTTGATTATCAGACAAACCTAAATACATAACCGTCTGAGAAGCAACTGGTAGGCAATCAGATCCTACCGATTGTGATGTTAAGTTTGTGACAGCTCACATGTTTTTGTCATAGTTACCCAGTTTTGAATTCAATTCCTTAAAAAAAATAGATTAGAAATATACATCGTATATTATTATTAAAAATATTTTTTCTTAAATTTTGAATAATCTAAATTAATAATTTTGCCATTCAAAATCTCAGATACTCCTAAAAAATTGTTTTCAATTATATTATAAAAGTTTTAAATAATATTATATATTGAGATCAGTACAAACAAATTTTATTCAATGAGAGTGAAATTGTTTTGAGTTATATTAATGAAGTTGCAAATAAAATTAGATATTGAAATTAATAGAAATAACTTCTTTTTAATGGAAATAAATGAGATACAATGGGGAGAACAAATTTTTTAACATTTAAAAAAAAACTAACCCTTAAAGTTGTCAATTGGTCAATCAAAAAATAATAGCTAATGTTCTAGTTTTTAATGATAAATATTTAGATAATTTCCTAATTACTAACTAAATAAAATATAGATTAAGGATCATTAGATTAAAACTATCCAACTGTTTTACTAATTGTTCAAAAAATTTAAAAATCTTATAATATATTATTGGTATAAATTTTTTAAAAACAAAAAATTAAATTACAACAAATTTTATTATGAATAAGTGAATCCAATTTCATAAGTTCTGGTCAAATTACTATATGAAAGACAGATTAAAATTTTACAAAATCGACCAAAAATTATTTTATTGTGAAAATGAGAGAGACTAAAATTTTAAGAAATGGGAAAAAATTATTTTATTGTGAAAATGGAAATTTAATATGTAACTATTTATTTCGTGATTTTACGGTGAAATTTTTTACATTACCCTTAAAAATTAATAACACATAAAAAAGAAAACCATGAATTTTTTAATCATTAATCATTGCAGAACAAATCGTGAATAACAACCTGTCCCTTCTATCTTCAGTATTGTCTAACTGGATACATTGACCACCACGGAGAATTACGATTCAACCGTTCAATATCCTTAAACATCTACATAAACGAGGAAGAAGAATAATTGAAGGCTACAACTGCCCGAGGAAACTAATGCACAAAAAATGGGGGACGACTTTTAGAAACACAAATCAAAGAAAGTTTAAAAAACAAATTTGGGAGACTGTGATGTATCCGAATTTTCGAATTCTTCAGCCCGATTCGGCCGAATTTGTTAACTATCCTTTTTATAAGCGTAGTGTAACGGGCAGGGTTTCCTACTGATTGTGATGTTCAATGTCTGACAGCTCTGATATTTTTACACGCGTAGACTGGAGTATAACGGGCACCTCTTCTTCTTTTAAATTTATTTTTAATTTAAAATTGTTTTTTAAAATATATGATAATTTTCCTACATTTAAAAATTATTTATATTGTCGTACTTATAACATTTCTTTATAAAAAATTTATACCATCAAATTCTGACATTAACTGACTTGTCTATCTATGGCTTTCAAATCTTTTGAAGTGACAACCCCTGCCCACGCATATTTCGGAATGCTGGTTTCCCATTGATTTTTGAGGAACAAAACAATATTTGTGCTAGCACTATCTCTACCTGTCACTTTGCTATTTTAAAAAATTGTCTGGGTTAATATGGTTGAAATTGTAATGTCTCAGGGTTAAAAATTATAATTTTATCTTTAAGTTTATCCTTATAGATTTATCCTTGTAGAGGAAAAAGTAATATTTTAATCAAAATCTCTTTTTCTTTAATTTTTAGTTAGAGTTTACTTCGTTGGCAACAAATTTTTAAAAGAAGAAATGGAGAAGAGAAAACCTCTTTCTCTTTAGAGTGTGGTTTGCTGTGAAATTTAAAAAAATAATTGGAAAACAGGTTTTTGGAAAGGTATAAAATTAGCATATTTTTGAAAGAAACAAAAAACAAGTGCTATGTAGTAGCTAGTATCCTCAGAGCTTAGTTCAAATATAGCTAATTGGAGTATGAACTACTCACATGGTGTGTGATGATCAATTAAAGTTTTCATAACAAAATAGAAATGAAAGTGAAAATGCTGTGTTAATATGTTGCTTTTTGGTGAGCGCCCTACCAGGGTTATTGGTTGTAATGAAGTTTTATAACTTTTTTTTTTGGCAATGTTTACTTCAAATTGATATGGAAAAACTAAGTTTCAACTCAATGAGATGTCAATTCCAACAAACTTGTTTTGTATAACCAATTGTCTCCTACAAAGTTTATGATAATTGAACATGATTGATATAGAGTTGAATGCAATTGTGTTTGTGGCACTGAAGATATGAGGATATGAAACAAAACTTTTAATGTTATCACTCAAATAGATTCAACTGTTTAAGAAATTTCGCACATTACCTTTCTAAATGGTAAACAGATGAGAAATTGAACACTAACCGCACAAAAAATGTCAAACAATCTCCAACAACTTGAAACATAATATGGAGCTTCAAAGTGGGATCCTAATAATATCTCAGCTAGAGTTTCAAATCCTTTGACTTGTGAGAACAATAAACATTATCGATAGATACATGAAAGGAATTAAAAAATAAATAAATAAACTTCTTGAATTCAAAAAGATTAATTTCTTGAATTTTTGAATTCAAGATCATTTTTTTCAATTTTTTTATATACTTGGAAGAAAAAAGTATAAAAATTATGTTTAAGTAAAATAAATTCAATAAAGTTTGAAAAAAATGCTCATCATTTTAAAAATTAGTAAGTGTACATTAATAAAACTTTCTTAATAAAATTAGGAAAGAAATGCTCACAAGATTCTAAAAACTAACAAGGGTTACATAGTAGCTAGTATTTAGCTTAAATATAACTTAATTAAACTAAAAATAATAGACATAAAGATTTTATAACAAAAATAAAACAACTAATTAAACACAATACTAAAGACCACTGGCAATAAGATAGTTACTTTGTTTAAAGAATGAGGGACTTGCTGGGTAATGAAAATGAATTTCCAAACTGTTTTCAGGTAAAAGTATATATATATATATATATATATATGTGATAGAAATATATGATTTAGTTGATTAATAGAGAGTTGGATGCGTTGTGTACTACTAAAGACAACTCGTAATAAGATAATTACTTTGTTCAAAAAATAGGGAATCTGCTGAGTAATGAAAATGAATTTTCAAAATTGTTTTTAGGTAAAAGTATTTGTATATATATATATATATATATATATATATATATGTGTGTGTGATTCAGTTGATTGATAGAGAGTTGTATGCAGTTGTGTAATACTAAAGACAACTCGTAATAAGATAGTCACTTTTTAAAGAATGTGGCACTTGCTTGGTAATGAAAATGAATTTTCAAACTGTTTTCAGGTAAAAGTATTTGTAAATATATAAGATAGAAATGTGTGATTAGATGGTTTTGAAATACGTCAATCCTGATTAGTGTTTTTAATTGAGTTTTCATGAACATCAAATGTCAGAACATCAAACATATTTTCCCAGAACATTCCACCACTATTATAACCCGACTGGTTGTTGCACCCGGCACCCACCAGTGCTAAATATTCAGTGTCATTTGCTAGAGGAACCACAATCATGATGGAGACAATAAGAACCAGAAACAGAAAAGGGGCAACGTTCACCATTAATAGAAACAATATGACCGAGTGAAATGCAATTCCTCCATATTTGTCGACAAAGATAAAATGTGAACAGAATTGAAAATGAAGGAGATGTAGCTCACAGGTGAGGCCTGCACCTGGAGAATACACTCAGAACAGAGAGATCACTCTCATACACTCTATTATTCATGAATGAAAGATTACATCATTTAAGTACAACACTAGGAATCAGGAAGTTGCAACCAAACCCCTAAACTCTAGGAACTAATCCTAAACTAGGGAGATACGTTACAACTATGTAACCATTTTCTCCATTAATACAAAATAATATAATTATTTTCAACTCCCCCCCTTAATGGAGAAAGGGTTGTCCTGGACTCCTAGCATCCTTCTAAGCAATTCAAACTTCACAAGTGCAAGAGGCTTTGTAAAAATATCAGCCATATTGTCACAAGTTTTACAATATTCAACAGTAATTTCTTTTGACTATATCTTCTCTCTGACAAAATGGAACTGAATGTCTATATGCTTGGTGTTTTTGTGAAACACTGGATTGTATGCCAATTTAATGGTGCTCTGGTTGTCGCTTTTGATGGAAGTGGAATTCTTCTGTTCTTTTCCTGCATCATTGAGAAGCCTTCTCAACCAGATTGCTTCACATGTCGCTGCACACAATGCTTGATACTCAGCTTCACACGAAGACAAAGCTATAGTACTCTGCTTCTTGCTGCTCCATGCTATGACCCTGGATCCTATGCTGAATGCGTAACCTGTGATGGACCTTTGATCATCCAAGTTACCTGCCCAGTCTGAATCTAAAAAACCTGCTAGAATAACATCAGATGCGTCAGTGTATAAAATGCCATACTTAACAGTACCACAAAAGTACCTCAACACACTTTTTGCTACTACCTAGTGACTTTCAAGTGGTTTTGACATGAATTGGCTCAACACACTAGCAGAGTATGCTAAGTCAGGTCTGGTTGTTGTAAGATATACAAGATGCCAAACAGTTGTCTGTACATTGTAGAATCAACCTCTTTAGTGCCATCGTCACTACTCAACTTCAGATTCTGCTGCAAAGGTGTTGCTGCTAATCTACACTGATCCATACCAAACTTTTCTAACAGATTTATGGCATACTTCCCTTGGGTAAGAAAAGTTTGCCCAGTATCTCTGCATACTTCTAATCCCAGACAGTAATGAAGTCTTCCAAGATCTTTCATCTCAAAAACTTGTGCCATAAGCCTTTTGATTCCTCTGATTAAATCATCTGCATCTCCTGTTATAATCATGTCATCTACATACAAAGAAATCAGAATAATATGCCCTTGCTTATTGTACTTGGTATACAAATTTGGGTCATTCAAACTTCTATGAAAGCCATACTCTAAAAAGAAAGAATCAACCTTTTCATACCAAGACCTGGGTGCTTGTTTTAAACCATATAAAGCCTTTTTCAATCTGCAAACAAGATGTTCCTGCCCCTGCTTTACAAACCCTTCTGGATGTACTAAGTAAATTTCCTCTTTTAATTCACCATTTAAAAATGCAGATTTGACATCAAGCTGGTGTAGCTCCCAATTATATTTAGTAGCTAAAGCAATAAGCATTCTGATTGTATTTAACTTTGCTATAGGTGAAAAAGTATCATCAAAATCTATACCTTCTCGCTGTGAATATCCTTTTGCAACCAGCCTAGCTTTTGATTTCTCTATACTTCCATCTGCATTCATTTTTGGTTTAAACAACCATTTACATCCTATGGGTGTTTTATTCTTAGGCAGTTCAACTAAATCCCAAGTGTCATTTCTAAGAATTGATTCCATTTCTTCATTCATTGCAACTCTCCACTCTTTAAATTGACTAGCTTCTTTGTAATTAGTGGGCTCTACAATGTTCAAAACATTTGACATCAAAGCATAGTCTCTCAATTTTAATGGTTTTTGAGTCTTCCTACCAGATCTCCTTAGTAGGGGACTTACCTCAAATTTGTTTTCTTCAGCTCTAAATGGGATTGCTTTATCACCTTCTTCCTGTTCTTCTTTTTGCTCTTCTTTCTACTCCTGTTCTCTTTCATCCTCGCTATTTTCATCCATCAACAATGGAATGTGCCAATCATCACCAATGTCATCTTTCCCTTCCTATACCTATTCATGAAACACTACATCCCTACTTGCAAATATCTTATGAGTCTCAAGATTGAACAATTTATATGCTTTAAATTCTGTGCCATAACCAACAAAGATGCATTTCACAGCTTTAGGATCTAATTTCTTCGTATCAACTTTGGGTATATGGGAAAATGCTTTTGACCCAAATACTCTTAGATGATTTATTGCTAGTCTGAATCCATATAGAGCTTCAAAAGGATTTTTGAAGCTAAGATACCTGGTAGGACTTCTGTTCTTCAAATATACAGCAGTATTAATAGCTTTTGCCCAAAAACTATTAAATATATCCTTACCTTATAACATGCTCCTTGCACACTCCACTAAGGTTATGTTTTTGCGTTCTGCAACTCCATTCTTCTTTGGTGTGTGTGGCACTATAAACTGCTGAACAATCCCATGAGATTTGCAGAATTTCATGAATTCCCCTAGCTTGTATTCTCCCCCTTGATCAGATCGGAGAATTTTTATACTCTTACCAAATTGTTTTTCCAGCAAGGTTTTAAATTCTCTAAAGCACTAGAAAGTCTGACTTTTCTTACTCAGAAAATAAACCCATGAGTATCTAGTGCAGTCATCAGTAAATAGAAAAAAATAATACGCTCCACCTAGCGACCTTGTATGCATAGGTCCGCATATATCAGTGTGCACTAGTTCTAAAATATCTGTTTCCTTCCTCCTATCATGCACAGGAAACTATTCTCTATGCATTTTACCTAAGGCACATCCATCACAATTTAACTGAATATTACGAAAGATAGGGAGCCCCTCAACCATACCTTTTCTGTGCAATAGCATGAGGTCCTGCAAATTCAAGTGACCGAATCTTTGATGCCAGAGTTGTTCGATTGTCGATCCTCCTGCAGCCATGGCTCGCTTTGATATACTCTTCACATCTAGTATATATAGGCTTCCAACACGCACACCTGTTGCAACTATTTCTTCCCTGCAATCCTTTATCACACAATGAGTCTTGAAGAACTCGACTTGCATATCTTTATTAGTTATCATGGATACAGATATCAGATTTTTCTTAATTCCAGGTACATATAAAACATTTTGAAGATGACTAATTTTTCCATTTGGTAACTTGACTGGAATAACCCCATAACCTTTAATCTCGTATCCATTATCATCTCCTAAATAGATTTTTGATCCGTATGTATTTTCTTCAAGACTATCAAAAAATTCCTTTTTACCTGTCATGTGAGAGGATGCTCCGGAATAAACATACCATATATCAAGACTCAAGGAACATGGCGCTGATATTAGGAACGGAAGATCTCGCACTTCAGCCTTGGCAGAGCACTCCTCGAAGACTAAGCACCATATCTGTCTGGAAGGCGCATCAATTATCGCAAGGGAAGAGCAGCACCAGAGACGAAAGATAAGAGAAGCACTTGAAATTATCAAGCATCCTCATAATCTGAATAGAGACAATGGTATGGAGATCAGCGGGAGCTGGCTTCCCTTGATCAGGAAAATAAAAATCGCAAACACATCCCCAGGTAAAGCCCTCAACAGGTAAGTTTTCCCTCTCCCTCTCCTTTCTTCTGTTTTAGTCTGTCCTTCTATTAATATCTAAGTAGATTAACTTCCATTAAATACTATTATTATATTAATTTCTATAGAACCTTTAAGTAATATATTAATTATTATATTAATTAATTATAAATATTAGTTATTTATAATGGTTAATATGATTTAGTTAATATATTAAATAAAATTATATAGGAATTAATATATTTCCCTAGTTCTTATATAAAAATCAAAAATTAATATTTTAGCCTAATTTTTTTTTAGATGTAACCTTAATAGTTAGCGTTATATTGATTGAATATATTAATCTCTATATATCTATTAATTAATATATTAATTATTATATTAATCAATTATAATTATTCATTATTTATAATGGTTAATATAAGTGAGTTTAATATATTATTTTAATTTATATAGAAACAAATATATTTTAGTTTAATAAGCTAATCTGAGTTTTTAGTTCTATCCCTAGTTTAATCTTAGGTTTGTACTATATATTAACTCCTCCAAAAATCTTAATAAATAATAATAAAATAATAATAATAAGTAATTTATTAAAGCAAAACAATATTGATTGATAAAAATTAATTAATATTAGAGCCGACAGTGTGTTGTTCTCAAAAATTTAATTCTCATCACTATTTATTCCTTCTGAGTTGCTCTTCTTTTATCATCATTCTCATATCCTGATGATGGATGCCATTTGGTATTCGAAACGTTGGTATAAAAATGTTCAAACTGTGGATTCTCCGGTCACTGATTCAAAAGATACCATATATCGTCCTCATCAGATGCTGAAAGGGCATGGTCGACTATGAACAGTCGAAATTCATGACTGAAATCTTTATCTTCTTCAACATCTTCTTCAATAAAGTATCCTCTGTGCTTTTCCCGCTTCCTCTTTGCATCATCAGCCTGCTTCTTAAAGCATACATTCTGCACATGGCCCTTCTTTCCACAATAATAACATTTCTTTACATAATTATTTGCAATCATACCTTTATGTGGACTCTTCTGCGATGTTCCTTCTTTCTACTGTGATTGCTGCTGTGGCTGCTTCCCTCTGAATGATTGTCGTTTCGCCATCAGTGCAAGATCATCACTCTGGGGGTTCAAGTTCTGCCGCCGCTCCTCCTCTTGCAGCAAGATCCCTGTCAGATCATCAAATGTGGGCGCTTTCTCCCTTGCCGCCAATCCAGTGATGAACATTTGAAATTCATCTCGCATCCTGTTCAGTGTGATTGAGACAAGATCAGAGTCAGACACCGCCTCTCCGATGTTTCCCAATGCATCTTTCACATCTTTGATTCGCACAACAAATGCAATAGTAGTCTCATTTTCGTTCATCCTCATCGAAAATAGTTTGCTTTTAAGTGCCATAACTCGGCTTGTGCTCTGGGTCTGATACATATTTTTAATGGTCGTCCAGATCTCTGTGAACGTTTTACAATCTCTGATGTGTGGAATAACATTGTCCTTCACAGACATTTTCAACAAAACTTTCGCCTTGTTCTCTCGCTTATCCCAGTCTTGCTCCTGCATCCCCCCATTCACCCTCTGCTCATCACCTGTAACTATGGACCAAGCATTCGCACCTTCAAGCAAGGTCTGGATCTTAAACTTCCAGTTCATGAAGTTAGATCCATCGAGTTTTCCAGACTCGTGGAGGTAAGATTCCATCGTATTACTCATTCTGATCAGATTTAAAAAATGAATCTACCCAATAGTAACAAAAAATCGATACCTTTCAAATCGATCTGTCATCGATCTGTTGATCTCGTGATCTACTCACTGATTCAGATCTAGCAATATCTAACAACTCAGCAAGATTAATTCCTCTTCGATGAGCAAAATCGTCGTTTTTCAATACAACCAAAAAATCGATCTGATCAAAACTAATCCGATCTGCCTCTCCCAGATAGATCTACAACTTCTCCAATTTGCACCTTCGCAAATCGCCAAACGAAGATGAGGCTTCCTGCAGATCTCCTTAAAGGTAGGTTGGCGCGTTCCCGAGCAAAAAATCCGCGCCAAGAAAAAGTAAAATTTGCTGGCGTGATTTTTCCATGATTTTCCGTGCCAATCAGGTAATTTGGCACTTTGGTGTGATTAATAGACTAACAGTTGTGCCAATTCCGCTCCTGGTGCTACTGTCAGCGCAAAAAGCGCACCAATCTCCTTTTATTCAGAAAAAATAAAAAACATCCGAATCCGAGCCAGGTGTTCTGCAGTCCACCTGCTCAATTGAGCACAAAGCTCTTGTGTACACGTGGCCATAGAGGCACCTCAAACCACACAGGAAATTCAGCCACAAGGCAAGCTAGCCACAAACGCACTTCAGTCACAAGAGGTGATACAAGATCAGGCTCACCCAATCTGGGCTATGATACCAAGATAAAATGTGAACAGAATTGAAAATGAAGGAGATGTAGCTCACAGGTGAGGCCTGCACCTGGAGACTACACTCAGAACAGAGAGATCACTCTCATACACTCTATTATTCATGAATGAAAGATTACATCATTTAAGTACAAGACTAGGAATTAGGAAGTTGCAACCAAACCCCTAAACTCTAGGAACTAATCCTATACTAGGGAGATACGTTACAACTATGTAACCATTTTCTCCATTAATACAAAATAATATAATTATTTTCAACTGACAATTCCCTCACTTGCGGGGTTCTTCGCAGTGCGGTTGTCCTGAGTTGGTGGAAAAGTCGATTGCACGGTCAGAGCTAATCAGAAAAGAGAAAAGAGTAAGGACTCTGAGTAAGACAGATGCGATTCAAAGAGACAAATGTTGATAAGCGGTGGCCTAGTAAACATTCAAACACATAACGTAATTTTAGTGTTCGTACCCACCCTTGACCTAATCTCAGTCTGTTTGATATTGGAACAAGTCAATACACTCCATTCCGAGACTAGAGTTTGATATTCACACGCACATAATTTTTCATTCTTTGACATGGTCTCTCAGTGCTCCATACGGCAATAGACTCCTGTTTTTACTGTCTTTAGTCTTACCTACGGCATAGACTATTGTTTTCACCTTTTGAATCAATCTCACATTAAGATCATAATTTTCTTAAATTTCATTTTGGGTTAATTTGACATTAAACATTTTAGACTCGTAAGTTTTTCAGAATACAATTTGAATTTCACATTCAAAATGTCATTTGTATGAATTTTCCATGGTCTCAAAATTTGATGTTTCAAATTTGGATTTTCCATTCTTTGTCTATCAGTTTTATTTTTCAAAAAAAAATATTAAATAAAATTGTTATTTTTGTACAATTGTATAAGTTATATGGTTTATTACTTAGTACGCAATAAATATATAGGTTTAGTTTTATAACAATATGTTATATAAGTATATATTTCAGAGGTTTAGAACACAACAAAAATATTGGTTTAGCTTAGAGAGATCAAATTTTTTGAGGGACAAACATTTCCTCAAATTTTGCACTTAACAAAGATGTTTGCACCTCAAGAAAAATAATTCTTTTGGGGGTTTGATAAATCTGGTGTTAAGATGGATCTAGGCTAGTATTACCCATAGCTACAACCTGTTTGTCAATAATGGATCCAAGATGTACATTTTCATGTCAAACAAAAGCCTCATAGATCAAACTGAATGGTTTAGCATAGAGAGGGATCAAATCCCTTGAGAAGAAAACATTTCCTCAAGTTTTGCACTCAAAGAAGAGGTTTGCACCTCGAGAGATTTGATCCCTCTTAAGGCTTGATATGTAACATCACCTAGTTGATTTTCCTTGTCAATAAAATAAGACCAAGATATTCCAAGCTGAATGGTGGACAAGCATTATAGTGGGCATCACTTGTTGTTTATTAATGGGTATGGAAATTGGCAAAGACATTGTCAAAGGAAAGAGGCAATAATTGGCATTTAATTATGATAATAAAGAAAAATATGAGAAAAGGAAGGTAAAGAGACACAAATATGCATGCAAGGGAAGTTGGAAGAAAAATGAGACATCAATAATAAAAAGGCATCAAAGAAACAATTGCTAGTTTTCTTATAGTTTTAGATTCAACTCTTGTTCATTCTCTCTCTCTCTCTCATACACTCTTGCACACTTAAAGCATTCTTGGAGGATTCTAACATTCACTTGGATTTGGAGAAAGCAAACAAAGGACAAGCAAGGAATTGGTGGGAAGTAGAAGGGAATATTGGATCAACGACTACATCAGCGATTTGCAAGTAACAAGTTGAATGTGTGATTTTCTTACTAGTTTTTAGATGCATGATACATGCATGTGGTTTTGTCGTTATGTGTTGTAATTGGCATAGACATCTACCTACATTGAAATTGGTTTCAATCTTGCCTTTCCATTTCCTTAATAGCCATGATGTAGTGGGTTCCCCATTTCGATTTTCTAGTTGGTTCTCAGGTTCCCTATGGTTTTGTGTTGGGATAGAATCTTTGGAGCCGTGAAACAGCTTGGGTCCATGGAGGTTGTGCATTGAGATGGTAGTTCTCTAGAGCCATGTAACAACTTGGGTCCCTTAAGGATTTGAGTTGAGATAGGAGTCCCTGGAGCCCTAGACAGCTTGGGAATAATGTTGTTTTTCCACAACCTTGGTGTCTGGGATAGAATTTTAAATCACTAATGCTACTAAACCAAAAATCACAATGAAACTACTTTGCACAACGGAATATAAATAACAGTAAATCTACCGGTGCACAAAATATAGACAATGTCTTACAATTTTCAACCCAAAATAGTTATATTAATCAAACTGAATAATACAACAGTCTACGGCTCCCATACCAGGGATAATGGCCTTCAAATATCCACTAGTACATGAATACAACACTCAAACTTGGTGTTAATCCATCGATAACCAATCTACCCTCAACAAGATACTCTGACCATTTGGCTGTCGCATTCTCTCCCAGCTCCTCTCAGTCGTACCTTGTACATGTCCAGTCCTTCAGCTCCCAATCTGCAACACTACCTCTATCAACGATCAATGTCCATCTGGTCACTGAACCTCGACTATCAAATTTGCTCACTATTTGTGTCTTAGTCCATTGACGACACAACATATCGAGACTCCTCTTGAGTTGTTCACAAATATGTTTGTGAACAACTCTTAATCTGCTCATTATTGCTCCTCAACTACTTAGGGACCTCAACCCACTATAATATACCTGCCTTACTTCAATGAAGATTAACACATGGAACAAAGGGTTTCCACCTATCACTCCAAGATGTCCATCTCCCACAATTAACATGGACTAGGAGGATTTCCCATCATCTGTTGTAGAAGTGCTTCTCCACACACAATTCTAGGGATCCTCAGCTACTCCTCTGGCTCATCAGAACTTGATCTCAACAACTACCACCCTAGTAACCACCTAAGTCCATGAAGAAGTTGCACACAGGGCTCCAACTTGGACACTATCACGCTTCCCTCCAACATACCATAAATTCCCTATCGAATGTCCACATTTGTTGCACTCTCACGGTACCCTCCAACAAACCACGAGTGTCTAATACATGTTGTATCATGTGCACTCTATTTAGGGCACCCAACACCTATGGAGACCCTTCCATATGGATGCTAACAGACTCCTCAAATATGCATCTCCAAGGACACCATCCACCTACAAGTCACATCAACTCAAGAGGACTGATATACCTCTGCTCTGCAACCTCTTGGTTATCCTCTTGACACATGCACTGATGTTTATTAACTTTCCCTTAGGATGTCTAAGTACCTCATCAAATCAACCATGCAAATTGGTCCAAAAACTTGACCTAACACAAGGCAAGAATGGAGAAAAATGGAGAAAAAACATACCTTTCAATTGTTATCCATGGAATGAAGTCTGGTCACTGGTTAGGGAATCCTTGGAGCCCATAAAAAACCATGATCTATGATCAAAAGCTCCACAGAAGACTGAGGCCTTCTCCGTACTTTGAGTCTGGTAACTCACTGCCCTCATAGACTACTCCAACACCCCATTTTAGGCTTATTTGGCCCTCCAAAGAACCATGACAGGAAGACAACTCAATCACAACAGAATAGTTACCATTGAGACTTGTTTAAGAAGATTTTATCATGCCACAACAAGCCCAAAACAACTCCTTCTCCATGTATAAGTTCCTTGTAGATTCAAGTTGCTAATTTAATTTTCTAAAACAAAAGATTTAAAGCTACTCTTCTCATCATCAAAAACAATTGAACGATCGAGAAATCACAACATAAACATGAGACAAGATTCAATCACATATGCTGAGAGATTTATCTAAGGGGAGAGAAACTGCTCAAAACCCCATCATGTAAACATTACATTAGTCAGAAAATAGAGAAGAAATATAATTCTTGTTCAAGCCTGAACAATCTTTGCACAAGTATAATCTATCTCTCTACCTCACAAGCTGACTCTGGCCAATACTTCATAAATTTTGTTGCCTCCCAATCTCATATTTCCTTGCAATGTTTCCTTGGGAATTAGCACCCTATTAATTAGGTAAATTCCCAATTAGAATTCTGTAATCCCTATAGGCCCTTCTCTGACTGCATGCACCACCTGCACAACTCAAAAAATTATAGAATTCATAGTACACATCCCTCGAAATCCAATCTCAACTGGGTAACTCGAATTTAACACATGAATGAGTTAATTATGGCTTATTTATCAGTTACCTCATTAAACATTGAAGTTGCACCCCACTGCTAGACCTCCTACTAGTTCCTCCAATAGTTGAAACTAGTTAACTAACTTTAACTCAGTTTAACTGAATCAAATTATTAAAACTCAAATTAAACTCTACATAGGATCCTAAATTTAGGATCCACTCTACATTACTCAAGTTAGGCCCTCAACTCAAATTAACTGATCCAAATAATTGAAATTAACTTAGTTAACTCAAGTTGTCTTGTGATGTGGAATTACAATTTTGTCCTAATTTAATTCAAGAAAAAATTAAATCAAGATTTTATTACATTGTAATTTTCAACACTCCCTATTAACAAGAAATAGATTATCATATACCCAATCTTGTGTCTATGGAACTCAGATTTTCCTCTTGACAACCCTTTTGTAAAAATATTTGCATCATGTTTTGTTGTAGGAATGTATTCCAACAACATGATTCGCCTCTACACACAATATGGTAGATGGTGATACTGGATGTCGATATCCCTGGATCAATCATGAAAATCTAGATTTTTAGAGAGATTGATACAACTTCAATTGTCATATTAAATCACAGTGGGATCCATCATTTGACCAAATAACCCAACAAGAATCTTCCTCGTCCTGATAGCTTCATAAGTTGCCTGACTAACAACCATGTACTCTGCTTCTATTGATTTCGGTGCAACTAATCTCTACTTCCTATTGTACCAATAAATTGTTGCTGACCCAATACTGACGAGTCTTCCTGAAGTTCTCTTCTGATCTGAAGGGCTATCCACCCAATCTACATTTGTGAAGCCTCGAAGCTTCACTAGCTTTGTATGTTTGTACCAAAGACCATAATGAGTAGTGCATCTAAGGTATCTCAACACGTGTGGTTTCCTTCCAATACTATTTGGTTGGATTAATCATTGTTTGACTAATTTGGTTAATTGCATAACACATATTTGGTCGTGTGTTCACAAAATACATAAGTGAACCCACAATATGCTTATAAATAGTGGCCTCCACCTCCTCACCTAAAGTGGCATCCTCTTTCCTCTATCTTCCTGCTAGAGAAGTGTCCATGGGTTTGCTACTCTCCATGTGGAACTTCTTTAGTATCTCATTGGCATACTTTCCTTGAGAGACAAACAGTTCCACATCTCCTTGCCATACTTCCAAAATGACGAAATAATGCATGAGTCGCATGTCCTTTATCTCAATTTCTCTTGCAAGATCATCTTTCCAAGACTCGATCAACTTTTCATCACCAGTTAAAATTAAACCCTCGACATATATACTATAATCAATAATTTATCTTCAACAATAATATGTTAAAGATTTATATCTGCTTCAATTTTGGTGAAGTCCAACCTGGTGAAATACTTGTCGATCCTAGTCTACCAAGCACAAGGTGTTCGTTTCAATATATAAAACACTTGCTTGAGTCTGCACACATGCGACTCTTTGTCAAAGGTCTAAAATCTTTTTGGTTGTTCAATGTGTACCTCCTCCTCAATCACTCCAAGGAGAAATGTTGTATTCACATCCATCTGATGGATCTTCCATCCCATCTGTGTTGCAAGCGCTATAGTTTATCTAATATAAGAAAACCTGAGAGAACCCGTTGTCTAGAAATTTGGCCTTCTGTTTATCGATGCTTCCGTCTGCTGCTTGCTTCACCTTGTAGATCCACCTCGAACCTACCAGTGACTTGTTCTCTAGTCTTGGGACTACTTCCCAAACATTGTTTCTGACTATGGAATCATATTCCTCTACCATGGAATCAACCCGTACTAGCTTATGCACTTATTCCTCGAATGAGGATGGTTCTGCCTCAACTACCTCCCTCATCAGATCCATGTACTTAGTGTACCGATATAGAGACCTCATCTTCCTACATTGTGATGTGGGTGCTCCCACATTCTCTGTAGCATGATGCAATAATACATCAACTTCCTTGGTGTGCTTCCTTCCATCTCTGGATGTCTCTCCATGAGTGGGTACTTCCAATCTCTGCTCTTCTACTTATGGTTGCTCCACAACATCCTGAGGTTTGTCCTTTGGAGCCAAAAGCTCCTCATCTGCTTGCAATTGAAGCTCCCTCTCAAGGGAACATATCATGGCCTTCTATTCATCGAACTTCACATCTCTATGAGAAACTATCATCTTGTGAGATGGAAGGTATACCCGATAGTTATGATTTGTATCAATGTTCCCCACAAATATACCCAACTCAACTGTTAGCTCTATATTTTTCCTTGCATCCGTGGAAACATGACAATAAACTGATGAACCAAATATCATGAAGTGTGTCACATCTGGATTCTTCCCTAAAAAGGATTCTTTTTTTGTACTCATCCTAAGAATCTAATGAGGACTCATGTTCTACACATATACAACTGTGTTGCATGCTTGATCACACAAGAGCAGCGACAGGCCCTGATCATACAACATCGCACATGCATCTACCACAATACTTATGTTCTTCCTCTCAGCGACCCCGTTCTATTGTGGGTTATGGGGTGTTATTAACTCCTGTTGAATGCCTTCTTTTACACATAAGTTATTGAACTCATTCGACACATATTCACCATCGTTTTCACTCTTCAGAGTCTTAACATTCCTGCAAATGTTTTTCTCAAAAAGTGCTTTAAATTCACAAAATTTGGAGAATGTATGCTATTTATTCTACATGAAAAAAGTCCAACACTTACGTGAGAAATCATCTACAAATATAACATAATACATGTTCTTGGACGTGGCGGCTGTCAAGAAGGGTCCACACACATCTAAGTGAACTCTTTCAAGGACTGCTTACAGTCTATTGTCCTTATCATGAAAGCTGGATTTTGTGTACTTCCCCAACATATACCCTTTGCTTGTATCTCATTGCTCTACTGCACCATTGGGAAGTCTGATAGAAATATGTTGCATGATCTTCAAAGCTCCATGGTGAAAATGGCCAAGTCTCATGTGTCATAATTCACCGATGTCTTGGCTCTGCATCTTCTCTACTTTCGTGCTCAAGGCATCACAGTCTTCTACATACAATTTGTAGAGGTTCTTCATATGAACCGTGATCTGCTTCACTTGTTTTGTTGTGATATGCTTAAGGAAACTCTTTACTTCGATAAATATTGTATTGTAGCCACGATCTTCCAATGTAGAAACTAAAACTAAATTCTTCTTTAGACCTGGAACATACATGACATATTTCAATGTGAGATGAGAAGGAGACTCCCTCTGAAATGTAACTCTACTGATACCGGTCATGATATACCTTCCATCATCTCCCATCTTGATGTGCATCTAGAGGTCTTTCGCCTCCAAGTCACTGAAACATTCTTTGTTTCCCGTCATATGGAATGAGGCTCCACTATCCAGATACCACACACTACACATCATTGATGTCACCATGCCTGTGATGAGTGTGAAATCCAACTCGAATTGTGAAGCTAGAGCTTCACCAGCCACTCCTCCCGAGGGCTTCTTGTCGGCCTTCTAATGCAAAAACTTCATGGCATAGTGTCCCAACTCATGACAGTGAAAACATTTAATCTTGGGCAAGTCTTTCTTCTTGCTCGCATGACCCGAATCTCCTTTGGATTTGGATTTCTTCCCTTTCCCTTTCTTTTCCTTTCCAACCAAGGCACATTTATCCTCATCCTCAACCTTGGATGAAGTTCCATCTATATTTCTCTACGTGATCTCTTCCTGCACACGATCTGACCATAAACTCTCCCAACATGGTAGTTTATCTATACCATTCACGTAATCTTGATAACTATGCTAGCTTTTAGGAAGACCCAACAAAGCTATAGCTACCATATCTTCTTCTAGAATAGTAATACTGACCCCGCCAAGTTCATCACGACACTATGTGAATTTGCTCAAGTAATGCAGAATGGATTCAACCTTATACAATGTGATGCTATGAAGTTTGTCCTTCAATGCCAACTTCCTGTGTTCACTGTTGTTCTCAAACAAGTCGATCAATGTTTTCCACATCTCAAACTCCCTCCAATATGATCCTCCTCAGTTAGCCACATCCTTCTTCCACTGGGTGACATCCTGAGCATAAGCTACTAGGGGTTTAACTAAATTTATCATTATGTAATCTAGTAACCCATTATCATATATTGTCGCCTCCATACAGGTCTTCCATGCCACAAATTTTTTGGTTCCTTCTAGAGCATACTTGAGCCCGAATTTGTTGGAAGTCATCTTCTTAGTCCTGGAGAAAACCTTCAACACTGATCTTGTAATTCAAACCTCCTCCAAAAAATTAAAATTATCATCTCTTCTATTGTGATTCCTACTCTGATACCATGTAGAAATTCCTTGTAGATTCTAATGTTAATGTTATTTGCTAAAAGAATACTTGAATCTGCTCTACTCATCAATGGAAACAATTAATCGATCAAGAAATCAAAACATAAACATGAGACAAGATTCAATCACATATTCTCATAGATTTATCTAACGGGAAAATAACTTCTTAAAATCCCTTCCTATATATATTGCATTAGCCAGAAAATAGAGAAGAAATACAATGCTTGTTCAGGCCTGAACAATATATGCACAAGTATAACCTACTCTGCCTCATAAATTGACTCTAGCAAATACTTAGCCAATTTTGATACTTTCCAAACTCTTATTTCTTTGCATTGTTTCCTTGGGAATTAGCCCCCATTAATTAGGGAAATTCCCAATTAGAATTGTGCAATCCATATAAGCCCTTCTTTGATTACATGCACCACCTATACAACTCGGAAAATTATACAATTGATAGTACAATGCCCTTGGACTCTAATCTCAACTCGGTACCTTGAATTTCATGCATGCATAGGTTAATTATGGCTGATTTATTAGTTAACTAGTTGATCATTGAAGTTGCACCCCATTGTTAAACCTCCTATTAGTTCCTCCAACACACCCTCCAACAATTGGAACTAGTTTAATTGAATTTAACTTAATTTAAATGAATTAAATTATTACAACTCAAATTAAACTCAACCTACACTCCTAAAAGAAAGGAGCCACTCTACATGACTCAAGTTAGGCCCTCAACTTGAATTAACATAGAAAAGTAAGTAAATTTATCTTAGTTAACTTGTACAAATTCTCTTCTGATGTAGAATTACAATTTTCTACTAATTTAATTCAAGGGAAAATTAAATCAGGATTTTTTTGTTGCCATTTTCAACAATCTCCTCGGCCTTCCTTCAGATTTACTTACACTCCAAAATCGCCACAAGAGGATCTCTAATGTGCCCTCTCTCCTTTGTTGAAGTAGCTTCTAATTTGCGGCCTCCACAGAGATGTATTTCTCTTTCAATCATACCTAAAATAGTGGACAAAACATTCTATCCTACTCAACCATGCTACAAGGTCACTTAGGCATCAAACAATCACAAAAAGGTTTGGATTGGCCCTCTTCTCCTTCACAGGAATCTACCCTAACCTACAACCAAAATAAAGGAAATCTTCTTGTGCTCATATCCTTTGTGTTGCTCATTTGGATGTGTAGAATAACTGCACACATGCCCTCTATTCTCAAGGGCTTCAACGAACCTCATGAAGGTGGGCTACCAACTATCACAAGGTGACCAACAACACTAGGTCGACGTAAACTTTGTGACAAAATCCCACTCATTAACTTCAAAAATTAATATCTCTCTTTAGACAACTTGGATTTTGATGATTCTTGATGCATTGGATTCATCTCATCATCGTCTATCTTCTGCATACATCACATGTCCAAAATACTCCATGGTTTTGGCCAAAACATCGATGAGTGAAAAATGCCAAGCTTTGGTTTCAAGCCCATAAAGCCACTTGTAGAGCTCCTTCCTCCAAACCCTTGATCCTCAAGGTTTGGAGTACTTCCCAAGCTATAAAAATCATCACTCTCTCTTAGTAAGGGAGGTACTTCCAAGGCTGGGAAGTAATCATCATCATCAGTGACACTAGTTCACCTAGCGTCTGTCATTGTAGCATACTTGTAAAATGAACCTGACAATATCGATGTAAAATGAACCTAACCATATTGGTAATGCCTCTACCTCATCATATCTGAACGTGAAAATCCAAAAACTCCATATGAATTCTCCCTTTGAATCTAGACTCCCCCAAAGCCTACACAATCTCCGCTGGCTCAGTCCTACAAGCACTCATCTTCATCTATCAAATACTACTCCTGCAAATCCCTCAAATATGAGATATGCAACATCACAATCCAATGGAGACTCTATCCTGTAAATACCTAGTCCATCAGATGAAGCCATCTTGATCATACCAATATCATCCATGCCAACAAAGTCCCAGAGCAGTCCACGATCTTCAAACTGCCACACAACATACTAAAGTGCATCAGGTTCACTACCGATCTGCCAAACCTCCCAGCGCATCTCACCATGTAGTGTATCGATACTATATCTCCATTGTTGGGAATATTCTGCTAAATTCCAAAACAAAATAATGACAGAGAACAATGCTCTGTTTTTACACAGGATCTTAACATAGGGAAGCTAAATTTTCTTTCTGAAGAATTGAGTCTTTCACACACATAAAAAACTCTTTGTATTCATTAATAAAAGACTGCCTGTTACAGACTTTTTCCTCTCACAGAGGGATCTACACAAAAATACTTTGGTTCCTCACAAAAAAAACACTACTGTGTGTAAAAATAAAACTTACATTCATTGCTTTAAAAATCTCTTACCTTCTCTCGCTCTGCTGCATGCTTCATATTGCATTACACATTACATATAAAAAACATTTACTCTGTCTATTCTGGAAAATACTCTGTCTTTTCTTGGACATTAACACTGCTATGTATTACAAATTTCTTCATTCGTATGCACTGTTGCGCTTCTATTTTTCATTACATTGCATATATGTTCTCTCAACAAAACATTTTCCTTACCTTTACACGACTGTATGCATTACTTCCAACTTGTTGGAAAAATTCTCCTTTCACCTTCGCTACGAGTTTCACATTTTATTTCATATACAATGAACAACTAAAAACTTCATGCTTCTGCCTTTTTTCACACTACATTTCATATGCTTTCAAAAAACAAAAAACATAACAATACATATCCTATGCCCATGCTTCCCTAAAATAAAAAACATTAAAATTAAAAACATTACCCACATTTACTGATCCACACGGAATACTCATTAAATGTTTTACTGATACAAACGACGGTCAAAATGAAAGACTTTCACTTCAAGTAAGTTCATGTTGAAGATTTGTTTACAACTGTAGAGGGTTGACAACAATATCGAGCGGCCCGCTTCATTCGAAATTTGTTCACAACTGTAGATGGTTGACAACAATATCGCGCGGCCCCCTTCATTCGAATTTTATGCTCCGATGAAAAAGCTGTTTTGAAAATGTACTGAGGACACGCATCAAATGGTGATCGTATCGCTGCCCCTCCGGAGAATCAGATGGTGATTGTATCGCTGCCCCTCCAGAGAATACCACTGTCCATGAAAAGGCGGTGCGATAAATGGGTCAGCGGTTTTCAGCTGCACGGCAGCTGAAATTATATTTCAACATCCATGTCTTCAGCTGAACCTTATGCTCGTCTGTTAAATAGTTTGTAGTTTTGACAAACTGCAACACCATAGAATTTGTGTTCTGAAATGAAATATTGTAGCCATCCGAGGAAACATTTGACGCTAGTGACTCTAAAACACTATCAAGACTTTGCCAAAACGCTGTACCATTAGCCTCAACATAAATTGGGTTGCACCTTATCCTATCATCTTGTTTATACTCGGGATTGTTGGTTGCTATAGCTACTGAAATCATCACAGCCGCTGAAATAGCAGAAGTGAAAAATTTCGTAACTTCCGCTACGAGTTGAGCAAATTAACAATGCATAGATTGAAACGCAAAAACTGCATAGATATGTTAAATTGGCAATAACTATTCCATCGTGTGCTGATTATGGATATTGTGTGAGCGGTGCTCACAATATGTACATCATGTTTGAGTCTGTTAGTCAGACTGTCTACTCTTTGGGTGAAAGAAAGAAGTATCCCATTGCATAGCCTTTGAAAAGACGCGCTTAACATTGAAATGTGTTGCGTGGGAAGCGGCCGAGTAAACTTCACCATTCACTTTGTTATCACTAACAAAGTAGGAGGACCAGTTCTATGTCATGTTTTGGTGTAACCAGCCCATGCACAACAATAACGGGGAAAGACTGATTTTTTTCATTGATTATCACACAAACCTAAAGTACATAACCGTCTGAGAAGCAACTCGCAGGCAATCCGATCCTTCCGATTGTGATGTTCAATATGTGACAACTCACATCTTTTTATACGCGTAGTCTAACGGGCAGGCTTTCCTAATGATTGTGATGTTCAATGTCTGACAGCTCTGATATTTTTATATGCGTAGACTGGAGTATAACTGGCTCCTCTTCTTTTAAATTTATTTTTAATTTAAAATTGTTTTCTAAAATATATGATCATTTTCATACATTTAAGAATTATTTATTATCGTGTTACTTATAACATTTCTTTATAAAAAAAATATACCGTCAAATTTTGACATTAACTAACTTGTAGATCTATGGCTTTCAAATCTTTAGAAGTGCCAACCCTCTGCCCATGCATATTTCCGAACGCTGGTTTCCCGTTGATTTTTGAGGAACAAAACAATATTTGTGCTAGCACTATCTCTACCCGTCACTCTGCTCTTTTTAAAAAGTTGTCTTGGTTGAAATTGTAATTTTTATATACTTGGATGCGAAAGTTATAAAATCTATCTTTAAATTAAGGAAATTCAATAAAATTTGGAAAAAATGTTCACAAGATTTTAAAAATTAGTAAGTATACATCAATAAAACAATAAAATTTTCTTAATGAAATTAAGAAAGAAATTTTCACAAGAATCTAAAAACTAACCAGAATTACATAGTAACTAGTACTTAGCTTAAATATAGTTTAATTAAAACTAAAGTAACAGACATATAAATTTCATAACAAAAATAACTAATATTGTTTATATTAGCTTATATACACTTTATAATATATATATGTATGTGTCTTTTATTTTTTATATATATTTATGTGTTTTATTTTTTTATTAATATATATAATTTTTTATAATTAAATGTATTGAAATATGTTTTTAATATAACAATAAGACATCTTAATTTGAAAATATGGAGAAAAAAAATAAAACTCAAAGAGAAAAAAGAAAAAAATCAAAATAAAAAAGTTAAATGAAAAAGAAATAAAGCAAGAAATTAATAACTAATAAAAATAGAAGTTATTAAACAATCCATAATAACACCTCAACCAATCACCTTACAAATAAAGAGATTTAGATGATAATAAAAATAACAAAAAATAATTCTCAATGCTAACCTATGGATAACTTGCATAAATTTTTGGTCAAATAAAAACCACTGCAAATAAAGGAAAATTAAAAAGTAATAAAATTAAAAAAAAAATTATTAGAAAAGGTTTTTTAGATTAATTCTCTCTTTAAAATTTGTTATTTGAAAATATGGAGAAAAAACTATTATTTACGGAAATAATAGAAAAATGGAAAACAAAATTCCAAAAAGTTAAATAAAAACAAACTAATAGAAATGGAAGTTACTAAAGAACCCATAATAAGATTTCAACTAGTTATAAATAAATAAATTTAAATAATAAAAATAAATAAATGAATTCTCAATATTAAACTATGATTAAGTGGCAAATAAGATAATCATCATTACCTGTGAAAATAACATCATTAACATATAACACAACAATTAGTAATTTACCATCATTTTCTTTGATGTAGAGGGTGGGTTCTCCCTCACATTTTTCAAATCCATTTTCCAGTAGATAGGAATCTATCCTACTATACCACGCTCTTGGTGTTTGCTTCAGCCCATAAAGAGCTTTCTTCAATCTGCATACTTTGTGCTTTTGGCCTTTCTTTTCATAGCCAGGAGGTTGTTCAATGTAAACCTCTTCCATTAACACTCCATTTACAAACGCTGACTTCACGTCCATTTGGTAAACTTTCCACTTGTTTTGTGCTGCTATGGACAACACTGCTCTCACTGTTTCCATTCTAGCAACCGGTGAAAAAGTTTCCTCATAGTCTCTCCCATACTGCTGCTTATATCCTTTGACAACAAGTCTTGCCTTGTGTCTTTCTATTTTGCCTTCAACATTACTCTTGGTCTTGTAGACCAATTTAACTCCAATGACTTCTTTTCTTTTTGGTAGTTCAACCAAATCCCATGTCTTGTTTATTTCTATGGCATTGATCTCCTCATCCATAGCTTCTATCCATTTCCTATCCTTAATTGCATCTTCGAAATGAATAGGCTCATCAACATGACAATATAAAGCAAACAAAGAATTCATACCTTCATTTGTTGCCTCTTGCTCATAAATATCACTTAAATTTATGAACTTCTTACCTCTTTCATTTGGTGTCCAAGTGCTTGGAGAAGCACTTGAATTTCCTCCTTGTGGTGTGCTTGTAGAAGCACTTTCATTTCTCCTCAAGGGTGTCCCTTGTTGTCCTTGTGTTGGTGTTGCTGTTTGGGGATGTATTTCAGCCATCTCCTCATCATTTTTATCATGTGATATAAAGTTTTTAACATTCACTGTCTTCTCTATGCTTCCATCCCAAGCTTCCTCCTCAATGAACTGAACATCTCTACTTACAATTAGCTTTTCGGTGGATGGGTTATACAACCTATAAGCTTTGGATTCCTCATTGTACCCAATGAAAATACATTTCTCCCCTTTGCTGTCCAACTTCTTCCTTAGCTGATCTGGAATGTGTACAGAAGCCACACATCCAAAAACTTTCATGTGGGTGACTCCTTGTTTTCTCCCACTCTATGCTTCTTCTGGCACATTGTTCATGACTGCTTTTGTAGGGCATATATTCAAAATGTACACTGCACAATGTACAACTTCAGCCCAATAATCATTTGGAAAATGCTTTGCCTCTAACATACTCCTCGCCATATCTATGATTGTCCTATTCTTCCTTTCGACAACTCCATTTTGTTGTGGGGTGTACCTAGTGGTAAACTGGTTATGAATTCCATTTTCTCTACAAAACCGTACAAATTCTTTGGAGATATACTCACCTCCTCTATCAGTTCTTATAACTTTGATATGTAGCCCACTTTAGTTTTCTACAAGTGCCTTGAAATTGCAAAATCTTTCAAACACTTCACTTTCGTTCTTAAGAAAATAAACCCAAGTTTTTCTTGTAAAATCGTCAATGAATGTTAATATGTAGTGGCTGCCTGCAAGTGATGGAGTTTGTATCGGTTCACATATATCTGAGTGGACAATCTCTATGGGTGCTTTTGGCCTTATGCTTTTCCCTGATGGAAAACTTTCTCTATGTTTTTTCCCCAAGATACAACCTTCAGTACAAAGGCTGTCCGGTTTCTCTATCAATGATAATCCTCTTACCATTCCTTTTCTACTCAACAAATTAAGAACTCCAAAGTTGATATGTCCAAATCTCAAGTGCCACAACCAATTTTCATCCTCTGGTTCGCTTTGGAAAGTCTCCTGAGTCACTGCTACAATCACTTCTTTATTTTTCAAATCTGCCTTCATTCTGAGAGGGAACATCCTGTTCCTTGTCATCTTTACTTCAGCAATACATTGTTTGCTGGGTGCTCTATCCATGATGGTGCATACATCATTCACAAAGAAAACATTGTACCCCTTTTGCACAAGCTGTCCAATACTTAAGAGGTTACATTTCATTCCAGGAACATAATAAACATATGCTATGGTTTTCTTTTCACCTTTCTTTGTTGAAACTTGTACTTCTCCTTTTCCCATAATAGAAACTTTATATCAGTCCCTAATGTGACTCGTGACTTCACATTCTGATCTAACATAGAAAACAGGGCTATGTTTCCTGTCATATGGTTGCTACAACCGGAGTCTAGGAACCATACATGTTCACTCTTTTCCTCAGCTATATTACAAGCTAAAAACAAATTATTTTGGCTGATATTTTCTCTAGTGAAATTTGCACTAGTTCTATTACTCATATCATGTTGTTTCTTCCTACATTCATTTGCATAATGCCCATATTTTTTACAGTAATAAAATTGGACATTGGAATTTTCATACCTTTGTCCTTGAGCATGATGTTGCCCACTTTGTTGGCTGTTGCTTTGGCTTTGGTTCTGATTTGGATTGCTGCCTCTTCCTTGAGCTTTTGCTGGACTGTTTCTTCCACCTCTGTTTTGGCTTTTTCCTTTTCCTCTCTTGTTTCCTCTGCCTTGACCTTTTCCTCTTCCAAAGGACATCTGGGTCTTGAAGGCATGCTCCAGAGATGAGTTTTCATTTCTACTCAATCTCTGCTCATGTGTTATCAGTGATGCATGTAGTTCATCAACTGTGAAGTTTGTGAGATCCTTTGTCTCTTCTATGGTGGTGACAATCACATCGAACTTTGAGGGTAGGACCCTCAACAGTTTCTCCATAATCCTCCTTTCTTCAAGAATCTCTCCATGAGACCTTATCTGTATGACCAGACCAATCACATGTGTGAAGAATGAGTCAATATTATCTGAGTCCTTCATGCACAGATTCTCAAAATCTCTCCTCAGCAACTGTAGTTTTGTTGTCTTCACTTTCTCCATGCCTTGATAGGCTGTCTTGAGAGGTTGCCATGCTTCTTTGGATGTCTCTGCTGCTGCTATCCTTGGAAACACACTCTCATGCATTGCTTGATATAAAAGTAAGAGGGATTTAGAATCCTTCTTCTTATATATCTTCAACAGATTTTTCTATGCCTGAGTTAATTTATTAAACTCATCTTCATCTGCTGGCTCTTCAAAACCATATTCAACAAATTCCCATAAATCTTGTGAGGCAAGCAAAGCTTTCATGGTTATTGTGCAATAGTCATAGTTTTTCCCATTAAACTGTAGGAGCTGAGTATCAAAGATACTCATGCTAGTGCTGGTGCCGGAGCCAGCCACTCTTGCACTCTTAAAATACTTGACTATGTATTAAAAATCATTGACTGTCTTCAACACAAAAAAAAATCTTGAGAGATACCTTGGATTTTTTACTGAGTCTTCACTCTGCTGGAGAAGCTGTTGCAACAAGAAGCCTTCCTTCAGCTTCTTTGACACCTTCAAAAAGCCTAGACAAGCTCTGATACCACTGTTGGGAATTTTCTGCTAAATTCCAAAACAAAATAATGAACAGAGAACAATGCTCTGTTTTTACACAGGATCTTAACACAGGGAAGCTAAATTTTCTTTCCGAAGAACCGAGTCTTTCATACACATAAAAAACTCTTTGTATTCATTAATAAAAGACTGCGTATTACAGACTTTTTCCTCTCACTGTTTCAGCTGCAATTTTTTACACTACTGTGTGTAAAAATAAAACTTACATTTACTGCTGTAAAAATCTCTTACATTCGCTCGTTGTGCTGCATGCATCATATTGCATTACATATTACATATAAAAAAACATTTACTCTGTCTATTCTGGAAAATACTCTGTCTTTTCTTGGACATGAACACTACTGTATATTACAAATTTCTTCATTCATATACGCTGTTGTGCTTCTATTTTTCGTTACATTGCATATATATTCTCTCAACAAAACATTTCTCTTACCTTCACACGACTGTGTGCATTACATCCAACCTATTGGAAAAATTCTCCTTTCACATTCGTTGCTGCGGGTTTCACATTTCAATTCATATACAATGAACAACTAAAAACTTAGGCTTCTATGTTTTTTCACATTACATTTCATATGCTTTCAAAAACAAAAAAACATAGCAATACATATCCTATGCCCATACTTCTGTAAAATTAAAAAAAAACATTAAATTAAAAACATTACCAACATTTACTTACCCACAGTAAATACTCATTAAATGTTTTAATAATACAAACGGCAATCAAAATGAAAGACTTTCATTTCAAGTAAGTTCATGTTGCATACTTGTTCAGATCCATAAATCTAATCTGCCGGCTGACAACAATATCACACAGCCCTCTTCATTCGAACTTTATGCTCCGATGAAAAGCTGTTTTGAAAATGTACTAAGGATATGCGTCAGATGGTGATTGTAGCGCTGCCCCTCCCGAAAATACCACTGTCCGTTGTTGAGATTTTCTGTTTTAGTCAAATAGGCAAAAATTTCTGAAGGATGACAACAATAGGGATTCAGTTCCTATATTAGCTCCAGGTTGTTGGGAGGGAGTTAATGCCTCCTATATTTGATGTGAGGGAGTTATGAGGCTGTTAGATTCTCTATGCTATATAACAGGCAATCATTCGGATGATTTGCTAAGAGAGTGTGAGGATTTCATGATGTAATCTCCTAATTTGATTAATATATTCCTGATGCCTATGTTTGGTGGACGTAGCCCAGATTGGTTGGGTGAACCACGTTAATTCTTGTGTTTATGTGCTTGATAATTGTTGTGTGTATTTATGTTTGCTGTGCACCTGATCCAACAATTGGTATCAGAGCATGTTGGAGGTGCTGGTGTGTCTGACTGCTGGAGGTGGAGCGCTGGCTGTGCTGGAGCGCTGAGGGAGTTTGATTGTTGTTCGAGTGGAGCAGAGGATGCTGCGCGGAGCTGTAATACCTGTTGCTGCGTGCGCGCGGAGCCATGGTGCATTGTTAACCGGGTATGTTCATTATTACAGATTATTACAGCATATGCGTGGAGCGGGTTTTTTAAAAGGCTTTTGAAAATGGTTAAAAATGGGGCCAATAGCATAATTTTACAATTTTGCTGATCTGTAAAGTTACCGAGAAAATACTTGTATAAAGTTTCACTCAGGAAACCGATCACTTCAATCACCTTTTAAAAACGGTTAAAACTGCTGATAATATAATTTCAAATTATTTGGAAAATACGAGCACAAAGTTTTACTCAGGAAAGTTGTTGTCACTTCAACTATCAGGGCGGCATCAGTAAGATTTCTGGACGGTTATAACAGTCCGATTTGGAGATCTGTTTCTGTGTTTCATTGTGGGAAACGATTGGTAAATTTTTAATGGGATAAAGGAGCCCATTCCATGATGCCAGAATATGAAGACGTTCATTTTCGATGTCAATGTAATACAAACTGAAAGGCATCTTATATAACCTTTGTTTTCATGAAGTAAAGGCAACCCAACATGAATATATAACATAAACACGCTTTCCATATATGCGTTGTGCTTAAAAAAGGTTAGAGTGGTAACGCATGTTAAATGGTGGAGTTTTATGCATATGGTGGAGTAAAAGTACCATATGGTGGAGTTTTATGCAGATGGTGGAGTTTTATGCAAATAATGTTTTAGGCTCCATCATGACAAACGTATCATTTATTGTAAGGCGTGTTAAACATGACTGAAATGGGTAGGATTGGAACGAAAAGGATTCTAAAGAAGTGCAAAGGCAGAACCTTTTTGTTGTAAAGTGCAAACAGAAATTATTTTTTGTTTTGTTTTGTGCAACCAGAAGATATTTTTTTTCTTTGTTGTAACAAAAGCATAGGCAGTTTTCTTTGTAAACACAAAGGCATAGGCAATTTTTTTTTTTAATTGCTGGTTGGATATTGGAAATTATTGTGTTTTTTTTTTGCTGATACAAGATGGCCAAAACACAAAGTGCCCGTTTTGAAATTGAGAAATTTAATGGCAAGAATAATTTTGAGATCTGGAAGGTGAAGATGCACGATCTGCTGGTTCAACAAGGTGTGGTGAAAGCACTGTTGGGGAAAAACAAAAGACCTCCTTCCATGACGGAGGATGAATGGGATGAGATGGACGATAGAGCTCTGAGCGCAATTCGGTTATGTCTGGCGGACGATGTTCTGTTTAACATTGTGTCAGAGAAAACCGCCGCAGGCTTGTGGTCAAAGCTTGAGAAGCTCTATATGACGAAATCTTTGACAAACCGAATTCTCCTGAAACGGCAGCTTTACAGTTTGCGGATGAAAGAAGGTACCTCAATTGCTGATCACCTGAATGTTTTTAATACCTTGTTGGTGCAATTAAACAGTCTAGATGTGAAATTTGATTCAGAGGATAAGGCGATAACTTTATTATGTTCTTTGCCTGAATCCTGGGATCACTTTGTTACTTCCATAAGTTTTAGTACATCAGAAATTCTTGAGTTTGACGATGTTGTTGGAGCCTTGTTGGCTGAGGAGACGAGGAAGAGGTCGAATGCAGACACCTCTACATCAGAGGTAATGATGGCCAGAGGTCGCTCACGAGAGAGACACTCCGGGGGAAAGCATAGCGACTCTCGTTCAAAGTCCAAAGGAAAGAAGCCCAAGGTGAAGTGCTGGCATTGTGGCAAGGCTGGACATCTGAAAAAGGATTGCTGGAAGCGAAAGCAGGCTGCTAAAGAAGGCTCTTCGACAGAAAAGAAGGAAGCCAACACCACGGATACAGGTTCAGTATCAGGTTCAGGTATGAGTGATGAAGTATTGTCAGTTAATGTTTCAAAACATGATCAACATTGGTTGTTAGATTCCGGGGCATCTAACCACATGTGTATACATAAAGATTGGTTTAAAACATATAAATCAATTGATGATGGTGTTGTGTACATGGGTAATGATGTAACATGTAATATTGTTGGGATTGGAAGCATACAACTACAAATGTTTGATGGCACAACCAAAATATTAACTGATGTGAGGCATGTACCAGATTTAAGGAAAAATTTGATTTCATTAGGAGCACTTGATTCAAATGGATATAAAACTGTAATTCAAGGTGGAGTTATGAAAATTTACAAAGGCATCTTACTAGTTATGAAAGCTAAGAAAGTAGGAAATCTATTTCAGTTAGAAGGTAGAACTGGGTCAGATCATGTGTCTGTGTCTGAACATGACAGTAGTTCCATTCACTTATGGCATCAAAGATTGGGGCATATGAGTGAAAGAGGATTGAAAATTTTGGCTGACCGAAAGTTACTTCCTAATCTAAGATCTGGAAAATTGGATTTCTGTAAACATTGTCTGTTTGGTAAACAAAGTAAACAAAAGTTTAAAACAGGCAAACATACTAGTAAAGGCATACTTGATTATATCCATTCAGATGTGTGGGGTCCAGCTCCTACAGCTTCATATGGTGGTTCATCTTATTTTGTATCATTCATTGATGACTTTTCTCGGAAAGTTTGGGTCTTCATGTTGAAAAAGAAGTCTGATGTTTTTACAGTTTTCAAGCAGTTTAGAGCATTGGTAGAAAACAGCATTGGTAGAACTATCAAATGTTTAAGAACTGACAATGGTGGTGAGTTTTCCTCCAAGGAGTTTGATAGCTATTGCAAGGATGCAGGGATCGAAAGACATAAGACCACGGTTTATACTCCTCAGCAGAATGGAGTTGCTGAACGCATGAACAGGACTCTTCTAGAGAGAGCAAGGTGTATGCTGAGTAACGCTGGGTTGCCAAAGGAGTTGTGGACGGAAGCAGTGGCAACTGCTTGTTATGTGATAAACCGATCTCCATCAACGGCAATAGACTGCAAGGTTCCGCAAGAGGTATGGACAGGACACCCTTGTGACTATTCTAAACTCAGAGTGTTTGGTTGTGATGCATATGCTCTAGTGCCTAAACATCAGCGAACTAAATTAGATCCAAAGTCTAAAAGGTATATCTTTGTTGGGTATGGTGATGGAACAAAGGGATTTAGATTGTGGGATCCTACTACCCGCAAAATCATCATCAACAGAGATGTAAAGTTTAATGAATCCTCTCTTGTACAGTTAGATGTAGATAGAAGATTGAAATAGGGTGATGTATCTGATTTCCAGTATATTCAGTTTGACAGCATTTCTAATGATAGTCATAACGACCATAGTTCAGATTCTAGTCATGAACAGGTTTCAGAATCAGATTATGAACAGGGTTCAGATGGAGGACATGAACAGGTCTCAGATGGCGATCATGAAGAAATTCCTACAGTTGATAGACAGCCAGTTGTGGAAGCACCAGAAACATTCTTAAGGAGATCTACAAGGATCAAACCCCCGTCCGAGAAGGTATGATGATTCAGTTGCTTTGATCGCTAATGATGATGAACCTTTGTGTTATCAGGAAGCTGTAGAAGGTTCAAATAGTGACAAATGGAAAGCAGCCATGAAGGAAGAAATGATGGCCTTAGGTAAGAATGGTACGTGGGATCTGGTTGAACTTCCCAAAGGCAGGAAAACTGTGGGATGCAAGTGGGTCTTCAAGCTGAAATGGGGTGTGAATGATACGGAAGACAGGTACAAAGCTCGGCTGGTTGCAAAAGGGTTTTCTCAGAAAGCTGGCATAGACTTTTATGAGATATTTTCACCAGTGGTTAAAATTGTTTCAATTAGAGTTGTGTTAGCATTAGTGGCTTTGTTTGATTTGGAGTTGCAGCAGTTAGATGTTAAGACTGCATTTCTACATGGTGATTTAGATGAGGAAATATATATGGAACAACCGAAAGGGTTTGTTCAGCATCGCAATGCGAAATTTGTCTGCAGGCTCAAGAAGTCATTATATGGCCTGAAGCAGTCGCCTCGGCAGTGGTATACGAAGTTTGATTCTTTCATGTTGAGTCAGAAATATGTAAGAAGTGAATATGATCATTGTGTTTACTTTAAGCAGTTAAATAATGGCATGTTCATTATCTTAGTGTTGTATGTTGATGATATGCTTTTAGCAAGCAAAAGCATTGAAGAAATCAACAGGTTAAAGACTCAGATGGCAAGGACGTTTGATATGAAAGATCTAGGAGCGGCAAGACAGATTTTGGGCATGGAGATTTTCAGAGACAGGGGTAATGGTAAGCTGTGGCTATCACAACAGAAGTATGTTGAGAAAATACTTTTGAGGTTTGGTATGAATAATGTGAAGCCTGTGTCGATCCCTTTAGCTTCCCATTTTAAGCTTTCTTCGAGTTTATGTCCTAATACAGATGAAGAAAAGGATTATATGTCTCGAATTCCTTATGCCAATGTAGTAGGATGTTTGATGTATGCGATGGTGTGTACGCGACCAGATATTTCTCATGCAGTTGGGGTTGTCAGCAGGTACATGGCAAATCCGGGTAAAGAACACTGGTCAGCAGTGAAATGGGTGCTTCGGTACTTGAGAGGCACAAGTAGTTATTGTATTTCTTACAATAAGAGTAGTGAATTTGTTTGCGGATATGTTGATTCCGATTTTGCAGGTGACTTGGATAAGAGAAGGTCAACTTCAGGGTACGTCTTTACTCTTGCAGGTGGAGCTATTAGCTGGATGTCAAAGCTACAGAACATTGTTGCTTTGTCTACTACTGAAGTAGAATACATTGCTGCTTCTCATGCTTGCAAAGAGGCGGTTTGGTTGAAAGGTTTGCTTGGTGAGTTTGGTAGGTTACAGGATAACATCAGGTTACTTTGTGACAGTCAAAGTGCAATACATTTGGCTAAGAATCCGGCCTATCATAGTAAGTCAAAGCATATTCCAATCAAATATCATTTTGTAAGACAGGTTATCACTGAAAGAGGAGTCTCTCTTGAAAATGTGCATACGAAGGAGAACTGTGCAGACATGTTCACGAAACCAGTTTTGTTGGAGAAGCTACGCTGGTGTTTGGCTTCTCTTGGCTTGTAGAAAAGATAAAATAATAATAACAGGGCATCAGGCGAATTGTTGTCAAGGTGGAGATTGTTGAGATTTTCTGTTTTAGTCAAATAGGCAAAAATCTCTGAAGGATGACAACAATAGGGATTCAGTTCCTAGATTAGCTCCAGGTTGTTGGGAGGGAGTTAATGCCTCCTATATTTTATGTGAGGGAGTTATGAGGCTGTTAGATTCTCTATGCTATATAACAGGCAATCATTCGGATGATTTGCTAAGAGAGTGTGAGGATTTCATGATGTAATCTCCTAATTTGATTAATATATTCTTGATGCCTATGTTTGGTGGACGTAGCCCAGATTGGTTGGGTGAACCACGTTAATTCTTGTGTTTATGTGCTTGATAATTGTTGTGTGTATTTATGTTTGCTGTGCACCTGATCCAACATCCGTGAAAAGGCGGTGCGATAAATGGCTCAACGGTTTTCAGCTGCACGGCACTTGAAATTATATTTTCAACATCCATGTCTTCAGCTGAACCTTCTGCTCGTCTGTTGTTAAATAGTTTGTAGTTTTGACAAACTGCAACACCATAGAATTTGTGTTTTCAAATGAAATATTGTAGCCATCCGAGGAAACATTTCAGGGGAGTGACTCCAAAACACTATCAAGACTTTGCCAAAAAGCTGTACCATTAGCCTCAGCATAAATTGGGTTGCACCTTATCCTATCGTCTTGTTTATACTCGGGATTGTTGGTTGCTATAGCTACTGAAATCATCACAGCCGCTGAAATAGCAGAAGTGAAAAATTTCGTAACTTCCGCTATGAGTTGAGCAAATTAACAATGCATAGATTGAAACGCAAAAACTGCATAGATATATGAAATTGTCAATAACTATTCCATCATGTGCTGATTATGGATATCGTGTGAGCGGTGCTCACAATATGTACATCATGTTTGAGTCTGTTAGTCAGAGTGTCTACTCTGTGGGTGAAAGAAAGAAGTATCCCATTGCATAGTCTTTGAAAAGACGCGCTGAACATTGAAATGTGTTGTGTGGGAAGCGGCCGAGTAAACTTCACCATTCACTTTGTTATCACTAACAAAGTAGGAGGACCAGTTCTATGTCATGTTTTGGTTGAACCAGCCCATGCACAACAATAACGGGGAAAGACTGATTTTTTTTATTGATTATCACACAAACCTAAATGCATAATCGTCTAAGAAGCAACTCGCAGGCAATACGATCCTACCGATTGTGATGTTCAATATGTGACAGCTCACATCTTTTTATACGCGTAGTCTAACGGGCAGGCTTTCCTAATAATTGTGATGTTCAATGTCTGACAGCTCTGATATTTTTATACGCGTAGACTGGAGTATAACTGGCTCCTCTTCTTTTAAATTTATTTTTAATTTAAAATTGTTTTCTAAAATATATGATCATTTTCATATATTTAAGAATTATATATTATCGTCTTACTTATAACATTTCTTTATAAAAAAAATGATACCGTCAAATTTTGACATTAACTAACTTGTCGATCTATGGCTTTCAAATCTTTAGAAGTGCCAACCCTCTGCCCACGCATATTTCCGAACGCTGGTTTCCCATTGATTTTTGAGGAACAAAACAATATTTGTGCTAGCACTATCTCTACCCGTCACTCTGCTATTTTTAAAAAGTTGTCTTGAAATTGTAATTTTTATATAATTGGATGCAAAAGTTATAAAATTTACGTTTAAATTAAATAAATTCAATAAAATTTGGAAAAATGTTCATAAGATTTTAAAAATTAGTAAGTATACATCAATAAAACAAGAAAACTTTCTTAATGCAATTAAGAAAGAAATTTTCACAAGAATATAAAAACTAAATTTTTATAAGAATCTAAAAACTAACAAGAATTACATAGTAGCTATTTCTTAGCTTAAATATAGTTTAATTAAAACTAAAGTAATAGACATATAAATCTCATAACAAAAATAACTAATATTGTTTATATGAGCTTATATACACTTTATAATATATATATGTGTGTTTTTTATTTTTTTATATATATTTATGTGTTTTATTTTTTTATTATATATATAATTTTTTATAATTAAATTTATTGAAATATGTTTTTAATATAACAATAAGACATCTTAATTTGAAAATATGGAGAAAAAAATAAAACTCATAGGAGAAAAAAGAAAAAAATCAAAATAAAAAGTTAAATGAAAAAGAAATAAAACAAGAAATTAATAACTAATAAAAATAGAATTTATTAAACAATCCATAATAACACCTCAACCAATCACCTTACAAATAAATAGATTTAAATGATAATAAAAAATAACAAAAAAACAATTCTCAATGCTAACCTATGGATAACCTGCATAAATTTTTGGTCAAATAAAAACCACTACAAATAAAGGGAAATTAAAAAGTAATAAAATTAAAAAAAAAAAATTATTAGAAAAGGTTTTTTAGATTAATTCTCTCTTTAAAATTTGTTATCTGAAAATATGGAGAAAAAACTATCATTTACGGAAATAATAGAAAAATGAAAAAAAAAAATTCCAAAAAGTTAAATAGACATAAATAAAACTAAAAACAAACTAATAGAAATGGAAGTTACTAAAGAACCCATAATAAGATATCAACTAGTTATAATTAAATAAATTTAAATAATAAAAATAAATAAATGAATTCTCAATATTAAACTATGATTAAGTGGCAAAAAGATAATCATCATTACCTGTGAAAATAACATCATTAACATATAACACAAGAATTTGTAATTTACCATCATTTTCTTTGATGTAGAGGGTGGGTTCTCCCTCATATTTTTCAAATCCATTTTCCAGTAGATAGGAATCTATCCTACTGTACCACGCTCTTGGTGCTTGCTTCAGCCTATAAAGAGCTTTCTTCAATCTGCACACTTTGAGCTCTTGGCCTTTCTTTTCATAGCCAGGAGGTTGTTCAATGTAAACCTCTTCCATTAACACTCCATTTACGAACGCTGACTTCATGCCCATTTGGTAAACTTTCCACTTGTTTTGTGCTGCTATGGACAACACTGCTCTCACTGTTTCCATTCTAGCAACCGGTGAAAAAATTTCCTCATAGTCTCTTCCATACTGCTGCTTATATCCTTTGACAACAAGTCTTGCCTTGTGTCTTTCTATTTTTCCTTCAACATTACTCTTGGTCTTGTAGACCCATTTAACTCCAATGACTTCTTTTCCTTTTGGTAGTTCAACCAAATCCCATGTCTTGTTTATTTCTATGGCATTGATCTCCTCATCCATAGCTTCTATCCATTTCCTATCCTTAATTGTATCTTCGAAATGAATAGGGTCATCAACATGACAATATAAAGCAAACAAAGAATTCATACCTTCATTTGCTGCCTCTTGCTCATAAATATCACTTAAATTTCTGAACTTCTTACCTCTTTCATTTGGTGTGCAAGTGCTTGGAGAAGCACTTGAATTTCCTCCTTGTGGTGTGCTTGTAGAAGCACTTTCATTTCTCCTCAAGGGTGTCCCTTATTGTCCTTGTGTTGGTGCTGCTGTTTGGGGATGTATTTCAGCCATCTCCTCATCATTTTTATCATGTGACATAAAGTTTTTAACATTCACTGTCTTCTCTATGCTTCCATCACAAGCTTCCTCCTCAATGAACTGAACATCTCTACTTACAATTAGCTTTTTGGTGGATGGGTTATGAAACCTATAAGCTTTGGATTCCTCACTGTACCCAATGAAAATACATTTCTCCCCTTTGCTATCCAACTTCTTCCTTAGCTGATCTGGAATGTGTGCAAAAGCCACACATCCAAAAACTTTCATGTGGGTGACTCCTTGCTTTCTCCCACTCCATGCTTCTTCTGGCAAATTGTTCATGACTTCTTTTGTAGGGCATCTATTCAAAATGTACGCTACACAATGTACAACTTCAGCCCAATAATCATTTGGAAAATGCTTTGCCTCTAACAAACTCCTCGCCATATCTATGATTGTCCTATTCTTCCTTTCGGCAACTCCATTTTGCTATGAAGTGTACCTAGTGGTAAATTGCTTATGAATTCCATTTTCTCTACAAAACCGTACAAATTCTTTGGAGATATACTCACCTCCTCTATCAGTTCTTATAACTTTGATATGCAGCCCACTTTAGTTTTCTACAAGTGCCTTGAAATTGCAAAATCTTTCAAACACTTCACTTTCGTTCTTAAGAAAATAAACCCAAGTTTTTCTTGTAAAATCGTCAATGAATGTTAATATGTAGTGGCTGTCTGCAAGTGATGGAGTTTGCATCGGTCCACATATATCTGAGTGGACAATCTCTAAGGGTGCTTTTGGCCTTATGCTTTTCTCTGATGGAAAACTTTCTCTGTGTTGTTTCCCCTAGATACAACCTTCACAAAGGCTGTCCAGTTTCTCTATCAATGGTAATCCTCTTACCATTCCTTTTCTACTCAACAAATTAAGACCTCCAAAGTTGAGATGTTCAAATCTCAAGTGCCACAACCAATTTTCATCCTTTGGTTCGCTTTAGAAAGTCTCTTGAGTCACTGCTACAATCACTTTTTTATTTTTCAAATCTGCTTTCATTCTGAGAGGGAACATCCTATTAATTGTCATCTTTACTGCAGCAATACATTGTTTGCTGGGTGCTCTATCCATGATGGTGCATACATCATTCACAAAGAAAACATTGTACCACTTTTGCACAAGCCGTCCAATACTTAAGACGTTACATTTCATTCCAGGAACATAATAAACATATGCTATGGTTTTCTTTTCACCTTTCTTTGTTGAAACTTTTACTTCTCCTTTTCCCATAACAGAAACTTTATTATCAGTCCCTAGTGTGACTCGTGACTTCACATTCTGATCTAACATAGAAAACAGGGCTATGTTTCCTGTCATATGGTTGCTGCAATTGGAGTCTAGGAACCTTACATGTTCACTCTTTTCTTTAGCCATATTACAAGCTAAAAACAAATTATTTTGGCTGATATTTTCTCTAGTGAAATTTGCACTAGTTCTATTACTCATATCATGTTGTTTATTCCTACATTTATTTGCTTAATGCCCATATTTTTTACAGTAATAAAATTGGACATTGGAATTTTCATACCTTTGTCCTTGAGCATGATGTTGCCCACTTTGTTGTCTGCTGCTTTGGCCTTGGTTTTGATTTGGATTGCTGCCTCTTCCTTGAGCTTTTGCTGGACTGCTTCTTCCACCTCTGTTTTGGCTTCTGCCTCTTCCTTTCTTGTTTCCTCTGCCTTGCCCTTTTCCTCTTCCAAAGGACATCTGGGTCTTGAAGGCATGCTCTAGAGATGAGTTTTCATTTCTACTCAATCTCTGCTCATGTGTTATCAGTGATGCATGTAGTTCATCAACTGTGAAGTTTGTGAGATCCTTTGTCTCTTCTATGGTGGTGACAATCACATCGAACTTTGAGGGTAGGACCCTCAACAGTTTCTCCACAATCCTCCTTTCTTTAAGAATCTCTCCATGAGACCTTATCTGTATGACAAAACCAATTACATGTGTGAAGAATGAGTCAATATTATCTGAGACTTTCATGCACAGATTCTTAAAATCTCTCCTCAGCAACTGTAGTTTTGCTGTCTTCACTTTCTCCATGCCTTCATAGGCTATCTTGAGAGGTTGCCATGCTTCTTTGGATGTCTCTGCTGCTGCTATCCTTGGAAACACGCTCTCATGCACTGCTTGATATAAAAGTAAGAGGGCTTTAGAATCCTTCTTCTTATATCTCTTCAACAGATCTTTCTCTGCCTGAGTTAATCTATTAAACTCATCTTCATCTGCTGGCTCTTCAAAACCATATTCAACAAATTCCCATAAATCTTGTGAGGTCAGCAAAGCTTTCATGGTTATTGTCCAATAGTCATAGTTTTTCCCATTAAACTGTGGGAGCTGAGTATCAAAGATACTCATGCTAGTGCTGGTGCTGGAGCTAGCCATTCTTGCACTTTTAAAATACTTGACTGTATTAAAAATCACTCATTGTCTTCAACACAAAAAAAATCTTGAGAAATACCTTGGATTTTTGACTGAGTCTTCACTCTGCTGAAGAAGCTGTTGCAGCAAGAAGCCTTCCTTCAGCTTCTTTGACACCTTCAAAAAGCCTGGACAAGCTCTGATACTACTGTTGGGAATTTTCTGCTAAATTTCAAAACAAAATAATGAACAGAGAACAATGCTCTGTTTTTACACAGGACCTTAACATAGGGAAGCTAAATTTTCTTTCTGAAGAACCGAGTCTTTCACACACATAAAAAACTCTGTATTCATTAATAAAAGACTGCCTATTAGATACTTTTTCCTCTCACTGTTTCAGCTGCAAATTTTTACACTACTGTGTGTAAAAATAAAACTTACATTTACCGCTGTAAAAATCTCTTACATTCGCTCGCTGTGTTGCATGCTTCATATTGCATTACATATTACATATTAAAAAAACATTTACTCTATCTATTCTGGAAAATACTCTGTTTTTTCTTGAACATTAACACTACTGTGTATTACAAATTTCTTCATTCATATACGCTGGTGTGCTTCTATTTTTCATTACATTGCATATATGTTCTCTCAACAAAACATTTCCCTTACCTTCACACAACTGTGTGCATTACATCCAACCTGTTGGAAAAATTCTCCTTTCACCTTCGCTACTATGGATTTCACATTTCAATTCATATACAATGAACACCTAAAAACTTCAGACTTGCATTTTTTCACATTACATTTCATATGCTTTCAAAAAAAACAAAAAACATAACAATACATATCCTATGCCCATACTTCTGTAAAATAAAAAAAAAACATTAAATTAAAAACATTATCAACATTTACTTATGTTTTAATGATACAAACGGCGGTCAAAATGAAAGACTTTCATTTCACGTAAGTTCATGTTGCATACTTGTTCACAACCGTAGATCTAATCTCCCGGCTGACAACAATATCGCGCAGCGCTCTTCATTCGAACTTTATGCTCCGATGAAAAGCTGTTTTGAAAATCTACTAAGTATATGCGTCAGATGGTGATTGTAGCGCTACCCCTCGGGAAAATACCACTATCCGTGAAAAGGGGGTGCGATAAATGGCTAAGCTGTTTTCAGCTGAACGGCAGTTGAAATTATATTTTCAACATCCATGTCTTCAGCTGAACCTTCTGCTCGTCTGTTGTTAAACAGTTTGTAGTTTTGACAAACTGCAACACCATAGAATTTGTGTTCTTAAATGAAATATTGTAGCCATCCGAGGAAACATTTGAGGGTAGTGACTCTAAAACACTATCAAGACTTTGCCAAAACGCTGTACCATTAGCCTGAGCATAAATTGGGTTGCACCTTATCCTATCGTCTTGTTTATACTCGGGATTGTCGGTTGCTATAGCTACTGAAATCATCACAGCCGCTGAAATAGCAGAAGTGAAAAATTTCGTAACTTCCACTATGAGTTGAGCAAGTTAACAATGCATAGATTGAAATGCAAAAGCTGCATAGATATATTAAATTGTCAATAACTATTCCATCGTGTGATGATTATTGATATCGTGTGAGCGGTGCTCACAATATGTACATCATGTTTGAGTCTGTTAGTCAGACTGTCTACTCTGTGGGTGAAAGAAAGAAGTATCCCTTACATAGCCTTTGAAAAGACGCGCTGAACATTGAAATGTGTTGCGTGGGAAGCGGCCAGGTAAACTTCACCATTCACTTTGTTATCACTAACAAAGTAGGAGGACCAGTTCTATGTCATGTTTTGGTGGAACCAGCCCATGCACAACAATAACGGGGAAAGACTGATTTTTTTCATTGATTATCACAAAAACCTAAAGTACATAACCGTCTGAGAAGCAACTCGCAGGCAGGGATGGAATTTGACGGGCAAAATGCCCGTCATAAGCCTTTTTAAACGTATTTGACGGCTGGAATTTGTCCATGCCCGTTTTGACTGACATGCCCAGAAGAGTTAAAAACGTTTTTTTGACGTTTCGAATTTTTTCCAAAACGTTCTTATACCTAGGGTTGGAATTTTTTTGAAAAACGTCATTCCCTTATCTCACAGCCTGCAGGGCCGTCACTGTTTCCTTCCTTTTGCGTGAAACTCTTGGCAATTGTGGAAATTTCAAGAGGGCGGAGGCTGTCAAATTAGCATGTGGGAGGAACGAAATTAGGATGCGGGAGTAGCGAATGGCAATAGCCATTTTTTCTCAGTCAGAGATTTAGTTTTTTTTGTAGAGAATGGGCAATTCCCTTTTAGCCGAAGATTTTTTCTCTGGGAAAATTTGGAATCTTTCCCTGGATGATTTCGGAGATCTGTGCATGCCACTGCATGGTCTCCCTGTCTTTTACCCAACGAATGTGGCCCGTGGGCTTGTTTTCTTTGTACAATCGAGTTCATGATTCACAGTGCACACTCTCTCTCAACGCATTGCCGATTCAAACTTACGCCTGTCGCCCAGCTCAAGATTGGCTCCAGCCTCCAAGGAAACTGCGAGGAAATTACAAATTGTGCTTCAAAGTTCAGGTTAGTGATTGATTTTTTATTCTTCAAACACTGTGGGTCTACCGTCTGATTGTTGTTAGCTTTTAATTTTTTATTTCATAAATTTCACAAGAGTCTACCGTCTGATTGTTGCTAGCTTTTAATTTTTTATTAGCATTTTAAGGTATTGTAGTTGTTCACGATTCCCAATGGATTATTGTATTTTACAATCATTTTTTTTTCAAATCTTGCTCTAAAAATAATATATTATACTGTTGTATAGGAGACGACTAGATAACAGCAGAGTTTTAGAAATTGGTACGAGAGAAACCCACTGTGATTCTGAAAAATAGGAACTTGTTCTAAAAAACAACACGGATTTGTTTCAGCAAATTTACATAAACTGTTCTTGAAAAAACATGTTATCATTTAACAGTTTTCCACAAAAAAAAATACTTTCAGTAAACAGTTCTTCAAAAAAAACACAATTTCTCCATGCAAACATTCCCATGCTGCCATTTAATTGCTTTCAAAATTTATGCCTGTACTGGAGAATTTATTGTGCCCAAAACTACCGTAAAAAAATTAAATTCAATAAGAACAACCGAAATTTGACTTTGAAAACTATGTGTATGACACTCATTTCATTTTACTCCCACCATCATACCAATGTCGATGCGACATCCAGGTAGAGGAAACAGAGAGCCCATACATCAGCCAAACGAAACTATCATTAAATATAAATTATTAAATAATCTAGACACTGAAAAACTATTTAGATATCTTCTATATTATTGATCAGATCATGTATTGAATTAAAAATATTTCGAGATTATTAAATCTTGACTATTCATAATTTAAAAATATGAAATTCTTTAAACCCAAGTCAATATAGACGAAGCCTTCTGCGTAATTATCAATTTAAAAAACAAATAAAAATACATCAATGATTAAATCACCTTCGGAAACGGTGTTTTGGACAATCTGAAATTGTAAGTTCCATGCATGAATGAAAAAAGAAAAATCCGAAGACGGGCCGCAGTCGATGTTGTGTTTGGAACTGAGGGAGTTGAGTGGCATCGTGGATTTGAAAATGAACAAGGCATGTCTTAGTCCAGGATTAAACAGCCAATCGTGCACATCCCATAAGATTTGAACACGAACTCTTTCTACATAAATGGTATCGTTGCCCCTGAATTTCCAGGGCAATTGATTCACTTCCACCAGGGTTGGAATTTCGATTTGAACTTTATATATTAGTGTTTTATATATTTTTAATATTGACTTTATTGTTTTAATTATTTTTTTAATTTAATAAAAATTGTAATAATTGATTTTTTCTAACTTAAAAAAAAAAAAGTTAATAATAATTATTATTAAAATTATATATATATATATATATATTTTGTTTATAAATAGTATATAGAAAATAATATAATCAACCTAAATTATATTTTGTTTTAGAGAAAATAAGGGGTGGTTCAAAAAAATATGGAATTGTTATATATTATGTTATATATATATATATATATATATGAGGATCTAATAAAATGTTGATAATTCTATAAAAAAAAAATTTCAAATTTAAGATTACAATTATATGTAAGATTTAACAATATTATTAAGATGTTGAAATGCTAAGAAAATTTAAAAGTTTAACTATATAGATTAATATTCAAAATCAAAGTTCCACAATTGAGTTTTTTCAAATTTTGGTTTTTTTTCTTGCGATAAATATATGAAATTGAATGGTAATTGTTTAATCAAAACTTTATTAATGAAGGGTTAATTTATTATGAGAACATCACTCTTGAAGGGCAAAATTTTTAATATAACGTTTCTTGACGGGAAACATAAGGACCCAAAACGTCAAAAAAAAATTTGTATGACAGCTAAAGAGAAATCCAAATTCCAACCCTGCTCGCAAGCTATCCGATCCTACCGATTGTGATATTCAATATGTGACAGCTCACATCTTTTTATACGCGTATTCTAACGGGCAGGCTTTCCTAATGATTGTGATGTTCAATGTCTGACAGCTCTGATATTTTTATACTCGTAGACTGGAGTATAACTGGCTCCTCTTCTTCCTTTAAATTTATACGCGTAGACTGGAGTATAACTGGCTCCTCTTCTTCCTTTAAATTTATACGCGTAGACTGGAGTATAACTGGCTCCTCTTCTTTTAAATTTATTTTTAATTTAAAATTGTTTTCTAAAATATATGATCATTTTCATACATTTAAGAATTATTTATTATCGTCTCACTTATAACATTTCTTTATAAAAAAAATTATACCGTCAAATTTTGACATTAACTAACTTGTCGATCTATGGCTTTCAAATCTTTAGAACCGCCAACCCTGTGCCCGCGCATATTTCCGAACGCTGGTTTCCCATTGATTTTTGAGGAACAAAACAATATTTGTGCTAGCACTATCTCTACCCGTCACTATCTCAATGCTAACCTATGGATAACCTGCAGAAATTTTTGGTCAAATAAAAACCACTGCAAATAAAAATTAATTAGTTTAGAAAGTAGTAAAATTAAAAAAAAATTATTAGAAAAGGTTTTTTAGATTAATTTTCTTTTTAAAATTTGTTATTTGAAAATATGGAGGAAAAACTATCATTTATACAAATATAGAAAAATAAAAAAAAAATCCGAAAAGTTAAATAGACATAAATAAAACTAAAAACAAACTAATAGAAATGGAAGTTACTAAAGAACCCATAATAAATTTTCAACTAGTTATAAATAAATAAATTTAAATAATAATAAAAAATAAATAAATTCTCAATATTAAACTATGATTAAATGGGAAATTTTTTTGGTAAAAACAAAATAATAATAGTCAAAAGTAAAACTGAATAAATAAGACCATAACTAATATTAAAATTGTAAAATTGATTGATAGAAAATTATATGAAGTTGTGTAATACTAACGATAACTCTTAATAAGATAGTTACTTGGTTTAAATAATGGGGGACGTGGTTGGTAATGAAATAATTTTCCAAACTGTTTTCAAGTAAAAGTAGATGTAAATATATATATGATAGAAATTTGTGATTCTATAGTTTTGAGATAGATCAAGCCTGATTAGGGTTTTTAATTGAGTTTTCATGAACATCAAATGTCAGAACATCAACCATATTTTCCCTGAACGTTCCACCATTATAAGCTGACTGGTTGTTGCAACGGGCGCCCACCGCCACCAGCGCTGAATATTCAGTCTCATTTGCTAGAGGAACCGCAATCATGATGAACACAATAAGAGCCAGAAACGGAAAAGGGGCAACGTTCGCCATCCATAGAAACAGTATGACCAAGGAATGGAGTGAAATGCAATTGTTGCATATTTGTCGACAACTCGCCTCACTTGCGCGGTTCTTCGCAGTGCGGCTCCTGGGTGGAAAAGTCGATTTCACTGTCAGAACTAATCCTAAAGGAGAAAACAGTAAGGACTCTAAGTAAGACAGATGCGATTTAAAGAGACAAATGTCGATAAGCGGTGGCCCAATAAAATTTTAGTGTTCGTACCCACCCTTGACCTAAACTCAGTCTGTTTGATATTGGAACAAGTCAGTACACTCGTCGTTTGGGATAAATTCCTTTCCGAAACTAGAATTTGATATTCACATGCACATCTTTTGTCCTTGACCACATAACTTTCATTGTCTTTGACATGGTCTCTCAGTGCCCCATACCGCAATAGACTATTGTTTCTACGGTCTTTGAGTCTACCTACGGCATAGACTATTGTTTTCACTCTCTGAATCAATCTTACCTTAAGATCATAATTTTCTTAGATTTCATTGTGGGTTAACTTGACATTAAACATTTTAGACTCGTAAATTTTTCAAATTACGATTTGAATTTGTGGGGAAAAACTCCACAGTTAAGCGCGCTTGAGCCAGAGGAGTTCTGGGATGGGTGACCTCCTGGGAAGTCCTGGTTACCGGGTGCAAGCCCCGGAAGTGATGATTGATGCTATGTGATTCGTTCTCCACATTTCACTAGTTTCAATCCCACTTCTTCACCCCTGTGAGCATCACCCGATGCAATGAGTGCTAAGTGAACTATTCAAAAATCATGAGAAATTAGTCACTTTACGACTACCTCTCATGGAAATGGTCATACTTTGAATGACTTACTTAACGCAGTTGAATCCCAAAAATGATATCTAATATAATGCACTGCGAAAATCCCCCATACTTAAATTTAAAATGTCATTTGTATGATTTTTCCATGGTCTCAAAATGTGACGTTTCAAATTTGTATTTTCCGTTCTTTGTCTATAGGATTTACTTTTCTTAAAAAACTATTACTTAAAAATATTAAGTAAAATTGTTATTTTTGTAAAATTTCACAAGTCACATGGTTTATTACTTAGTACACAACAAATATATATTTAGTACACGACAAATATATAGGTTTAATTTTATGACAATATTTTATATAAGTATATTTTTTTGGAGGTTTAGAATACAACAAAAATATAGGTTTAACGTAGAGAGGGATCAAATCTCTTGAGGGACAAACATTTTCTCAATTATCTTTTGAGGGACAAACATTTTCTCAATTTTTATACTCAAAAAAGAGGTTTGCATCTCATAAAAATTAATTCTTTTGGGGATTTGATAAATCCGGTGTTAAAATGGATCTAGGCTAGTATTACCCGTAGCTACAGCCTGTTTGTCAATAATAGATCAAAGATGTACATTGTCTTGTCAAACAAGAGCCTCGTAGATCAAATTGAATAGTTTAGCATAAAGAGGGATCAATCCCTTAAGAAACAAACATTTCTTCAAGTTTTGCACTCAAAGAAGAGGTTTGCACCTCGAGAGATTTGATCCCTCTCAAGGCTTGATATGTAACATCCCCTAGTTGATTTTCCTTGTAAATAAATTAAGACTAATGTCATTTGACACATATTTCAAGTTGAATGGTTGGCATCACTTCTTGTTTATTAATGGGTATGGAAATTGGCAAAGGCATTGGCAAGTCAAGAGGCAATAATTGGCATTTAATTATGAAAATAAAGATAAATTAGAAGAAAAAGGAAGGTAAAGAGACACAAATATGCATGCAAGGGAAGTTAGATGAAAAATGAAAAAAATGAAACATCAATAATTAAAATACATCAAAGAAACAAGTGCTAGATTTTTTATAGTTTTGGATTCAACTCTTATTCATTCTCTCTCTCTCTCATACACTCTTGCACACTTAGAGAATTCTTGTAGCATTCTAACATTCACTTGGATTTGGAGAAAGAAAACAAAGGACGAGCAATTGGTGGGAAGCAAAAGAGAATATTGGATCAACAACTACATCAGGAAATTGCAGGTAACAAGTTGAATGCGTGATTTTTTTACTGGTTTTTGGATGCATGATACATGCATGTGGTTCCTTCATTATGTGTTGTCATTGGCATAGAGATTTGCTTAGATTGAGAGATTTCAATTTTGTCTTTCTATTTCCTTGATAGCCATGATGTAGTGGGTTCCCCATTTCGATTTTCTGCTTGGTTTTCAGGTTCCCTATGGCTATGGGTTGGGATAGAATCTTTGGAGCCTTAGAACAACTTAGGTTCTTGGAGGTTGTGCATTGAGATGGTAGTTCTCTAGAGCCATGTAACAACTTGGGTCCCTCGAGGATTTGGGTTGAGATATGAGTCTCTGGAGCCCTAGACAGCTTGGGAAGAGTGTTATTTTTCCACAACCTTGGTGTCTGGGATAGAATCTTAAATCACTGATGCTACTAATCCAAGAATCACAATGAAACTACTTTGCACAACGGAATATAAATAACAGTAAATCTAATAGTGCACAAAATAAAAACAACTTTTTACAAATTTCAACCCAAATTCGTTATATTAATCAAGTTGAATAATACAACAGTCTAGGGCTCCCATACTAGGGATAATGGCCTTCAAATATTCACTATTACAAGAATACAAAAATGGGACATGGTGTCAATCCATCGACAACCAATCTACTCTTAACAAGATACTCTGACTATTTGGTTGTCGCATGCTCTCTCATCTCCTCTTAGTCGTACCTTGTACCTACTTGGTCCTTGAGCTCCAAATCCGCAACACTGACTCCATCAACCATCCAAGTCCATCTCATCACTGAACCTTGACTATCAATTTTTCTCACTATTTGTGTCTTAGTCCATTAAGGGCACAGCATATTAAGACTCCAATCGAGTTGTTCACAAATTTTCTTGTGAATGACTCTTAATCTGCCCATTGTTGCTCCTCAATTACTCAGGGACTTCAACCCATTATAGTGTACCTACATTGCCTCAACGAAGACTAACATAGGGCAAAACAAGTTTCCACCTATCACTGCAAGATTTCCATCTCCCATAATGAACATGACTAGGAGGATTTCCCATCATCTACTCTAAAAGTGCTTCTCCACACACAATTCTAAGGATGCTCAACTTCTCCTCTGGCTCATCAAACCTTCATCTCAACAACTACCACTCTAGAAACCTCTTAAGTCCATGAAGAAGGTGCACGTAGGGCTCCAACTTGGACACTATCATGCTTCCCTCCAACAGACCATAAATTCCCATTCCAATGTCCACACTTGGTCCACTCTCATGCTGCCCTCCAATAGACCACAAGTGTCCAATACATGATGTAGCATCTGCACTCTAGTTAGGGCATCCAACACCTATGGATACCCTTCCACATGGCTGCTATTAGACTCCTCAAATATGCCTCTCCAACGGCACCATCCACCTGCAAGTCACATCAACTCAAGAGGACTAATATACCTCTGCTCTGAAACCTCTTGGTTCTCATCTTGACACATGAACTAATTTTTATTAACTTTCCCTTGGGATGTCCTAGTACCCCATCAAATAAACCATCCAAATGGGTCCAAAACGCGACCTAACACAAGGCAAGAACGAAGAAAAAGCACGTTTCAACTGTTCTCCACAGAATGAAGTCTAGTCACTAGTTAGGGTACCCTTGCAGCCCATAAAAAACCAACATCTATGATCAAAACCTCCACAAAATACTGAGGCTTTCTCCCTTCTTTGAGTCGGGTAAGTCGTTGCCCTCATAGACTGCTCCAACACCCCATTTTAGGCTTATTTTGCCCTCCAAAGAACCATGACAGTACTGCGACTCAATCATAACAGAATAGTTACCATTCAGACCTGTATAGGAAGATTTTATCATGCCTGAACAAGCCCAGAAAAATTCCCTCTCCATGTAGAAATTCCTTGTACATTTCAAACTGCTAATGTAATTTTCTAAAACAAAAGACTTAAATCTACTCTACTCATCGTCAGAAACAATTGATCGATCGATAAATCAAAACATAAACATGAGACAACATTGAATCACATATTCTTATATATTTATCTAAGGGGAAAGAAACTGCTCAAAACCCCTTCCTATTTGTATTACATTAGTAAGAAAATAGAGAAGAAATACAATGCTTTTTCAAGCCTGAACAATATCTGCACAAGTATAATCTATCTCTCTGCCTCACAAGTTGACTTTTCCCAATACTTAGTCAATTTTGTTGCCTCCTAAGCTCCTATTTCCTTGCATGGTTTCCTTGGGAATTAACACCTTATTAATTAGGTAAATTCCCAATTAGAATTGTGTAATCCCTATAGGCCCTTCTCTGACTGCATGCACCACATGTACAACTCAGAAAATTATACAATTGATAGTACACTTCCCTAGAACTCCAATCTCAACTCGGTAACTTGACTTTCATGCATGCATGAGTTAATTATGGTCGATTTATCGGTTAATTAGTTGAACATTGAAGTTGTACCCTACTGCTAGACCTCCTACTAGTTCCTCCAATAGTTGGGACTAGTTTAACTCACTTTAACTCAGTTTAACTGAATTAAATTATTACAACTCAAATTAAACTCAACATAGGCTCCTAAAATTTAGGATCCACTCTACATTACTCAAGTTAGACCCTCAACTCAAATTAACCGAGCCAAATAATTGAAATTAAATTAGTTAACTTAAGTTGTCTTGTGATGTGGAATTACAATTTTGTCGTAATTTAATTCAAGGGAAAATTAAATCAGGATTTTCTTAATGCCATTTTCAACACTCCCTCTTAACAAGAAATGTATTATCATATACCCCAATCTTGTCTCTACGGAACTCGAATTTTCCTCTTGACAATGGCTTTGTCAAAATATCTGCATCATGTTCCTCTGTAGAAATGTATTCATGCAACATGATTTGCCGCTACACACAATCTCGTAGATGGTGATACCGAATGTAGATATGGTTGGATTGATCATGAAAAACAGGATTTTCAAAGAACTTGATACAACTTTGATTGTCACAATAAATCACAGTGGGATCCATAGTTTAACCAAATAATCCAATAAGAATCTTCCTCATCCGAATAGCTTCATAAGTTGTTTGACTAACAACCATGTACTCTGCTTCTACTAAACCTACTGCAACTAATATCTACTTCCTTTTATACCAAGAAACTGTTGTTGACCCAATAATGAAGACTCTTCCTGAAGTTCTATTCTGATCTGATGGACTACCTGCCGAATCTACATTTATGATGCCTTGAAGCTTCACTCCCTCTGTACATCTGTATTAAATACCAAACTGAGTAGTCCATCTGAGGTATCTCAACACATGTTTGGTTTCCTTCCAATACGGTTTGGCTGGATAAACCATTGTTTGACTAATTTGGTTAATTTCATAACACATGTCTAGTCGTGTGTTCACCAAATACATAAGTTAACCCACAAGATGCCTATAGATAGTGGCCTCCACCTCCTCACCTGAAGTGGCATCCTCTTTCCTCTAACTACCTGCTAGAGGAGTGTCCATGGGTTTGCTACTCTCCAAGTGGAATTCATTTAGTATCTCGTTGGCATACGTTCCCTGAGATACAAATAATTCCCCATATCCTTGTCGTAATTCCAAAACGAGGAAATAATACATGAGTCCCATTTCCTTCATCTTGAATTCTCTTACAAGATCCTCTTTCCAAGACTTGGTCAACTTCTCACGACTGATTAAAATTAAATCATTGACATATAATACTATAATCAATAATTTATCTTCAACAATGATATGGTAAAGTTTTTCATCTGCTTCACTTTTCGTGAAGTCCAACCTAGTGAAATAGTTGTCGATCTTCGTGTACCAAGCACAGTGTGTTTGTTTCAATCCATCAAACACTCGCTTGAGTCTGCACACATGTGGCTCTCTGTCAAAGGTCATGAATCCTTCTGGTTGTTCAAGGTGTACCTCCTCCTCAATCGCTCCATTGAGGAATGTTGTATTCACATCCATCTGATGGATTTTTCATCGCATCTGCGCTGTAAGTACTAGAATTGATATGATAGGAGAGTACCTGAGAGAACTGGTTAGCTAGAAATTTGGCATTCTATTTCTTGATGCTTCTGTCTGCTTCTTTCTTCACCTGGTAGATACACCTCGAACCTACCAATGACTTGTTCTATAGTCTTGAGACAACTTCCCAAACATTGTTTTTGACTATCGAATCATATTCCTCTACCATGGCATCAACACATACTAGCTTATGCAGTTCCTCGAATTACGGTGGTTCTACCTCAACTAGCTCACTCATCATATCCATGTACCTAGTGTACCAATCTAGAGACCTCCTCTTCATGCGCTTTGATGTTGTGCTCCCACATTCTCTATAGCATCATGCAATAATATGTCAGTTTCGCTGGTGTGCTTCCTTCCATATCTTGATATATTTAAATGAGTGGGTGCTTCCACTCTCTGCTCTTCTGCTTGTGGCTACCACAACATCCTAAGCCTCATCCTTTGGAGCCAAAATCTCCTCATTTTCAGGCAACTCAAGCTCCCTCTCAAGGTAACATAACATGGCCTTCTCTTCATCGAACTTCACACCTCTATGAGAAACTATCATCATGTGAGATGGCAGGAAGACCTGATAGTTGTGAGTTGTATCAATGTAACCCACAAATATGCCCAACTCAGATGTTAGATCTAAATTTTTGCTTGCATCCTTGGAAACATGACAATAAACTTATGAACGAAATATCCTAAAGTGTAACACATCTGGATTCTTCCCTAAAAAAGCTTCTTTTTATGTACTCATCTCGAGAATCTGATGAGGACTCCTGTTTTGCACATATACAATTGTGTTGCATACTTCATCCCACAAGCGCAATGGTAGGCCCTGATACAACATCGCCCATGCATCTCCCAAAATACTTATGTTCTTTGTCTCAGCCACCCCATTATATTGTGGGTTATGGGGTGCTATTAACTCCCGTTGAATTCCTTATTTTTCACAGAAATTATTGAAATCATTCGACATATATTCACAACTATTATCACTACTGAGAGTTTTCACTTTCCTGCCAATGTCTTTCTCAATAAGTGCTTTAAATTCAAAAAATTTGGAGAATGTATGGTATTTATTTTGCATGAAAAAAAATACAACACTTACGTGAGAAATAATCTACAAATATAACATAATACATGTTTTTAGTCATGGAGGCTGTCAAGAAGGATCCACACACATCTGAGTGAACTCTTCCAAGGAATTCTTGTGATATACTTTCATTATCATGAAAGGCGGCTTTTATGTGCTTCCCTAGTGTACACCCTTTGCATATATCTCACTGCTCTAGTGTACCATTGGGAAGTCCTCTAGAAATATGTTTCATGATATTCAAAGATCCATGGTGAAAATCGTAAAGTCTCCTATGCCATAATTCACTGATGTCTCAGCTCCTCACCTTCTCTACTTTCGTCCTAAAGGAATCACAGTCTTCTGCATACAATTTGTAGAGTTTCATCACATGAACCATGATCTGCTTCACTTGTTCTGTGGTGATAAGTCTAAGTAAAGTCTTTACTTCGAGAAATATCATAATGTAGCCCTAGTCTTCCAATATAGCAATTAAAACTAAATTATTCTTCAGACCTGGAACATACATGACATCTTTTAATGTGAGAGGAGAATGAGACTCCCTCTGAAATTTAACTGTAGTAATATCAGTCACGCTAGACCTTCCATCATCTCTCATCTCGACGTGCATTTGGAGGTCTTTCTCCTCCAAATCACTGAAAAATTCTTTGTTTCCATGATATGGAATGAGGCTCCACTATTTAGATACCAGACACTACCCATCATTGATGTCACCATGCATGTAGTGAGTGTGAAATCCAACTAGAATTGTGAAGCTAGAGCTTCACCAGTCGCTCCTCCTGAGTGTTATAGACATTTTTGTGCCTTATAGCTATAAGCATGAAATGTCCATAAACCAAGGGATCCTAAGTCCCTAAAAGTGTTGTTCCAGCTCCTAAAGAAACAAGGTCAACAAATTACAGCTTCGCCCAGAAGTTCTCCACCAGAAACTGCTCAGAACTAGTCAAATCAGGATCATTTCAGCTGCTCCACTAGCTAACTGCATTGCAAAGCACCCAAATACACTGGCTAGGTGCATTGCAACGCACTTGAATGCACTACCAGGGTGCTTTGAGCGGGAAATGACAAGTGGCAGAGTCATTCCACAAGGTGGAGAGACAATGGAAGCTTCCAGAATCTTCTCCAACGACACTTGCCTCACTGAATTCGACCAGTGATGAGTAAGAGGCTCTCAGTCTCCAAGTGGAAGCAAGAATTGACAGAGAGAGGCCACTAATCAATTCATGAGCTGACTCATCCTCTTTGCATACATCTATATATGGATCCCTCACCAAGAGATCCAGAGGCTGGAATTTTGTACATTGCAGAGAATTGTTGTTGGTTTTGAGATAGATATCAGAGTATTGGGTTATTTATGCTTTGTTGGAGGTGAAGAGGGGATTCTATGCTGGGAGGTTGATACTGGATCAGGAATCATCGGTTGTAACTCCTCCTAGATCTTCTTGTTTTATCAATAAAACTATTTGAGTTTCTCCTACATGCTTGTATATCATTGATGTTTGTTATATTTGTATGTTTAGCTTAAATCTGATCCTAAGTTTTTTATGAACATAAATCCATGTCTTTGTGTAGTTTCCTTCTTCTGTGATCTTGCAGGAACTCGGTGACGCTGGGAAAGTAAGGGAGCAGGTAGCTGGAAGCTGTCAAAGAGGAGAGAGATTGGATCAAAAGACTAGCACAAGACACAGGTCGGTTCATTCTATTCCTCTTCGTTTATAGTTCATAAAGGAGAATACAAGAGTAGTTTTCCTTGTTTGTTTCTGAGGTCACTGTCACAACCCAGTGGGATAGGGTCGTTCTGAATAGACACTTTTCCCAATAACAAAATGGCGACTCCGCTGGGGATCGTGTCTAGTTAGTTTGTTTGTGTTTCTCTTGATTGTTTGTTTCATAAACTTAGAAGTAGCGAATCGAACTGCATTTGCCATTTACAAATGCAAAGTAGACATCTGCTACTTCAATCCATTCACTGGATCTGTTTATGATCTGAACAGCTGATTCACAAATGATCTGATTACCCTTTGTGATAGCTCTTAAACCTCTTTTAAATCAACCCTCCGATTGTGCATTACTAATTTCTTTTACCCGGCCAAAAACCATAGATTAAACTGCAAACCGTGACCCAAAACCGAGAGAGAAATCTCGTTTCTGTCCCAGCGCAGGCTCTATGAAGAGACTCTGCATTTCAACGCAGTTCCCGAGAGGGCTACCTGCGTTGCAATCTAGTTTCTCTGTGTAGCAGGTGCGTTGATCAGCTTAGCCCTGTGCAGCTGAGGTTCTTTGCTCATTTTTTCCAGTTTTGCCTCTGATTTTTGCAGCCTGTGATCAGTGTGTGTGTCTGTTTAAAAGCCCCTTTTCTTTGCCTTAATTCCGCCTCAGTTGTATAAAAGAAACTGTATTTGTTTTTGTGTGTTTGTTACGTCATTTACAGTTTCCCATTGCAAAAGTAGAATAGTCATACTGTCGTCCTTGGATTTAGATCTGTCGTAAGTGTCGATTTTGATCTTAGGAGAAAGTTTATTTGTTGTTGACAGTCGATTATGCTTTTACTTTTGCCTTTGGCTTGAATTTGTGAATTTCTAGTGTCGAAACAAGTGTTTATTTCAAAATCATAAAGTGTCGTAATCGTCTCTACCTTTTGATTTCGAAAAGAAGCTTGTTTGTTTTTTTCACTTGAAAGCGAATTCAAATTTGTACAACAACTTTCTTTTTAGGCATCAATATTAAGAAAGTGAAAAACAAATACATGCACATGCACATTTGCATATTGACACTCTGTTTGGCTTGACTTAGGAAAAGTGCATCTACAGTGTGCTCTTTGCTCTTTGAGAAAAGATTGTGTCTTTCTTTTCCCCTTGTAGCTAGGATTTTCATTGCTGAAAAGAGATAAAAGCTTGCTTATCATCTTTAGATTGCATTTTAGGAATTACATCTACATCTCGTGGTGAACCCAAAAGGCAAACTTCATAAGAAAGATCAACCTAAAATAAATTCAATGAACTTAACAACGCTTTGTAACTTAACGCACAACATCTAGAGGTCTAGGCTAGAGACGTATTCCGGCGTCGTAAAGCCTGGTATCTGTTGTCCTCACTGATGGTTGGGTGATTCCTCCACTTTGAGACGATAAGTGCCAGTACGGACTTATGCTCCCACGTACCGTCGAGTATATATTGGGAGACCCCTATAGGCATAAAACCTTTATCCATAGGAAGTCGTGCCGGCCGCCCTACTGATCGCAATGCACCGAACACAGCATTCGGGAAGATTGACTGCCGTACCATAAAAAGTATTCTGCAGTTTTGCGATTGGTTTGGTACTCCCTCTACCTAGACCTCCAGAGCAGTCCCTTTCGTTCCTTTTCAGACTCTTTAATGGAAAAGGTCCATCTGAGCACTTGTCACTTCAGGCTCATTAAAAATCGAAGGAGACTAGAGTCATATTTTGTTTTTTCTCGACTCTTTAAAACTGAAAAAACAAGTTGTGTCAAAGCGTGTTAAAATTTATTTTAAACGGAATATCCATCCCCTTTTCCTACGTTGATCTTTGGGTTGAGAAAATGGAGCCCACCAACCAAGGAATTCCCCTTGGTGGAAATCCTAGTCCCTTCTCCTCTTGGGGAGATGTTGGTGCACCCCATATGGCCACATTGTCGCTTCCAGGACTGACAATTGGCTTGCCAGTATGGCTCTTCTCAACCAATGTCGTTCAGAACACCACTATTCCTGAACAATCGAATCAGAAATTAGACGAGTCCAGAGTTACCCACCAGCCTTCTACTTCCTCTAATTCTTCCTCTCCTCCTTCCTCTTCACTTGACGGGACTAGTAAAGCTAAAAGCCAAGTTCCTAAGGAGAAGAAGGAAAAGAAGAAGAAAGAGAAAAAGAAGAAGGAGCCAAAGGCGAATGGAGGAAAATGAGCGTCGTCTAACGAAAATCCACACACAGCACCGACCAGGCCTAAATCGCCATGTGTCATTTGCAGAGGAGACCACTTTCACAAAGATTGTCCTTGCATCCCCCGAATACTAAGGGACTGGTCTCCTCGTTTGCACAATCCGGTGTCATCAACCTCTGGAGATCATGTTGAAAGCGCACCGTCAACTAGTGAAAGTGAAGCCCCAGGACAAAGAGGGAAAGCTAGATTTCCTTGTAAACTGTGCGAAGGCGACCATGCCCTCCACTGTTGTCCCTTCTTAGACGAGGCTAAAAGAGTTTTGGATGATCGTCCGGTTTCACCGTTACGACTTCCTCCTGGATATAAAAAGCTCTTGCCAAGTCCGTCACTAGTTGAGAATCCAACTGGCCCGCTCAAGTGGTCGGCTGAAGCGTCTATCATCGAGGATAAACCAACTGAATCCATACCACACGAAAGTCAAAAGGTCGAGGCGGCAGTTGACTCGGTCTTGCCTTCAGAGGTTTTATCTTCGGATGATACAGTCACTGAAGAGAACAAGGATGACACCGTCCAAATTCTCTTCATCAACACAGACTCCGACGAACATGGGGGCAATCCACCCATTCCTTTACCGCAGGAAGGAAGTTCGACAGAGCCATACCTGGTCGTCTACTCGGTCCCACCTCCAAGCAACCTAGTTGTATCCTTTGACTGGAATCAACTAGGCAGACCCCATTTGCCAGCAAGCATACCATTCCGAATTATCGTTCAAATATATAGAATGGTCATGGCTGGTACCATCATTGATTAGGGGGCTTTTGTGAGTATCCTTTCCTCTATTGCTTGGAAAGCGCTTGGTTCGCCATCGCTGTTGCCTAAAATGAGAAATCTGACAGCCTTTGATAAAGGAACCAGTCGACCTTTAGGGATCCTTCCCGATGTGCCCATAACATTGAGAGGGAAGACAGTTCGCATGAACGTCATGGTCATTCAAGGACCCTTGGATTATAACCTACTCCTTGGACGAGACTATATTTATTGCATGGGAGCCATCGTCTCCTTGCTCTTTAGAGTAATGTGTCTTCTGCACGAAGGAAGAGTGGTCAAGATCGTGGACCAGCTTTCATTTCCCGGATCACGCATAGCAAATAGTCATATACTGTCCCTAAACAGTCTCTTCACGCAAGAAATGTCTCAATCCCCAGTCCGTCCTCCCGATAAGCGCGAGTAATTCGGAGGGATATGACTGAAACCCAGGGGGCATGCGTCCTGGTCTGCTTCGGCAGGAAAACTTCGGGTATAGGGTAGGTTTCCGGGGGAGAATATGACTAGTCTATACCCCGTCCATCGGTGGAAGAGGGGTTAGTCTAGAATAAGATTCTCTTGTTAAAGTTATGTGAGTTGACAGACGAAGTCAATCACCGTTGTTTATTTCAGTAGACATCGCCGAAGAAGTGTTTTGTTTACGCCGTAAATAGAACAATCTTTGGGTAATCTGTAAGAGGTAGGCCTCTCCTGATAGAACAAATGTTTTGTCTGCAAATTGAGGGGTAACCTTGAAACTCTGTTTTATACCTGGGGGCATGCAAACCTTTTGGAGTGCAAGCAAGGGGTGGCTATTTATTTTTTAAATTTTTAGGTCCTCCCTTTAAACCCGTAGGCTAACCCTTTAAACTCGTAGGATTAGTCGTCACCTAACTTGCATAAAGAAAGGATGTGGGGCAAAAATCTAAAAGTTGCCATTTTTATATGAGACATTCTTATCATATGACTGGATTAATCGAGCAGTTTTAGCACATAGTTCAAGCTCGTTAAAAAATAAACATAAGATCGAGCAAATGTTTCCACCCGCGTTTAAGCTCGTTAAAAAATGAACTATCCACCGGTAAATAACCACCGTGAATGAAGCATTTTCAACCATTAAAGCCTTGGTCGTGTTTGCACCGTCACCTCCACTTTTCCATTGGCCGATCGTTCACCTCCATTTGATTGTTTACCCATTTTGAGGGACAGCTGCGAAGAGTGATTTCACTAGCCATCCTTGTAACACTGCCATGATTGGAAAATTCCAAACCTTTCCTGGAATCAGATGCTACCCATTTTATCACTCGTTCCTCAAAAGATGAGTCTTCTTTAAGCTCTTTTCAACTGACTCGTAAAATATGAAAAGATTGCCGAGTTTTGGCCTTCCAGCTCGTTAAAGCGACCGGAAGTGCTATCCCTCCTGCATATTTTAATCTTTTTGGACCTGAGGGATTATTGCACAAAAATATCAAGCGCTTGTTTTGTTCGGCTCGTTAAAACTATCGAAAACTCATCCCTTCTGTATTGTTTTATACTTTTTCGGACCTAAGGGATTAGATGACGAAAAAGGAATTTCGGAGTTACCTTTACGTACCTTTTCAGACTCTCTAAAAATGAAAAGGACCGAGTTATCTTTGTCGTTAGACTCGTTGAAAAGATTAATAGCGACAAACTTGTCTTTAGGCGAGAACGAGTTTCACTATCACTAGGCTCGTTGAAACATAGTGATGGGTTTGCCCGAAGGGCAAATTATAGAACAAGCATATGTTATCCTCCTCAAGCTTGACAAAAATAAAGAGGTACTGGTCAGCAATGACTGGGGAAAAATTGGGAAGAAAACTCAAAGAAACTTTATTGGTAGCAAGTCGCTCTTGAACATGACACTTCCACTCCGTGCCTGAGTCGGGTTGGGTTGTTTCATTCACCGGTCACATCACCATGGTCACGCCATACCATCCACATTTGGGGTAAATGCTACCAATCCATCACATAAGTGTCGCCGACATGTTCAAGAGAAGTCACCCGTGTCCCATCCACTACCATACATTATACTTCATTCTTTCATGACCGCCACCCTGAACCATATATCACCAGATCGTTTTCACCTCCATCAAAATCATTTGCTCCGTTCCATGTCATTGATGTGGGATTCATTAAGGCCCTCCTTTGACGGATCGCTTCTTGTCGACATCAGCTCATTATCCAAGAAGTTGATCTAGGAACACCCCCTTCAGTACTTTGAAGCTTGCATGCCTCAATGGCAAGTTTCTCACTTCCGGCGACATGTATACATCAATGACCTTCGACCGAAAGATTTTGCGTGGTGTTCAACGCCAAGTCCTTTATTCACACCACGTGAATTGTACTGCAGTACTTTGAGGGTCATTATCATTATCGGTGATTCCTCTCGCGCTTGTTAACAATTTACATCATTGACTGGTAATCAAGCGATGTCTTTCCATGTTCAACTTCAAAACATTTCTCACATGGATCGACTTGTACTTCGAGTGAAGATTGGACGAGATTGAAGACCCCGGATCTAGTTTCATCCATCCGGGCTGCGATATATATTCAGGAAAAATAAAGACATTGAAATGTACAGCATTGCAACACAGATAATCATCCTACCAAAAGGATGATGACTTCATCAGAATCATCAGTCTACCATCAGACGATTGTCTGTCCTATGTACATGAAAATGAATTTATAAAGCTGAGCATGGGAATGCCCGCCTCAGCTAGATCATGAAAACAGTATGAAGATAATGTATTGTATTGTATCTTATTACAGGTCTCCTCCTAGCATTGGAAGAACTTTGGATCCTCCTAATAAATCATTTCACCCGATAAACGGCCTCATACTTTAGGGGGCAACTGTTATAGACATTTTTGTGCCTTACAGCTATAAGCATGAAATGTCCATAAACCAAGGGATCCTAAGTCCCTAAAAGTGTTGTTCCAGCTCCTAAAGAAACAAGGTCAACAAATTACAGCTTCTCCTAGGAGTTCTCCACCAGAAACTGCTCAGAACTAGTCAAATCAGGATTATTTCAGTTGCTCCACTAGCTAACTGCGTTGCAAAGCACCCAAATACACTGGATAGGTGCGTTGCAACGCACTTGAATGCACTACCAGGGTGAGTTGAGCGGGAAATGACAAGTGTCAGAGTCATTCCACGAGGTGGAGAGACAATGGAAGCTTCCAGAATCTTCTCCAACAACACTTGCCTCACTGAATTCGACCAGTGATGAGTAAGAGGCTCTCAGTCTCCAAGTGGAAGCAAGAACTGACAGAGAGAGGCCACTAATCAATTCATGAGCTGACTCATCCTATTTGCATACATCTATATATGGATCCCTCACCAAGAGATCCAGAGGCTGGAATTTTGTACATTGCAGAGAATTGCTATTGGTTTTGAGATAGATATCAGAGTATTGGGTGATTTATGCTTTGTTGGAGGTGAAGAGGGGATTCTATGCTCGGAGGTTGATGCTGGATCAGGAATCATCGGTTGTAAATCCTCTTGGATTTTCTTGTTTTATCAATAAAACTATTTGAGTTTCTCCTACATGCTTGTATATCACTGATGTTTGTTATATTTGTATGTTTAGCTTAAATCTGATCCTAAGCTTTTTATGAACATAAATCCATGTCTTTGTGTAGTTTCCTTCTTCTGTGATCTTGCAGGAACTCGGTGACGCTGGGCAAGTAAGGGAGCAGGTAGCTGGAAGCTGTCAAAGAGGAGAGAGATTAGATCAAAAGACTAGCGCAATACACAGGTCGGTTCATCCTATTCCTCTTCGTTTATAGTTCGTAAAGGAGAATACAAGAGTAGTTTTCCTTGTTTGTTTCTGAGGTCACTGTCACAACCCAGTGGGATAGGGTTGTTCTGAATAGACACTTTTCCCGATAACACTGAGGGATTATTTTTGGCCTTCTTATGTAGACACTTCATGGCATAGTGTTCTAGCTCATCACAATGAAAACATTTAAAATTAGGCAAGTCTTTCTTCTTTCCAGCCTAACCAGAATCTTCATTTTCCCTTTATTTTCCTTTCCAACCAAGGCACATTTCTCCTCATCCTCAAACTTGGATGAAGTTCCATCTCTGTTTCTTCGCATGCTCTCTTCCTTCACAGGATCATACCATAATTGCTCCCATCTTGGCAGTTTGTCTCTAGCATTCACAAAATCTTGATAACTATGCCAGCTCTTAAGAAGACCCAACAGAGCTATAGCTACCATATCTTCTTCTAGAACAATAATATTGACCCAGCCAAGTTCGTCACGATACTGTGTGAATTTGATCAGGTATTGTAGAATTGACTCAACCTTATACATTGTGATGCTATGAATTTTTTCCCTCAGTGGCAGATTCCTGTGGTCATTGTTGTTCTCAAACAAGTCGATCAGTGTTTTCCACATCACAATTGGAGTTTCTTTCGGGTGGAAATTCAATACAATATGATCTCGAACTCCCTCCAATATGATTGATCCAAATGGATCCTAAAACAACCTCGAAGTCTTCAAAATCTCTTAAAAACGCCTAAAAAAGAAAGACCATCACATAAGGGGAACCTTCCAAAAGGCAGAAAAATACTATCGAGAGGCAAAAACACGAGAAAATAGTGAAAAAAATAGAGTATCAGAGGTCGAAACGGTTGATGAGCCCCAAATTTGGTAACATTTTGGGCTCATTTGGCCTACTTACCCTTGCTCAACCCTTCATTTTTCATCACTTATGCATCATTTTTTAGTATATTCATGTTATTTGTAGGAAGGGGGGCAGTCACTATTCCTAGGTGGCTAATACATGTTTATTTCAGGTTTTTGACATTAAATGGAGCAAAACCATGTAGATAAAGGCAAGGAGACAGCCAAGGTGGCATTGCGGTTTTGTAGGAAGGTTGTCCACAGCCTTGAATGGCCTTCCTCATGATTTCCACCCCAACTCCGAGCTCCAACAGCTATCACGACTGAGCTAGAAGGCAGCCAACGGATTCTAAGGGAACAGCAGTTTACTTTTAGTTGGTCAGCCAAGCCCCATTAATTTAGGAGGCCAGCTTGGCCCTCATAATGTATAAATATTGAGGTTGTAGCCTTCGATGGGAACTTTTGAAACTTTGTTGTTTGTTCTAGACTACGAGCTGATAGCTCTGTTTTGCTTTTTGTAAGCCATTTTTGGCATGTTATCAGATTTTTGACTATTATCTCTTAATGAATAAGCAGGCAGATTTGAGGCAGCTCTGAGTTCTTAAAGGAGCTTAAGCTCTCAGGGTTGGGCCCAACCTGAGAGCCTAAGGCTTCCTTCCTTTGTATTGTTACTTGTCTTTCTTCCAGCATTATATTTCTTTGCCTTTACATGCATTTGGAAACACAGTTTGCTGAGTTGAATTTCTTGATGTGATTAAGTAGGTTAGTTTTATGGATAAAGTGCTTTCAGTAGTTTAAATTAGAGTAAGGGGATTAGAATTCATCAGAGCTCCAAAAAGGTTGATTGCACACTCACTTCCACCTCTGTTTAGAGATTGGGAGTGCAGACCGTGCCAACTACCAAAAACACAGTTTTACATGTTCATGCAAGCTTTAACGTAATATTTCCGTTTGTAGGAGTGTCCATGCATTTGGATCTTGAGCAATAACTCTTTGTTTCAGCACCATGCACGATTTCCCTTTGAACTACATTGCTGTTCTTTGGTTTCTAATAAAACAGTTAGAGTAGGTTGATGACATTTCGGTTATACGCAAAACAGGGGTAATTTGTTCCATTTACACTGCGCAGCACCACTCCATCGTTTCCTTATCCTTCTAAGCCGTGCCTAAGCCATCTACTTATCTCCCAGTTAGATCATTTGCCTCCCAACTCTTCTATCATCCACGTCGCTTTATCTTTTCGGCCTTCCATTGCCTCTACCCCCCTCTAGACCAACCAGCTTTACACACTCCCTCTCCATCTCATCTCTCTGTCCATAAGCCATCACAAGCTCCCCTCCTACCTCTCTATCCACCCATACAGCTCATTCACTCATCCATCGCCCAAAAATCCTCTTGCAGAACATCCTGTAGAAGTTAGCAGACTTCCTGTAGAAATTCTGAACTTCCTGTAGAATCCCCTGTAGACATCCTGTAGAAGCTTGCAAATACGGTTGCCAGGCATCTGAACTTTGTGAACTTCTGTGGAATTATGTAAGGGATCCCTTAGACCCTCTCAGAGTCCTCCTAACCTTTTCCAAGCCTTCCTCCCCTTTATCTACCCCTGCACAGTCAAGACCCAGTAAGAAGCACAGTCATAATAACTCCAACAACTTGAGCAAAAATACAAAAACATGTTCTCTTCAGATGAAAGTAGTGTAGACACATGCATCTCATCTCAATTGAAGTAATGGCATCACTTGTAGAAGTTGCATTCCCACCATTGCATCATAAGGATTAAGCTGGTAGAATTAGGGTTTGCTAGGGTTTCCATGTTTTGTTGGCTTTCAGTTCATTCTCGCAAAGTAGGTTAATTTCCTTTGAGATAGCTTTCGTTCATCACTTAAAAAGCTTCTTCTGAGAACATATAGAAGTTGGCTTGAGCCCTAGCAGACTTGTGCCAGCTGACCAAGTGACAACTACGACAAGAGCTAGTACTTGTGCATACAGCACCGTCGCTTCCAAGTTTGTACGAACTACCGGGTTGATAAGATTAGAGAGGGAAGCTCCAGGAGTTGTAGCATTATTGCTACAATACTGGAGCCTACCATCTTTTTGGCGCCGTTGCCAGGGAAGCGTCAGAGTACTAGTAATTGTTGCTTTTCTTCTATTTTCCTATTCTCGCCTTCCGCCAAGTAGTTTATTTCATTTCCATTCTGCAAAAGTAGCATAGACATTTCCTGCTTTCATAGATTAACATTTCAATTCCGCAATTTCAATTTTGCAAGCATAGATTAGCATGTCAATTCTGCAAGCGTAGGCTAGCATTTCCAGTCCTGCAATTTCATTTGAGCAAAGTAGATTAGTTCTTTCCTGCTTTCATTTCAACTCTGCATTTTCATTTCAGCAAGATAGTTAGTTGTAGATCAATCTGTTTCAGTTTTTGCAGGTACCAGGGAAAAAAAACAAAAGCAATCAAAAGTCTTTCCATTTCATGCCTCGTAGGAATCGAGATAAAACAGGCAAATTCTTACCCAAAACCCCCACCACATCACTGAGTCACCCTTCTCTCTTCTTTGGTGACAGTGATCCAGAAGAACCTATAGGTGAACCTCCTGAGATATACGAAGATCCTATAGCAGAAGAAGAATTAGAGACCATTCCATATGAAGCTATGGATGACAATAGAGGAGAAGATGAGAGAATAGAAGGTGCCTTCCCCATCCGAGAGACCAATGGAGACGTGAAAATGAAGAACATTAGCCCCTCCGCTTTACCTCACTTCCATGGACTAACTACTGAAGATCCTGATACCTTCCTGTTTGAGTTTGCTGTCCTTTGTCGAACCTATTACTATGCTGAAGATGAGGAGAAGCTGAAACTCTTCCCCTCAACTCTTAAGGATGCAGCATTACACTGGTTCATGGGTCTACCTGGGAACAGTATCACCACTTGGGCTCAGATGCAGCAAGCTTTCAATACCAAGTACCGGGACTACTGTAGGTCCAAGGAAACCAAGGGAGGAATCTTTCGGATGACCATGGGAAATGATGAGTCCTTAGAGGATTATGAGGAAAGGTTCCAACTTAGCTATAAACGGGCCAGGTGCACACTTGACCCTGAATCCCTCAAGTTGGTCCTGCTCCGAGGAGTCCCTGAAGACCTCTTAGATACCCTTCACATGTTGGCTGGAGGAGATATTTACCAACTCCCTTATGAGGACATAAAGATTGTGTTTAGAAACCACTCTAGGGCAGCCCGGAAACGAGGTAGAGGAAACATCCTCTCAGCTGGTATTCCTTTCTCCAAACATGAGTTCGCAAATCAATTAGAGGATCTCAAAAGTGAGGTGAGACAGACCATTGCCATGCAACTTGATACATTCAGGATCCAACAGAAGAAGGAAGAAGCTGAGAGGGCCTTGGCTATCTTCTGCCCTAGGTGTACAAGGAGACACCCTAAGAACGAATGCCCATTGCATTCGGTTGAAGTATGTTTCGTTTGTGAGGAGGACCATCCCACAAATCAATGTCCAACCTTACCTGGGCTTAAAGCCATGTATCAAGGGACAAAAGCCCCCACCGAACCTCTCTATTTCCTCAACCAAAGGAGGCCACAAGGACCTAGACCTTACCAGCAGGGGATGCAAGGGGCACCCCAAGCTTACTACAGCCCCAACCAATCTACTCCTATGCCTTCCTGGGGTCCCCCTGCTCATCCTTCCTAGTTTGTGCCCCCTCCATGGTCTTATCCACCTCAGTACCATACCATTCATATCACTCACATGCCCAGACACAGCCTCAGTGGAATGCACCTCAGTCGGGGTGGAGGCCCCAGTACAACACTCCTCCCGCCATTTTACCTCCACCACTAGTTCAACCTCAACCATTACCTCCTGCTCCTCCAAGGCAACCACAAATGCCTGCTCAACCGAACCCGAACCCCAACAACAGACAGGCCCAGCAGGTATACACTGGGGAAACATCATGCCCTACCTATGCTGTGGAGATCCAGGAGATCAATCTGCGATCTGGAAAGACTCTTCCGGATCGCCAACCTCCTCCCCCAGAGGACGAGGAAGACAAACAGGAAAGTGAACCAAAGGCTAGTCCACCCTTTCCTAAGAGACTAACAGCCACCACACAACCCAACCCAGAGGAGGATGAGCTTCTAGGAGAGCTCAAGCAGTTGTGTGTGAAAATACCACTTCTCCAAGCCATCAAGGATGTGCCAATATACAACAAACTGGTTAAGGAAAAGTGTTTCAAACACCCAGGCAGGCGAAAGAGGGATGCTTCAACCATCAATGTCATAGGACAACTGTCTGACCTTATGTTGGGACAAGTCATCTGCCCAAAGTACCTAGATCCTGGGAGTCCTGTAGTAGATGTCCACATCAATGGCACCATCATACCTCACACCTTGATTGATCTGGGGGCTACCATTAATGTAATGACCAGGGATACCATGCTCAAACTCAACCTTCAGGGTTCCTTGAGGAAGACCTCGACAGTCCTACAACTAGCAGATCGCTCCACCGTGACTCCCAAAGGGATTGTGGAGGATGTCTTGGTCTCTGTTGACTCTTGGGAATATCCTGCAGATTTCTTGGTGCTGCAACCAAAGGCAAAGCTCACTGGATATCCTCTTATTTTGGGAAGGCCTTGGTTAGCCACTGCAGATGCTTACATAAGTTGCCGTGCAGGAAACATGACCATAAAAAATGGTCCTATGTCTATGCAGCTAGTCCTATACCCTCCTGCCCAACCCTCATTAGAGCAGGACTTACCACTTTGGTTGGAGGAAGGAGAAGAAGACGAGGTGTACTCAGCACCTTTGTGCACCCTAGACACCACTAGGGGAGACCCCCCAACCGAGGATGATTTGATTGAGACCTTGATCCAGAATCCACCTCCCAGTGCACTGACCTTAGAGGAATTGGTGGAGGATGCCCAAGCCAGCACCTTAGTGGACCTTTGTGCAACCAACCCTGTCACTCCTAGAGTCAAGAATGTGGAGTTCGACCCTGGGAGAACGTTAAAGATCAACTCCTCCCTGTCTCCTTCTCAGGAAAAGGAGCTGTGTAGTCTGTTGGCCAGTCATCTAGATGCTTTTGCTTGGAGCTATAAGGAGATGAAAGGAGTCCATCCTTTGGTCTGTACCCATCACATTTACATCAAGGAGGATTGTAAACCGGTTAGGCAATCCCAGAGGAGAATGAATCCAGCCCTTAAGGACATTGTCAAGGAAGAATTGCAAAAACGGTTAGATGCCGAATTCATTTACCCCATCTCAGATAGCGAATGGGTGTCCCCTCTGGTGTTGGTTCCCAAGAAAAATGGGAAGTGGAGAATCTGTGTGGACTACCGAGAACTGAACAAAGCTACCAAGAAAGACCACTTCCCTCTATCTTTCATAGATCAAGTGTTGGATGGATTGGCAGGAAAGAAGTTTTTCTCTTTCCTGGATGGGTTTAGTGGGTACAACCAAATCCAAATCAGCCCAGAAGACCAAGATAAGACCACCTTCACTTGTCCTTGGGGTACCTTTGCCTACTGAGTTCTTCCCTTTGGGCTATGCAATGTTCCTGCTACCTTCCAGAGAGCCGTCTTGAGCATCTTTTCTGAGCTGGTCCATGATGCGGTGGAAATCTATATGGATGACTTCACTCCTTATGGGTCCAACTTCAAGGAAGCATTGTCCAATCTGGGAAAAGTCCTAACCAAATGCATTGAGATGAACCTGTCCCTTAGTCCTGAAAAATGTGAATTCCTGATGACTGAAGGGACCGTGCTAGGCCACACCATTTCTTGCCAAGGGTTACAGGTACAAAATTGCTCTCATCAAGAAGGTTCCACCTCCCCAAAAGGTAAGGGATGTTCGGAGTTTCTTAGGATTAGCGGGGTATTACAGGAGATTCATTAAAGACTTCAGCAAGCTAGCCTCACCATTGTTTGGCTTGTTGGCAAAAGATGTGGAGTTTAAATTGACTGACGATTGTTAGAGGGCTTTGAATGAATTAAAGGACAAGTTGGTGTCTGCCCCAATCTTGAGAGGTCCCAACTGGGCCCTACCTTTCCACATCCACACTAATGCCTCGAACAAAGCCATAGGGGCAGCCTTAGGACAAGTTGAACAAAAACTTCCGTATGCCATTTACTTTGTCAACAAAAACTTATCCAAAGCGGAATTGAATTACACTGTAACCGAGAAAGAATTCTTGGCTGTGGTCCATGCACTGAACAAGTTTCGACATTATATCACTGGCTATCAAACATTTGTACATACGGATCATGCTGCAATTAGATATTTAATGAATAAACCAGATGTGAATGCTCGTATTATTAGATGGTTACTTTTGTTGCAGCAATTTGATTTGACTATCGTTGACAAACCAGGTAAAGAAAATGTTGTTGCTAACTTTTTATCTAGATTGGATCTATCTGCAGATGAGGATGGAACAGTGGATGACCAGATGCCCGATGAGAATCTATTTGCTATCTCAGTACTCTCTCCATGGTTTGCTGATATAGCAAACTACCTTGTTTCAGCACAGTTCCCTCCGCACCTATCCTCAAGAGAGAAGAGCAGAATCATCAGAAAAAGTGCCTCATTCACTTGGATCGGGGGCAACCTATTCAAGCTTGGCCCTGATCAGATTTTAAGGCGTTGTGTAAGGGAGGAGGAAGTCTTTGATATCCTCCTCACCTGTCATGATGGGCCGTGTGGAGGACATTTTGCAGCAAAGAGGACCACCTTCAAAATCCTGCAGGCAGGCTACTATTGGCCCACACTTCATCAAGATGTCAGAAGGTATATCAGCCAATGTGACCGATGCCAAAGAATGGGGAAACCGACTCAAAGGGATGAGATGCCTCTCCAACCTCAAGTGACTCTTGAGCCATTTGAGAAGTGGGGTATGGATTTTGTGGGTCCCATCAACCCCCCTTCGAGGCAAAGGTCTTACATCATTGTGTGCACTGACTACCTGACAAAGTGGGCAGAAACTAAGGCAATCAAAGCAGCAACAGAAGAAAAGGTGGCCGAGTTCTTAAGAGAAAACATCTTCTACAAGTTTGGCTACCCCAGAGAGCTAGTCACTGATCAAGAAAGCTAGTTCACATCCAACTTAATTGAAGACCTACTAGCTCATCACAAAATCAAGCATAAGACTTCCACCCCCTATCATCCACAGGCAAATGGGCAAGTGGAAGTCACCAACAGAGCATTGGAAGGGATTTTGACTAAGGTGGTGAGCAGCAGTAGGAAAGATTGGGCAGATCGCCTGGTTGAGGCCACATGGGCTTACAACACCACCTGGAAGACCACAACTGGCTTCACACCTTATGAGCTGGTCTATGGGAAGAAAGCTTTGCTGTCCATTGAATTTGAATACAACACTTTGAGGATGGCAGCTCATCTAGACCTAGATCTCAGCCATGCATAACAAGAAAGGTTATTGCAGCTGAATGGACTAGACGAGCACCGAATGCAAGCCCTCCTTCACTCAGAAGTGGTTCAACTTCAAAGAAAGGTGTGGCATGACCAACACCTCAATGACAAGCAATTCCAGCCAGGAGATTGGGCACTGTTGTATGACTCCAGGCACAAAGATTTCAAGGGGAAGCTGAGAACCAGATGGCTGGGACCATATGCAGTGGAAAAATGTCATGACAATGGATCTGTTCTTATTCGGACCATTGATGAGGAGTCCATCCCCATGCTTGTCAATGGGCATCGACTGAAGATCTACAGGAAACCTCTCTCAAGACAAGAGTTCATCAGAACTGTGGAGAAATCAGTGTTGGTCATACAGAAGGGTTCTGCCTCTGCTTTGGGCATACCCTGAAAGATCTATAAAAAAAAAAAAAAAAAAAAACAAAAAAAAGGGAAAAAATAAAGATCCTTGCGTGAAAACCTTTCTGAGGCTCCCAAGGCAGGTGGTAGGGGTGAAAACCTCATTGAGGCGCCCCTATTGTCTTTCAAAGAAAAGAGGATTTGAAAAATATCCTTGAGTGAAAACGTCTCTGAGGTGCTTAAGGCAGATGGCAAGGGTGAAAACCTCATTGAGGTGCCCCTGCTATCTTTCAAAAAAAAAAAAAAAAAAAGAGAAAAAAGAAAAAAAACAATAAGCAAAAAAGACAGGGACAACAAGTTTATAATGTGGAAATGCATGCAGGTTGCAGGTGTTCTATGAAGGAGAGGAGGTCTCTCAACTCAAAGTCAAGGATCCTTATCATGCTGCCAGGAGACCTCACCAGCACCTCCTCCAAGAATACTCATCTTCTCCAAGGTATGGGCACGATTTCATCACAGCTTAAGTCTTCTACAGGAAGGTGCAGACTTTCTACAGGAAGGTGCAGACTTTCTACAAGAAGTTCTGTATTTCTACAGGAAACTTCCTATAGAAGTTCGGGACGGCCCATAATTCATTATGTGGGGAGATCTAACAACCAAGGTTCGGCATGAAGGCATGCAAGCTACTATTTCCACCCTCACACACTGTTGTCACCTCCTTCTACCACCCCTGTCGACATGCAATGAAGATACCTGCACAATCAAGCAGATCATTGCGTTATCAAGAGAAAGCAATTTCTAAATAAAAAAGACGTTGAGATGCCATGCCATACCCATCCCAGCTATCCAAGAGCCCTGTGAGCGTGATCATGAGGCCACTGTCTTCATCATGCAGTATGCACCCGAGGAGGAAAAACTGCTACAGGACATCCTGCAGGAGTCCCGTAGCAGTTAAGCCAACTAGAGTGTACACCACTCCATCGCCTGCAACATGCAAGGATAACGTAGGCACATGCAGCCAAATCATAAGATTCATCGTCAGCGGCCTGTGAAGAGGAACCTCCGGGCCTGTGCAATCAAGCAGCAGTAAACAAATCTACTCATCATCGTCCAAAAGCCCGAAGAATCATGTCGCAGCCGCACAGGTAAATGCCTGGCCCTTTCTTCCGTCGAATTGCATGAATTTTACTTTGAAATGTTTGCAAGTGTGAAGTGAATGGGTTGAGCGGTCGTATGGCCATTCGACTAGCCACGTCGACCAGTCAGTGGTCTAGTCGGATGTTTGAACGGTGGTCGTGGCAAAAGGAATGGGCAGTGCACACGTGAGAGCCATCCAGTCAGGGAGAAGCGCGTTCTAACAGAAATGACGGCGGCGGATCTGCGGGGAATGATGCGGCAGTAAGGGAACTTGTAGAGGAATGATGGAGTGACGTCGTCCAACGGTCCGGCAGGGACAGCTCACCCCCGCGCCACGGATTCTGCCGGATTCAAATCTAATTGGCTAGATTGCCACCCCACGCATTTATCATTCGTCATTTGAAAGTCGAGTAGCATCCGGATTCCTTTGAAGCTCGACACTCCAAGTCTTCGGCCGTTCGAATGCCTATTAAGCAGCACAGAGAGTGCAGACCCACTGCAGTATCCTCCAGAATTCGTGCGCTGCTTCTACAGGAAAGCTGCTTCTACAGGAAATTGGGTTCCTCACGTCAAAACGTGGTGGATTAAAAAGGTAAGCCTGAACCTTCCATGCAATTGGTTTCGAGGGTGGCAGAGTTGACGTTCTACAGTCTGGTCGTAAAAAAATTGCAAGTATTGTCTGTCGTTGCATGAATTGTCATCCTACAGGATGTGAGTTATAATTAAGCCGTGTTAAGGTCGTCGGGAGATAAGTTTTCGTGAATTGTATACGTGGCAGAGGCGTAATTCTACGCTCTGTCCCAGTAGGCCATTTTTCTTTCGCACCCGCCACCTCCAGCTAACGCAGCAGTTTTTCACCATGCCAGGTGGGTTCATCAGAAGGGAACCAACCGACTCAACAAAGCTACGAGAGAATCCTGAGGTGGTGGAGCTGTTCACGCAAGAACAATGGATGTAGTTTTGCGACAAATTGCAGGGCTATGATGATGAGGTGGCAGAGGAGTTTTTGCAAGCTCTGAAGCCGAAATCCAAAACATTGGCCACCGTCAACTTCAGGGGTTTGAGTCTCAGACTCACCCCACAATTCATCAGCCGAGTTACTGAGCTCCCAATGGGATTACCATGGGATAAAGAAGAGAGGAAATTGGGCCAGAAGGCTAAGAAAGAATTCTTTCCACCAGAGGAGGAATTCTCAGAAGATAAAAACGGGGTTCGTAGAACCAGCTTACTGCCACTGTGGAGTGAAGTTAGCCTTCAGATTATGAAGTACATCACCTGCGAAGGTCGGTTTAGCATTGTATATGGGTTTACTCACGGAATTAAGGCATCAGATGGACCTACCTGTAGAAAACAAACTAAGTATCCCCTACTTTCTACTACAGTCTATGATTGAATGTGCCACCAAGTTGAAAGAAGGAACACCAGACCAGGTAGCCCACCATGGACTCATTAAACTCCTCGTGGAGGATGTGCTCCACACATACAAGGTTCCTCTCTCATGGGAAGCCTTCAGAAATTTGACCAAGGATGGTGATATAAAGATGTTGACCGAAGAGCTCAGTTCATCCAGCAGTGAGGAGAAGGAGTCAGTGCCCGCAGGGAAGAAAGAAAAAGGCCAGAAGACCACGACCACGGAGCAGAAGAAAGAGCAAAAGAAAAAACAAGAGAAAAAGGGTGCCAAAGAGAAGGATGACACACCCATGTTGACGGCCAGAGAGAAAAGATTACAAAGCAGAGTGGACAAGGCTGAGCAGGTCCACATCAGCAAAGGCACCTCGACAGCAACCGCAACCAAGTCAAAAAGTAAAACACATTCAGAAAAACAAACTAAAGCGGTGCCACCTGTTTCTACAGGAAAACCGAAACTGGCTTCTACAGGAAGCCAGAAATCAACTGAAAAAGGGTCTTCTACAGGAAGCCCTGAGAAAGCGAAACCCAAGGAGACGAAAGCTGACATTCTTGCAAGGGAGGCAGCAGCCGTGCTGGCCGCCCTCAGTACACCTCCTAAGCCAAAGGAGAAGAGAAAGAGGGAGACCCCTCTATATTTTAAATCTAGAAGAAGTGTGAGAATAAAGACAGGCAAGCCACAGCCTCCGTCCAGCAGCCCAATCATTATCGAAGATGCCCCTACTTTGCCCAAGGAGAGGTCCCCCTCGAAGATATCAATCATCTATGAGAGGGGGGGCCTGAAGAAAACTACTTGGAAGGATAGGTTGGACCAGTTGGCCTCAAAAACCCGGCTACAGGATGCTGAGGATGTTCTACAAGAAACCTTAGCCCGGCTTAAGGAGACCGAGAGGATGGAAGGAGAGGCACCCTCATCACCACCGAGGGAGGGTGAAGTAGAGCCACCAAAAGAAGTAGAGAAAGAGCATATTCCAGAGCCTAGCCCTCAGCCAAGTCTGAGTTCATATTACAACTTCTTAGAGGCTGGCAAAATTATACCTTAGAAATTCACTGTGCCACTGTTCTTTGCATTGGAGGAAGAGAGAGTACGTACACACACGTGGATGAAAATAGCCAAGTCAAAGGGTGTGGCGGACATAGGTCCCTTGCAGGAGCAACTCAAGGAGGCCAGAAGTGAATTGGCCATGGCTAAACACGTGGCAAATTGCCAACGAGTGTTCCTATAGGAAGAAAATGAAAAGCTTAGATTGCAGCTACAGGAGCTGAGGACAGGAACAGGTACATCCTCCGGGGACACCACAGCAGAACAGCAAGGCAAAAAGGAACTGCACACCGGTCTTGGGGAGCCAACCTTGCATCTACAGGAAGCAGAAAAGCAAGCACAAATTGAGGCGCAAGCTCTCAGACAACAGCTGCAGCAGAAAGAGGCACAATTGGCCTGCATGGCCAGTTGGGCCATGGATGCTATACAATGCAGACAGTCGGCCAAATCCTATGGCCTGTACCTGAAAGACCAATGGCTGCAATTTCAAATCAATACCTTGGCGCAAAGGGGTATCTCTTAGCTCCAAGACCTACAACAATTCACTGAATTATGCAGTACCAGCTCATCAGAGGATAAGGCCAAATTAGCGGAGTTCTACCTCCATAATTTGGCCCTGCCTAATGTAATTTCATGGGATCCCAATACGGCCTTAGGAGATATGCAATTAATGGCATTTGGCTCATGGTTGAACCATGAGGACAAAAGAGCAGCAGAAGCCAAAGTGGTCATGAACCGAGAGCTGAATGAGCCATTGCTAATTAGAGCAGAACCAGGGGATCCAGTCGCACTAATCTCGGCACACCAACACTTGTCCACTGACCCTCAAGCTTCATTGAGATATATGGATCAGCAGGCCCAAGCCATAGCGCATTTTGAGGACATGGAGAGACTGATAGGAGACAACGTTGTCCAAGCTTGCACCCGCTGATGGAATACATTGGCCCACAGTCTGAAAATCGGAGAGTATCATACCCCAACTCGGATGAGGGAAGCTCTAGTACGGGTGGCCCTCTATAAGAAATCCATGCAAAACCTCCAGGCCAGCTGGATTGGCCTCAAGCTAAGCCCACCACTGCTGCTAGGATTGATGGAAGGCAGCACAGAGAAAGATGATAATGAACAGTGGGAAGAGGTGAACAGAAAGGCTGGGTTCCATATCAGCAAGGAGGACACTACTACAGAGGCTTGGGATGTAAGGGTGGCAGTAAAGGCAATGAAGCATGAGGAACTGGACTAGTTGCTCAAGGATGAGCAAATATTTTAGCTGGGGGGTGATGATGAGCCCCAAATTTGGTAACATTTTGGGCTCATTTGGCCTACTTACCCTTGCTCAACCCTTCATTTTTCATCACTTATGCATCATTTTATAGTATATTCATGTTATTTGTAGGAAGGGGGGCAGTCACTATTCCTAGGTGGCTAATACATGTTTACTTCAGGTTTTTGACATTAAATGGAGCAAAACCACGTAGATAAAGGCAAGGAGATAGCCAAGGTGGCATTGCGGTTTTGTAGGAAGGTTGTCCACAGCCTTGAATGGCCTTCCTCGTGATCTCCACCCCAACTCCGAGCTCCAACAGCTATCACGACCGAGCTAGAAGGCAGCCAACGGATTCTAAGGGAACAGCAATTTACTTTTAGTTGGTCAGCCAAGCCCCACTAATTTAGGAGGCTAGCTTGGCCCTCATAATGTATAAATATTGAGGCTGTAGCCTTCGATGGGAACTTTTGAAACTTTGTTGTTTGTTCTAGACTACGAGCTGATAGCTCTGTTTTGCTTTTTGTAAGCCATTTTTGGCATGTTATCAGATTTTTGACTATTATCTCTTAATGAATAAGTAGGCAGATTTGAGGCAGCTCTGAGTTCTTAAAGGAGCTTAAGCTCTCAGGGTTGGGCCCAACCTGAGAGCCTAAGGCTTCCTTCCTTTGTATTGTTACTTGTCTTTCTTCCAGCATTATATTTCATTGCCTTTACATGCATTTGGAAACACAGTTTGCTAAGTTGAATTTCTTGATGTGATTAAGTAGGTTAGTTTTATGGATAAAGTGCTTTCAGTAGTTTAAATTAGAGTAAGGGGATTAGAATTCATCAGAGCTCCAAAAAGGTTGATTGCACACTCACTTCCACCTCTGTTTAGAGATTGGGAGTGCAGACCGTGCCAACTACCAAAAACACAGTTTTACATGTTCATGCAAGCTTTAACGTAATATTTCCGTTTGTAGGAGTGTCCATGCATTTGGATCTTGGGCAATAACTCTTTGTTTCAGCGCCATGCACGATTTCCCTTTGAACTACATTGCTGTTCTTTGGTTTCTAATAAAACAGTTAGAATAGGTTGATGACATTTCGGTTATACGCAAAATAGGGGTAATTTGTTCCATTTACACTGCGCAGCACCACTCCATCGTTTCCTTATCCTTCTAAGACGTGCCTAAGCCATCTACTTATCTCCCAATTAAATCATTTTCCTCCCAACTCATCTATCATCCACGTCGCTTTATCTTTTCGGCCTTCCATTGCCTCTACCCCCCTCTAGACCAACCAGCTTTACACACTCCCTCTCCATCTCATCTCTCTGTCCATAAGCCATCACAAGCTCCCCTCCTACCTCTCTATCCACCCATACAACTCATTCACTCATCCATCACCCAAAAATCCTCTTGCAGAACATCCTGTAGAAGTTAGCAGACTTCCCGTAGAAATTCTGAACTTCCTGTAGAATCCCCTGCAGACATCCTGTAGAAGCTTGCAAATACGGTTGCCAGGCATCTGAACTTTGTGAACTTCTGTGGAATGATGTAAGGGATCCCTTAGACCCTCTCAGAGTCCTCCTGACCTTTTCCAAGCCTTCCTCCCCTTTATCTACCCCTGCACAGTCAAGACCCAGTAAGAAGCACAGTCATAATAACTCCAACAACTTGAGCAAAAATACAAAAACATGTTCTCTTCAGATGAAAGTAGTGTAGACACATGCATCTCATCTCAATCGAAGTAATGGCATCACTTGTAGAAGTTGCATTCCCACCATTGCATCATAAGGATTAAGCTGGTAGAATTAGGGTTTGCTAGGGTTTCCATGTTTTGTTGGCTTTCAGTTCATTCTCGCAAAGTAGGTTAATTTCCTTTGAGATAGCTTTCGTTCATCACTTAAAAAGCTTCTTTTGAGAACATATAGAAGTTGGCTTGAGCCCTAACGGACTTGTGCCAGCTGACCAAGTGATAGCTGCGACAAGAGCTAGTACTTGTGCATACAACACCGTCGCTTCCAAGTTTGTACGAACTACCGGGTTGATAAGATTAGAGAAGGAAGCTCCAGGAGTTGTAGCATTATTGCTACAATACTGGAGCCTACCAATGGTGAATGCACAGTAGCCATCAAATATGGCCGATTAATGGTCCAGATCTAATCGAAAAATCGCAATTGGCACAAACAGACAAAAGATATCGACGCATACCATATATGTGTTGTGATGGCGAACAACAGATTCAACGGGGATCGTCGATCAAGCACACAGATCAATGGCCCACGTTTCATCACAACATCGCAATCAGCAACCACAATGAAGTGCTTACAATGGCCTGGGGTTATCGTGATATGTGATTGCGAACGATCGCATTGCGATATCGCATCAGAGCAACACCATGGAGTGGGACTTATACATATACATATCTGCTATGCAGCCACCTAGACCCGATAACAAATATAAACGCTATCTCACAATATTTGAGATCTCTCAAACACAATTTTTAATGTATTTTCATAGTTTTGTTTATTAAATGAAATGCGAAAGATAAAGCACCGGTGCGATAAACCGGACTCAAAAGGGTTCGTGAATGGAAAAATATATTGTTTCAAGTCCAGGGGGAGCCATTTTTAAGTGCCTTTCACAGTTTTAACGTATTTTTAAAAATACAAAGGAACAAGGCCGAAGCGACTTGCAATAGCAATTAGGGATGGAACCGATAGGAAAATAGACTAGATTTAAGGACTTTTGAAGTCTGAAATTAACAGTGTTTTGGCAGAATGTCACAGTTTTGCAATGTTTCCCTATGTAAACAGAAAATGATCATTTTTTGCATTCTGAAGGATTTCAAAGGCCCGATGACCTATCTTGTTATAGTACAAGTGGCCACCATCCTTGGAAGTGTTTAGCAATGATTTCTAACACTTAAAAAGGGATCTTAGCTGATAGAGGTTGGGGAGACAAAAAGCTGAACAGCTGAAATGAACAGGCAACGCAGTTTGGCTTTAAAGCCATAGACAGAAAGAAAATAGAAGCAAGCAGTATTGAAGGCAGTGCCAAGACATAGCTAAGACAGAGACAGAGAGTGATTGAGAGAAATTCTGTGTACTCAGATAGGCTTGAGAGGTTTAAGCAAACTCTTGTTGTTGTATCTATTGTGTATTGAGTCTCAAATTGAGCTTATACTATTGTAAAACTCTGTTTGAAGACATAATATGGAGGCTACCAATGAGGATTGGACCAGGAGATGTAGCCCAAGAGTATTGGGTGAACTCCTCATTAAATTTCTTGTGTTATGTGTTATCTATTATGTTTTTGTTTACTTCTTCATTGTCTATAAATTTCGCAATCTTATCGATCCATTGCATAAAATAACATAGGCACATCCAAGCACATGAGTCTATAATACCTTATTAATTGTCTTAGATCTCATTATTAGATCAAGTGGTATAAGAGCTTTAGGTTTGCTAAGGTTAGACAAGCTTGTGCTAGATTGGTGAATGATAACTAGGTCAAAGCTCAAATTATGAGAAGGAGGGTGGTTGAGACTAACCCAGAAATAGGAAGAGTCTATCCTAGGAGGGAAATGGGAGAAGAAAATCCCTCAGAATCAGACACTCAGTTCATGGATAGTTTCAAGACCATGAGAGCCATGGTAGAAGAGATGTATTGAGAATTTAAGAAAGGTAGAGGTAAATATTCTTCAACCTCCAAGAAAGACAAAGGAAGAGAAGAATCTCTTCTAGATGGCCATTCTAAAGGCAATTGGCAAGGAAAAGAGGCTCCTCTATCCACACCTCTTGATAGCCCTGAAAGTAAAAAGAAGAAGACATATTTGATTAAGTTAGATGTTAAATTTTATTTGCGAATATATGATGGAGAATTAAATGCAGAGAAGCTAGATAACTGGATTAGACAGATTGATGTGTATTGCAGGGTGCAAAATATTGATTCAAATAGGAGTAAAATTCAACTAGCCAGCCTACACCAGGGAGGAACTGCCTTGGTATGGTGGGAAGGCAGGACGCAAGCTGACTTGAAGAAACATGGTAAAATTCTTTCTACCTAGAGCAAATTTATTTCTACCATTAAAAAGCAGTTCTATCCACTAGCTTATATGCAGCAAGCTATGATGAGTTGGCAAACCCTTCGCCAATTAAAGGGGCAAAGTGTACAAAGCTACACCCAAGAATTTAAAAAAAGAGCTTTAATTCTAGGCATTTCTCTAGACTCACCTGAAACTTTTTTGAAGTATATAGGTGGTCTACACATCTATTTGAGGTGGCACACCATTCTCATGTTTAACCCTACTAGCATAGATGAGGTATCTGTTCAGGCTACACATCTAGAGGCTAGAGGCAAGAATGTGGACCGAGAGATTGGGGGATCATCAAAACCCACTGCAAGCAAGAATAAAGAAAAGAGGAAGAAGAAATGGAAAGATAGGAAGGCAAATGCTGTACAGAAAGACAAACCTTCATGCACTCATTGCAAGAAGGATGGACATGATGATGATCATTGCTAGTCTTTGCATCTGTAGCTGAAACCGAAGAAGTCTGATGGCAAGAAGAAGAAGATTGTTACTGCTATACAGAAAGATTTGGGGTCAAACTCAGGTGATGAAACAACAATTGCAACCACAGGTATAAAAGGTAAAAATTTTGAAGCATCTACTAGTAATTCTACACAAACTATTGATAGTGAAGAAAATGAGAGGAAAAGACATGAGCTTTTTCATATTAGAGTTATTTCCAAGCATCAAAAGATTGATACTTTATTTGATAGTGGCTCACATGTAAACTTGATTTCTGAAGCAATTGTAAAGAAATTGGGACTACTAACCACACCTCACAAGAAGCCATATCCATTAGGTTGGGTATGTGATAAAGCAAAGCTACAAGTGACTAGACAATGTAGACTTAGGTTTTCTATTGGGTCAGCATTTGTAGATGAGGTTGAGTTAGATATCATTCCCTTGGATATATGTGGAATTGTTTTAGGAAGTCCTTACTTGTATGATAGAAAAGCCATTTTCTATAGAGCGGAAAATAAGTATCAACTTGTTAAAGATGGAATAGCATATATTGTAAGAGCTCATAAACTCAAGAATAATTATACTCTCATAAAGTCAGGGCAAATGAAAATAATTGTAGATTCATGCAAGCAATTTTTACTGATGGTTGTAAAGGAAAAGAAACCTGATAAAACCAATGTATTTGAAGGCTGTGATGCTAAACGACAAGCTCATTTAGAAAAAGTTGTTTCAGAATATGATATCCTATTTCAAGAACCTAAAGGTCTGCCACCCAAAACGGAAATTGTACATGATATTAATTTGTAGCAAGATGCTCCATTGCCTAACATCGAAATGTACAGGTTATCCACTTTAGAGAATGCAAAGATCAAGGAGCGGGTACAGGGGATGCTCAAGAAAGGGTTCATAAGACCAAACACATCACCATGTGGATCTCCAATTGTGTTGCTGAGGAAGAAAGATGGTTCATGGAGGATGTGCATTGATTACTGAGTACTGAATAAAATAACGATCAAGAATCGTTATCCTCTTCCTCGCATTGATGATCTATTAGATCTGCTAAAATAAGGTGTTTACTTTTCCAAGTTGGACTTGCGTAGTGGTTACCATCAGGTCAGAGTAGCAGAGCAAGATGCATGGAAGATTGCTTTCAAAACAAAGCAAGGGTTATATGAATGTATAGTTATGCCTTTTGGTTTAACTAATGCTCCTGCCACTTTCATGAGAGTTATGATTGATGTACTTAAGCCTTTTATTGATGATTTTGTAATTGTATATTTGGATGACATTCTTGTTTTCAGTAAAACATGGGAAGAAAATTTGAAGCATGTAAAGGAGACTCTAGATGTTTTGAAAAAAGAAAATATCTATGTTAAATTATCAATACGTGAAGTTGGCAAAACATATTTGAATTATTTGGGTCATATTGTAGGTCGTGGTGAATTGAAGATAGATCCCTCTAAGGTTGAAGTCATTGTAAACTGGCCTAAACTCAAATCTGCTATAGAAGTTAGAAGCTTCCTAGGAGCAACACAATATTGGAGAAAGTTTATTGTTAACTTTTCCTTAATTGCAGCTCCCTTACATGCTTTGACAGGATTGAACAAGGTGTTTCAGTGGGGAGGCAAACAACAGAAAGCCTTCGACACCTTGAAAGAAAAAATTACTACAACACTAGTACTAGCATTGCCAGATCTTTAGAGACCATTTGAAATCAAAATAGATGTCAGTGACTATGCCATGGGAGCAATGTTGATGCAACATGGTAAACCCATATGTTATCATTTTGAGACATTTAATTCTGCAGGACTTAATTATCCCATATATGATAAATAATTGTATGCATTAATACAGAGTGTAAAAAAGTGGAAACATTGTTTAATGGGCAAAGAAATAGTTATACATACTGATCATCAGCAACTTCAGTATTTGCACTCACAAACTAAATTGCAGCAATCAAGACACTATAGGTGGATGGGTTTCTTACAGCTGTTTCATCCAGTCATCGGATATAAAAAGGGAATACACAATAAAGTTGCAGATATGTTGTCCAGACCAATTATAAATGCATCTAATATCCTTAAGCATGCCTCAGTATTGCATGAAAGCTACATTGAACAGTATGCTCAAGATATGGATTTTAAAGATGTATATTCAACTTTATGTCATGGCAAAAAAGTAGAAGAATTAGACTATTGTGTTAAGGACCAACTCTTGTATCATTTGGGAAAGCTATGCATACCACAAACTGAAAGAGTTAACATAATTAGGGAAGCACATACTTCTCTGATATCAGGTCATTTTCGTGTAAGTAAAATAATTGCACAGCTACAAAGATTTTGCTATTGGCCAAAAATGCATGAAACAATTTCTAGATATATTAAAGGGTGTACCATGTGTCCTAAAAGCAAGCCCAACAATAGAAAACTAGACTTGTACACTCCACTTTGAGTTCCTTCTCATCCTTGGGAGAGTGTTTCCATGGATTTTGTTGGGGGACTGCCAAAATGAAGAAAAGTTCATGACTATTTGTATGTTATTATGGACAGGTTTAGCAAAATGTGTATTTAAATACTTTGTAACAAACAGATTACAACTGAACAAACAACGAAATTTTTCTTTCAACATGTCTGGGTGCATTTTGGGTTACCCACTTCCATAGTATCTATTGAGATTCCTGATTTGTTGGGAAGTTTTGGTCAAGCCTGTGGGAATTGATGGACACCAGATTGAAGAAGAGCACAACCTTTCATCCACAAATAGATGGCAAAGCAGAGGTGGTCAATAGGTCAATGATCCAGTTGCTCAGGGGTTATTGTAACAAGCATCCCAAGCTTTGGGATGAACATCCATGTTATGTGCAACATGCTTACAACTGTGCTAAGCATTCTTCTGCACAGAGGTCCCCTTTTGAGACTTGTTTTGGTTTTATACCAAGGTTTCCCTTGGATTTTGTCCTTGAAAAAGACATAGCGGTTGATGGACATAGCGATGTGGACAAAGCAACTAGGTTCATTGAACAGATCTAAGAAATTCACCAGGTAGTGCAAGAACAACTGGAAAAGAGCCAAGCCAAGTACAAGGCAAGGCATGATAAGCATTGGATGGAGCATAGCCTCCAAGTTGGTGATCAAGTCTGGCTGTATATTAGCAAAGACAGAATGCAAGGTGAAGGAAGGAAACTGAAGCCAATAAGGTATGGGCCTTTCAAGATACTTGAGAAAATTGGTGAGAATGCTCTCCACCTTGATTTGCCATCTTACATGCGCATCTATTTAGTGGTAAATGCAGAAAATTTAAGATTGTTTGAACCTTCATTATTTGAAGATCCCGAAGAACAAAGTCAATTGCCTTCTATTGATGATCTGTTGCCTGAATATCTCAATGAGTTGCAGAAAGATACAGTTCTGGACAGGAAGGTTAGAACTACACATAGAGGGGATGTTGAGTACCTAAGAATTGAACTCAAAGGTTCAAAACCCAACAGTGAAAATGGATAGAGATTGGGCAAGTGAGGCAGTTCTATCCTCACTTGAGCAATGCTTGAAAACCATCTTTTGATGGTCCAAAAGCCTTTTCAGTGGGAACGCGTGATCCAAATGGATCCTAAAACACTCTCTAAGTCTTCAAAATCTCTTTGCCTAAAAAAGCAATAACATCGCATAAGGAGAACCTTCCAAAAGGCAGAAAAACACTATCGGGAAGCAAAAACAAGAGAAAATAGTGAAAAAAACAAATTATCAGAGGTTGGAATAGTGAATGCACAGTAGTCGTCAGATTTGGCAGATCAACAGTCAAGATATGATCAGCAAATCACAATTGGCATAGACAGATGGAGGATATCGGCGCATACCATATAGGTGTTGCGATGGCGAGCAGTGGAGTCAATGGGGACCATCGATCAAGCGCACAGATCGATGGCCCACGTTACATCGCAACATCGCAATCAGCAACCACAATGAAGCACTTACAATGGCTCGGGGTTATCATGATATGTGATTGCGATCAATCGCATCGCAATATCGCATCGGAGCAACACCATGGAGCATGACTTATACATATACATATCTGCGATGCGACCAGCCGGACCCGATATAAATGCTATCTCACAATATTTGAGATCTGTCAAACACCATTTTCAATGTATTTTCATAGTTTCGTTTATTAAACGAAATGCGAAGGATAAAGCACCGATGTGATAAACTGGACCTGAAAGGGTTCGTGAATGGAAAAATATATTGTTTCAAGTCTGGGGGGAGCCATTTTTATGTGGTTTTCACAATTTTAACGTATTTTTAAAAATACAAAGGAAAAAGTTCGAAGTGACTTGCGATAGAGATTGGGGACAAACCTGATAGGAAAATAGACTAGATTTAAGGACTTTTGCAGTCCAAAATGAATAGTGTTTTCGCTGAATTTCACAGTTTTGCAGCATTTCTCTGTGTAAACAGAAAACGATCATTTTTGCCATTCTGAAGGATTTCAAAGGCCCGATGACCTATCCCATTACAGTACAGGTGTCCACCATCCTTGGAAGTGTTTAGCAATGATTGCTAACGCTTAAAAAGGGATCTGAGAAGACAGAGGTCAGGGAGACAGAAAGCCGAGAAGCTGAAACGAACAAGAAGCGCAGTTTGGCTTTAAAGCCACTGATAGAGAGCAAACAGAAGAAAGCGGTATTGAAGGTAGTGTCAAGACAGAGCTAAGATAGAGATAGAGAGTGATTGAGAGAGAGTTTGTGTACTGAGAGAGGCTTCAGAGGTTCAATCAAACACTTGTTGTTGTATCTGTTGTGTATTGAGTCTCAAATTGAGCTCGTACTATTGTAAAACTATGTTTGAAGACATAATAGAGAGGCCACCATTGAAGGCTAGACCAGGTGATGTATCCCAGGAGTATTGGGTGAACTCTTCATTAAATTTGTTGTGTTATGTGTTGTCTAGTATGTTTTTGTTTACTGCTTCATTGTCTGTGTATTTCAAAATCTTATCGATCCATTGCATAAAATAACATAGGAAAATACAAGCACATGAGTCTGTAATACCTTATTAATTGTCTTAGATATCATTATCAAATCAATGATCCTCCTAAGTTTAGCCACATCCTTCTTCCACTAAGTGAGATCTTGGGCATCAGCTACAGGGGGTTTAACTACATTTATCTTGTTATAATCTAGTAGCACATTATCATCTAATGCTGCTTCAATAAGGATCTTCCATGCCACAAAGATTTTGGTTCCTTCCAGAGCATACTCGAGCCCGAGGCTAGTGGAAGCCATATTCTAAGTTTTGGAGAAAACTTGCAACATTGATCTTGTAATTCGAACCTCCTGCACAAAATTCAAATTCTCATCTCTTCTATTGTGATTCCTACTCTGATACCATGTAGAAATTCCGTGTAGATTCAAAATGCTAATGTGATATGCTAAAAAAAATAATTAAATCTATTGTACTCATCAACGGAAATAATTAATTGATCGAGAAATCACAACATAAACATGAGACAAGACTCAATCACATATTCTTATATATTTATCTAACGGGAAAGAAACTGCTTAAAATCCCATCCTATATGTATTGTATTAGTGAGAAAATAGAGAAGAAAGACAATGCTTGTTCAAGCCTAAACAATATATGCACAAGTATAATATAATCTGCCTCATAAGGTGAATCTACCCAATTCTGATACTTGCCAAGATCATATTTCCTTGGGAATTAGCCCCCTATTAATTAGGTAAATTCCCAATTAGAATTGCGCAATCCCTATAGGCCTGTCTCTAACTGTACAACTCAAAAAAATTATATAATTGATACTATAGTGCCATTGAACTCCAATCTCAACCCAGTACCTTCAATTTCATGCATACATGGGTTAATTATGGCTAATTTATCAATTAACTAGTTGAACATTGAAGTTGCACCCCATTGCTAGATCTCATGCTAGTTCCTCCAACACACACTCCAACAGTTGGAACTATTTTAACTGACTTTAACTGACTTTAAATGAATTAAATTATTACAACTCAAATTAAACTCAAGCTAGGCTCTTAAAATTTAGGATCCACTCTGCATGACTCAAGTTAGGCCCTCAACTTGAATTAACATAAAAAACTAAGTAAAATTATCTTAGTTAACTTGTACAAGTTGTCGTGTGATGTATAATTATAATTTTCTCCTAATTTAATTCAAGGGAAAAATAAATCAAGATTTTCTGGTTTCCATTTTCAACACTCCCCTCGGCCTTCCTCTAGATTGACTCGCACTCCAAAATAGTCACAAGAATATCTCTAGCATGCCCTCTCTCCTTTGCTGAAGTAGCTTCTAATCTGCGACCTCCACAAAGATGTATTTATCCTGCAATCATACCCAAAATAGTCGACAAAACATTCTCTCCTACTTGGCCATGCTTCAAGGTCACTTAGGCATCAAACAACCACAAAGAGGCCTGAACTAGCCATCTGCTCCTTCGCAAGAATCTTCCCTAACCCGCGTCCAAAAAGAAAGGAAATATTCTTGTGCTCATAGCCATTTTGTTGCTCACTTGGATGCGTAGAATAACCTCGCACATGCCCTTAATATATATCCTTCTCAAGGGCTTCAATGAATCTCATCAAGGTGGGCTACCAACTACCACAAGGTGACCAAAAACACTAGGTTGGCCTAAAATTTGTGACAAAATCCCACTCATTAACTTCAAAAATTAATATATCTCTTTAGACAACTCGGATTTTTATGATTCTTGATGCGTTATATTCATCTCATCATACTCTATATTCTCCATACATCACATGTCCAAAAGGCTCCATGGTTTTGGCCCAAGCATCACTAGGTACAAAACCCCAAGGTTTGGTTTCAAGCCCACAAAGCCACTTTTAGAGCTCCTTCCTCTAAACCCTTGATCCTCAAGGTTTGGAGTACCTCCCAAGATATGAAAATCAACACTCCCTCTTAGCAAGGGAGGTACTTCCAAGACTTGGAAGTAACCATCATCATTGGCAACACTAGCCCATCAAGCATGCATCACTGCAGCATACCCTATAAATGAACTTAACAATATCACTAATGCCTATGCCTCATCATATATAAACCTAAAGATCGAAAAAATCCATAGGACTTCTCCCTTTGAATCTAGAATTCCTCTGAGCCTGTACAATCGCCACTGGCTCTGTCCTAAAACACTCATCCTCATGCATCAAATACCACCCATGCAAATCCCTCCTATCTCAGATAGGAAACATCACGATCTCATCAAGATTCTATCCTTTCAATATCTAGTCCATCACATGAATCCATCTCGATCATACCGATCTCATCCATGTCAACAAAGTACTTCATATTTCTCAACCATCTATGACAAGACATAGGAAGCCCATGAACTTCAAACTACCACACAGCATACTGATGTGTATCAGGTTCACCACCGATCCACCAGAACTCCCAGCTCGTCTCACCATGTAACGTATCGATAACATATCTCCATGTCTTCAGCTGAACCTTCTACTCCATGATCTAGACACCCACAACTCCCTGTAAGTTGCTTCATTGTGCACACTCTCATTCATTGTCCCTCAAAGTAGCTCACACACATTCTAATACCATGTTATTTTTCCAAGACCTTGGTGTTTGGGATAGAATCTTAAATCACTGACACTACCAAACCAAGGATCACAACAAAAATACTTTTCACAGTGTAATATAAATAGCAGTAAATCTACTAGTGTACAAAATATAGACAATTTCTTACAATTTTCAACCCAACTTTGTTATATTAATCAAATTGAATAATACAACAGTCTAGGTCTCTCGTACTATGGATAATGGTCCTCAAATATCCACTAGTACAAGAATACAAAAATGGGGCTTGGTGTCAATCCATCGACCACCAATCTACCCTCATAAGGTACTATGAGCATCTGGCTATCACATGTTCTCTCAACTCCTCTCGGTCGTACCCTATACATGTTAGGTCCTTCCACTCTCGATCTACAACACTGCCTCTATCAACGATCCAAGTCCATCTAGTCACTGTACCTTTCCGATCAAATCTTCTCACTAGTTGTGTCTTACTCCATCAAGGGAACAACACATCAAGACTCCTTTCGATTTTTTCACAACTCTGTTTGTGAACAACTCTTAAACTGCCCACTACTACTCCTTAGTTACTCAAGGACTTTAACCCACTATAGTGTTCCCTTGTTGCTCCAATGAAGACTAACATATGGAATGGAGGGTTGGTACCTATCACTGTAATATTTCCATCTCCCACAATGAACACCAGCTAAGAGGACTTCCCATCATTTGTTGTAGAAGTACTTCTCCACACACAAGTCTAGGGCTACTCAACTGCTCCTATCACTCATCAAACCTCGAGCTCAACAACTTCCAGTCTAGAAACCACCTAAGTCCATTAAGATGGTGCACATTGGGCTCTACCTTGGACACTATCACACGAACCTCCAATAGGCCATAAATTCCCAATAAAATATCCACATTTGGTCCACTCTCATGTTCCCTCCAATAGACCACAAGTGTCCAATACCGATTGTAGCATCTACACTCTAGTTAGGGCATCCAACATATGTGGAGACCCTTCCACATGGCTACTAATACACTCCTCGAATAAGACTATCCAAGGACACCATCCCCAAGTCACATAAATCAAGAGGACTAATATACCTCTACTCTACAACATCCTATTGTTCTTCTTGACACATGCACTACTATTGATGAACTTTCCCTTGGGATGTCCTTGGACCTGATCAAGTCAACCATCCAAACTGGTCAAGAATGGAAAAATAACATACCTTTCAACTTTCTTCCATGGATTGAAGTCTGGTCACTAGTTATAACATCCTTTCATCCCACAACAACGCACCATATGTGATCAAAACCTCCACAAAATAATGTAGCATCCTCCCTTATTTGAGTCTGGTAACTCACTGCCCTCATAGGCCACTCCAACTCCCCATTACAGGCTTATTTGGCCCTCCAAACATCCACTATAGGGTTGTGGCTCAATCACAATAGAATAGTTAACATTCAAACCTATTTAGGTATATTTTACCATGCCATAGCAAGCTCAGAACAACTCTGTCTCCACTCAACCATCCTACAGATTTACTTGCACTCCAAAATAGTCAAAAGAGGAGCCCTAACATGCCCTCTCTCCTTTGTTGAAGCATATTCTAATATACGACCACCAAAAAGATGTATTTCTCCATCATTCATACCTAATATAGTCCACAAAACATGCTCTCCTACGCGTCCTTGCTGCGAGGCCACTTAGGCATCAAATAGTCACAAAGTGGCTTGAACTAGACATCTTCTCCTTCATTGGAATTTGCCCTAGATGGCAGCCCAAATATAGGCAATATTCTTGTTCTTGTACCCTTTGTGTTACTCACTTTGATGTGTAAAATAACCTCACACATGCCCTTAATATATAGTCTTCTCAAGGGATTCAATGAATCTCATGAAGGTGGGCTGCGAAATGTCATTAAGTGACCAAAAGTAATAGGATGACCTAAACTTTATGACACAAGCCCACTCATTATGTTCAAAAATTTATATCTCTCTTTTAATAACTCAGATTTTGATGATTCTCAATGTGTTTGGTTCATCTTTTCATCCTCTATCATCTACATCCATCACATGTCCAAAATGATCCATGGTTTTTGTCCCAACATTGATGAGTGAAAAACCCCAAGCTTGGGTTTCAAGCCTACAAAGCCACTTTCAGAGCTCATTCCTCCAAACCCTTTATCCTCAAGGCTTGGAGTACCTCCCAAGCTAAAAAAATCAATAAAGAGACCAACCTTATTAGTATTACTGGTTTCTAGACTAGTTAGGTGAAATGACTATGGTTGACGGTTGAAGTGGTTTGGCCATTGGAAGCCCTGGTTGGTTCTATTTTGGTTTATCCCATTTGATCCCACTTTCATTCTTGGAATATGGTGCGAGGGTGACTGAATGAAAGAGATATTTGGTTCAACCTAATCTATTGTAGCGTGGTACGTGGAAGTCCCTAACTTGGTTGGCATTTGCATATGTTAATATCATTTATTTTCCTAATGTGGCCTATGAGAACTTGTATTGGTCATTACGTTGATCTTATGGTTGATTTGTCATGGTTTCTATTATGGTTATATGCTCATTATATGCGTGGCTTTATGATGTATTCTAGTTGTGGCTCTTGTTCATGATTTGATAGGTTATTAATGGTTGATGATTGCATGGGGTAACAAGTGTTTTTGTAGTTATACTGAGAGGGAATTGATCCTTCTTGGTGATTCTCAAATGAAGTTCAGAATTTTATGATTAGATATGTATTCATGATGTGTAGCTTTCATGTTTATCACATGTTTGATGAAATGTATATCAAGTATTGGGCATGTATAGGTCAAGATCTCTCTCAAGTTTTTTTTTAGCATTGTTATCATATTAATTATGATTTTATAAAGTTATAGGCAGTTCTGGGCAGTGCCCTGAAGGTCATCCCTGTAAAAGTGGCACATAACTCGCAACCAATGGCGCACAACTAGTACATTCTGTCATAAGTGCATGAAGACAAGCTTATGGGTGTCGTTGTAGCCTCCCAACCCCATGCATGAAGTATTATGGGTGAGGTTGTGGATTCAATTTGGTGAAAAAGAGTTCCAACTCGAGGATTGATCACCTCGGGTGGTTGTTAGGGTCCTGAAAACATTGTAGTGTCTGAGGGATGACAATTTGCTTCTAGTTAGTAGGCCCCACTTCCATAACTGGAATTTGGAGTTGAAGTCATATCATAGTGACCCAACTCGTTTTTACCCTAGAGATCTTGTAAAAATGGGTAAATGTGGGATGAGGATGTTAAAAATTGGTATCAAAGCTTCCAGGTTCAAACACTTGGACTGAATGGGCTACAAGCATATTATTATGCATGCATGCCAGTTGTCTATGTGTTCATCATGCATGCATGTTGGTTATTTCTTGTTATAGTCATGATATTTATGTATGATTTGATATGATTGTCATATTATACTGTGCTAATCTATACTGATTTGTGTAGATGTGATAACATCCCCTGAGATACATTGAGGTATGATTTGGATTATGTCTCTATTTGGTTTATCTAACATGGCATGTTTTCAGGAGATAGAAGATCAAAGATGAAGAGCATAATGGTGGAATGCAATTCACATGACTCCCCTTATAGGCCTAATGTGAATTCAGTGGAGTGTGAAAGGTTAGATGAGAAACAAGGAGAAGAGTATTCTCTTGATCTAGTAGATACAATGAGGAGTCTGAGGGCAGAGATCAAAAGTTGTAAAATAGATAATAACAAGCTGATTGATGCGCAACAAAGTCTTGTTAGAGCTTAGGAAAAACTAGCAGAAGTAAATGCAGTCATCCTTCAGAGTCTTTCAGAGTTGCAAAAGTAGGGACATATGGTGATCAATTATGGATAAGAGGAGAAGAATAATGGGTCATATGGAAACAAATCTCATAGAGGGCATAGGTTGGATAAAGATTATACAGTTAGAGGTGGAAGATTTTTGGATACACCTGATAGGAGGGGTAGTACATATGGATTCCATTCTAGTTTCGGTTCCGAAAGACATCATCGCCATCACCTCCATCATCCTTATAAGAGGCATGAGATGGTGTATTTGATACAAGAGTTCAAGAAAACCAGGCCTCCTACATTTGATGGAGAGATGAAGAGATGAGAAGATTTAGAAGCATGCCTTTTGGGATGAAGAATTTATTCATATTGCATGAGTACTTGAAGTTCATGAAAACTAAAATAACTACCATCAATCTCAAAGGGAAAGAAAACATCTGGTGGGAAGATGTGAAGAATGTCAGAGGATCTATAGAAGAGGAACTAATTTGGGATGAGTTCGAGAGACTCTTTAAGAAGAAGTACTTGTCTAAAATATATTATGATTACTGGGCAAAGGAAGTCTATGAGTTGAAGTTGGGTTCTATAATAGATGATGAGTACACTAGAATATTCTTGGATTTTTTGAAGTATGTGCCTTATCTTAATGACAAGAAAGATAATATTCAAAGGTTCATCAATGGGTTTTGAGTAGCATTCAAAGATTAGATTGAGTTTGATGAGCCTCAGTCACCGGAGGAAGCCATTATAAAGCTAAAGCATTTTTATGAGCAGTCAAACCACAATTCTGAGCTTAAGCGTGACTGGAAAGGGAATGAAAATAGAAAAGTAAAATGGTCTTAGAAGTGAGGAAGACCTCTAGATGTAGGTGACATGGAGAATATAGAACCTTACAATAAGTTCAATGCAATTAAGAGAGGACATGGGTCATAGCCTAAGGAGAAAAATAAGGGCGAGGGAAGGAAGCCTCTGAGGTGTTGGACTTACGGTGGATATCATTACAGGAGAGATTTCCCATCACATTAGGGTTGTAGGTCTAAGATTTATAATGCTCAAGAGGTGTAGACAGTTGGATATGTTGGTCAGAGTATTCCTTAGATCTATGAAACATTGGATAATAGGCAGGTAGATCATCAAACATCCAATATTGAGATGGAAGGTAAGCTTTGTCATCAATTTGTTTCCATTTTGATTGATCCTGGATCTAGTTATAGTTATCTCAGTCCTGACCTAGTAGATAAGGGTGGCTTGAATAAAGAAGTGTGTGAAAAATCTTGGGTTGTTCAGTAGGCTACAGGGACCAAGAGAAGACTTCTTCACTATGTGAGATCATGTGTATTCAAGCTTAATGATTTACCTACATCAGCACATCTAAATTTTCTTCCTTTGGTTTCAGATAATATGATTTTGGGTATGGACTAGCTGTTCATTCACAAGAGTTTGGATGATGATGGAGAAAGGAGAATCATCCAGGGAAATTGTTGTGGCCAGCAACAACCTCCCTTCTTATTGAGTGTTATTCCTAATACTAAATAAGTGGGGACCCTTAGTTAAAAATCTAAAGAAAAAATTAAAATAGTGTTTAAATTTCCTTTTTAAATAAAATTACCATCATAAGCTTAGGAAACCATCTTGGAAAATCCAAAAAGCTAAGTTTTATGATAAGGTAAAATAAAATCATTCCTTAGGAAATATCGCATCGCATAAGATAGTGGGATGTCACCTTACAAGCACAATTCCAACATTTGCGAGATCACGATATGCGATAATAAACAAATATTGCATTGCGTTCAGCATAACTTACATGAAATACTTTAAAATTTGCCGATATGCGATAACGCCGATTGCAAGATCGCATCTCGTAGGAAACAGGTTAATAAAGTCTGTCATACATAAAATTTCTGCGATTTGCGATATTGCGATTTAGCGATGCAGCGATAATACTGTAATGCGATGTCACGAGCGATCGATATTGCGATATTGTGATATTGCGATATTGCGATTTTGCGATTTTGCGATGTTCCAATCTGCGATGTTGCGAAGCAAAATCGCAAAATCGCTTCATCGCAGATCTTTCGGGCGCGTTATTCAAGAAAAGTATTCTCCCTAAGCTGACACCTGGTTATGCGCTTTAATGCTAATAAATGAGGTAGTTTCCAGTTTAATTGATTATGGGTGCATGCTTATCGAAAGAATCATTTCATGTAAGGTGGTATGCTTGATATGTCTGCGGCATTTAAAACTTTTCCCATCACCCTTCACTGTCATTCATTTTCGCTTCACTTGTGAATTGCAGGAACAGTCAACAAAGGCTGATACAAAGCATTATGCAGGTTGAAATGGGAAACAAAGGAAAAGCCCCGAGCTCGGAAGAAAAGGAAATGGTGCCCTTATATACAGACACGGTCTGTAACAGAGATGTAGGAATAGCTACGTGGGAAGGCATGTATAATCTGCCCGAAGAGGAAAATCCCAGAGTAATGGAAGTAGTTACTACTGCGGGCTCAAATGGTTCTTCAGAAGCATCCCTTTCAGAGCTAGCCTGCTCATTCTTACACGGGATAGCAACAAGGCCAAAAATCCTCCCATACACGGACATGGTCAAGTGGATATTGGATAGTGCAGAAATCAGAAACAAACAGTTTAAGACTCAAGGTCAAGAGTTCACAAAAGTATTATTTTTACAAATTTTGAACTTTATATCTGTTGGAAGTAAAAAGCACAAAAGGTGAAAAACGCATCAAGGAAACCCAGATCAAGAAACAGAGGTAGTTTCCGATGCGCGATTAGCGCGCTACGAAAAATTTCTAGAAAAGGAAAGTTGCTAGTTGCCCAGTCACCTGCAAGTCCCGAAAATCGCAAGAAAATAAAACCACAAGAAGATTGGAAACAGAGAGCTCAAGAAAAGACAAAAGCAATCCAAGGGTTAACCAGGTTGAACTGGGATTATTACTAGGCTTACTTAGTAAAGCCACATAGCCAGTGGATGACTGTTAAGTGTATCATCAATTCGGCCCAAAAAATGGTGCCAACTCTTGTCTATTCTATTTTCTCAGCTCAGCTAAAAGTGGAGGTCAGCCAACCGACTCTTCTCAAACAGACGCTTCATGCGTGCGATTTCAAGGACCAAATACAGAAGTAGTTTAATGTTAGATTTAATTTCAGTTTTAATTTTGTTTTATTTTCCTGAAAAGAGGACGGTCATTTAAACCGCATCCTACATTTTTGTAATAATTTATTTTTAAATTTTAGTTAGTAGTATTTAAACCCTTCTCATGCATTTAGAGAAGGGTCTTGAAATTTATCAAAAGCTTAGCCCCAGAACATGCACTTCTGTACCCTCTGAGGAGGTTTTGATGAATGAATGGAACAAGATTTATTGATGTTTGCATTTGATATCTGCTACTAATGTTGCACTTGTGTACTCTTAGTAGATATTTGATCAAGGAGAAATAAATCGTGATCACTTGAAGCTCATGAGTAGGACTAGTTATAAATGGTATTTCTATCTCTTAACTAATTCTGCCTTGTGTTAAAGTGATTTCTAGTTCAGTTATTTATATATTAATGTATGGATGCATGAGTTATCATTTGGCACCTTTGTATGGTGATAGCTATTTATTTATGCTTAGTGTATGAATAGCTCATTATGCGATATGTTTTTGCACAACTGTTTCGTCTAACTTTTTATACGAAGTAGTTCATCTGTACTGAATTCTTTTCTCATAATAGCTGAATGATCTTTATTACCAGTTGTTGTTTGAAATCATTTTAGATCGCATAGAAGAAAAATCACACCCCGGGTTAGTGTAGATTTACATATTCCTGTTATTAGAATATAATTTCCTTATTATTAGACTAGAATTAGAGTAGAAGTATTCCATTTAGAAACTATTAGAAACAGAAATATTCATCTTTCTCACACACACACTGAAATTGGGAAACTGGTCCCACATCCCCAGTCGGACCCGCTATACCAAACGGAAAAGGAGCTGCCAACCAAGGTCCGGACTGGGCGGGTATCCCCCTTGTTGTAGACCCGATTTTCGGAGCTTCAACATATTTAGCGCTAGAAGGAGGGCCATCAAACTATGAATGGCAAGCAAATCCAAATCTAAATACCATTCTGAGAGTAAATCGCCCTCACCATCTCCTCCGACTTCTCCATTGCATTCAAAAACTTTAAATCCAGAGGTAGAAGTCGCTGGATCAACAGTCGCTGCTACAAACCCTGATATTTCAGAACAATCTACTATTGAACCTCCTGAAGTTGAATCTCTGATTCACAAACTTTAGCAATTCTCTATATCTCCTCAGAAATCTGATAAATCTCAAGGCAGCGTGACTTCGCAATACAACCCTGCTCATCCTCTCACCAGATTAAAAAGCGAAAAGTTTGGTGTTTAGCCAACCAAATTACCTCTACCTTCTAGGAAGAGAGCAAGGAAGTCTCCTAAAGGATCCGATAGTGAGACTCTTTCATAATCATCATCCATCTCAACCTCTTCACCGCGAAGTCAACCATCCACTCCTCCACTTTAGGTCATCATCCATCAGCCTATTACAACTTCCTCAACTCCTTCTCAAACATCTGGAGTTATAATATCCTCATCTTCTCAACCACAAGGATCATCTTCTGCACTTTCTTCTGTTAGTAGTTCAACAATGGCCCAATCTCCATGGAATAACCCAGGGGCAGTCTTAATGTGTGCACCCCTGAGTCAGATACCAGCCCATCCTGAAAAATGGCTGCCTAAGTTTAACCTTGACTCAGGTATGCTAGCAGAAGAACATATAAATAACTTTATGCTATCCATAAATCTCAATGGAATTGTTAATGAGGATGCTGTTGTTTGACATTTCCCTTATACTTTGCAAGGGACAGTCGGACCATGGTATTTCTCATTACCATCTGGATCTATTACTAGTTGGGACATCTTCCAAGAACAATTCTTAACCAAGTTTGGTGATGACAGGTCTACAACGACATTGATCAATGACTTGTCTAACCTTAGGGCCGAGTCAAGAGAACCTATCAAAGATTTCAATTTATGTTTCAATAAAATCCTAAACAAAATACCTACTGCTTCTCAGCCTAGTGAATAAGTGCGAAGTGAATGGTATATTACTGCTTTACCATCAAACTTAGCAATCTTTGTTGATAGGGCTAACAAAACAACCATAGTTGAAAATATGAAAGAAGTAATAGCAGTAGAGAAATGTATTATGGCCTTAGAAAACAAAAATGTGATGGAAGAACGAAAATCTAAGAAGGTCTCTTTCAAAGAAGACCCCAAGAAAAAACAACCGAAGTAATAGTAGTAGAGAAACGTATTATGGCCTTAGAAAAGAAAAATGCGATGGAAGAACGAAAATCTAAGAAGGTCTCTTTCAAAGAAGACCCCAAGAAAAAACAACCGAAAGAGCCATTCGATTTAGAAGGATTACAAAAAGTTTTGAAGACCATGTCTAACGAAATGGTTGACATTAAGAAACAAGTGGAAGAAACTTCTTCTAAAAATCCATACAGGCCTTTTAAAAGAAATCCTTCAACTGATTCCAAACCCCCTAATGCTATTTCAAATGCTGAATCAAAAGAAGAAGAAGAGGAAAACGCTACTGAAGAGAAAACCAATGATGAAGAAGTTGTAGAATTACTAGGTATGTGGGATTTCATCCTCCCAAATAAGGAAGATCAAGAGGTATTCCCCTTTAGTACTCGTAGCAGAAATCAACTTGATCCTCCTCAGCCTACACCTAAGCCAAAGAGCGCAAGCTCGATGACTAAGGATAAAGTTGCAGCCAAGAAAACATCACCTAAAGTGACTCAAACCAGCCCAGTCCAAACAGACACATCTACTCCATCTAAAACGCTAATCGTTTCGGATGAAATGGAGTATAACATTGTTGAAGACATGAAAAAGACTAGGGCCAATATTACTCTTTTTGAATTGAGCAAGTTAAAATACCAGCAGAAAGTACTTTTGAAAGAATTACATGCTGTACAAGTTGCACCTTTACCAGCTGCTGTAATCTCTCAAGCTTCCCATGATATGGGAAGACCTCCAACTAATACGATAAATAAAGTTGATTCAAACGATATCACATTAATTGGAGGAAGATCGAGATCGCATACTCCCCCATTTCTCCTTACTTATGAAATCTTCAATAAAAATGTGCATAATTGCTTAGTGGATTCTGGAGCTTCATCAAATATTTTTCCAAGATCAATTTGTGCAAAATTAAATGTTCAAACACAAAAATCCATTGTGTGCATAGTTCAGCTAGATCGATCGCATTTTGAAGTGATTGGCGAGTTAAATCAGGTTACCATAAGGCTGTCATCCAATCCAAAGGTATGTCAAGTTATCGACATTTTAGTTGCTGATATTCTTGAATTTTATGGCTTAATTCTTAGCAGAGATTGGTCAGAAAAACTTCATGGATACTTTGCAACTCACTGGTCACATATGTGGTTGCCTTATAATGGTAAACCAAACCAAATTAAAGTTGAACATGAACGACATCAAAAATACCTAGTAACAGAACTTGAGGGAGACAATGAACCAGTAGCATATAATTCTAACATCATTGGAAACTATTCAATAGATTCTTTCTTAGGAAATTTTAATGCTCACACATCACCTTACTTAGAACATTCTGTTTTATCTCAAGTAGAAATTTTTTCTCAAACAGATAGTTCTAAATGCATTAATTTTATAGATAGTCCTATAAATAAATCTTTGTTTTGGAAATTATTTTCTGATGGTTCTAAGTCTAATGAAGGAGAAAGAGCAGGATGTGTGTTAGTAAGCCCAGAGGGAGATAAAACCATGTTAACTTGCAGACTCGAATTCGAGTGTACCAACAATACCACAGAATACGAAGCCCTAATCTAAGGAATCAGATTAGGTGTCAAATACCTGCAAGTTTTCAGAGATTCTGAAATTATAATCAGACAAGTACGTAATACTATACACTGTTTATCAGGTCATTTAAAGCATTACCAATCTTTAGTTCAATATCTAACTGAAAATTTTATAGCATTTAATATCTCGTCAATTCCCAGACTCCAGAATGCTAGTGCAGACCTCTTAGCCAACGTAGCTTCCAAGCTCATTCCTTTAGAAGATTTTAGCGTGACCGATTTTCAATTGAGTTAATTTTTAGACCATCTATTCCTGATAACATCACCAATTGGAGGATTTTCAATGACGATCTTGATATCGTGAGTTTTCTCACATCTGAAGGATCCTACACCAATCAAATAATTGACGAAGACCAACATGACCAACAATTGCAACATGATAGTACTAACAATGTTATACCTAAATCGGTAGTCAAATTAGAGGACCTTTACGATTTGAAAGATCGATTCAAATGATCTACCAATTTAAAGCTCCAAAGTTCAACTTTGAATTATGAATTGGTAAATCTAGGAACTGATGCCAAACCACAGAATATCAACCTAGGCCTTGGCCTAGTCCCTGAAGAGAAATTAGCATATATTCGTCTCTTAAAACAATACAAAAGTGTCTTTGCTTGGAATTACGATGAACTCAAAACATACGACACCTCCATCATCCAACATACTATCCCAATGATTGATAATGAATTGTCCAAAAAAAGTTGAGAAAGATCCATCCAAATTTAGAAAATCAGATTAAAACTGAACTCAACAAGTTATTGAAAGCCAAAATAATCTTTCCCGTTAGACATTCTAAATGGGTCTCCAATATGGTACCTGTTAGAAAGAAAAATGGAGATATCAGAATCTGCATTGACTTTCGAAACCTTAACAAAGCCTGCCAAAAGGATAATTTTCCTCTACCTCCCATGGAACAAATACTGTAGGCAGTTGCAGGCTCAGAATTAATGTCATTCTTGGATGGATTCTCAGGATACAACCAAGTCCTGGTACATCTCGATGATCAATTAAAAATGACATTCAGAATTAAGTGGGGCACATACGCATATCAAAAGATGCCATTTGGTTTGATTAACGCGGGTGCCACATTTCAAAGAGCCATGGATATCGCATTCAAAGGGTTAGTTAATAAGTCAGTGGTAATTTATTTGGATGATATTACTGTTTATTCCAAGAAATGAAACAACCATCTTAGGGATTTAAAACAAATCTTCCAACATTGTTTAAGGTATGTAATTTTGCTTAACCCGGAAAAATCCTTTTTCGCATTAAGTGAAGGAAATATTCTAGGATTCATAGTGTCAAAATCTGGAATTCACATTAATCCTGACAGAATCAAAGAAATTTCCGCAGTTCCCCTACCACACAATAAGAAAGCCGTGCAATCTTTCCTTGGCTAGATCAACTTTGTAAAGAGATTTGTTCCAGATTTTTCTAGAATCGTGTCTCCTCTACAAGCCATGATTAAAAAGAACACAAACTTTAAATGGGGCCAAGATGAACATGAGGCCTTCAATCTGATCAAACAAGCCATTATCAATGCTCCATCGTTAGCAACTCCAAATTTTTCCGATCCTTTTATTTTGTATACCTTTGCCTTAGATAGATCATATGCTGTGATACTCACTCAAGCAAATCAAGAGAAGGCGGAAGCCCCAATTGCTTTTTTTTAGTTCCAATTTACAAGGTGCTGAACTGAATTATTTAGATGTGGAGAAACAAGCCTATGCTGTTTTTAAAGCAATTAAATATTTCAGACCTTTCTTACTCAAGACACATACCAAGATCATAGTACCGTTTCCAGCGGTAAGAAGTCTTCTAGTACAGAAGGATGTGGGTGAGAAAAGGGAAAATTAGGTTACTGCCTTACAAGAATACGACATAGAAATCAAACCAGCAAACATTGTAAAAGGTCAAGGCTTTTGCAAACTACTGGTAGGAGCATCGCGAATGCCCGAAAATCCATCTGAAGAGGTACAAGTGTATGAGGTAAGCCTAAACGATGCTGAGTCATTATATGCTGATATTATTTATTATTTAAAGAATGGATATGCTCCTCCAAACCTTGATCACACAAAGAAAAGAGCCCTGAGGTTAAAAGTCAAACAATATCAACTTGTAAATAACGTTCTTTTCAGAATAAATTATGATTCTGTTCTACTTAGATGTCTTGAGAAAGCTGAAGCTGAAAAAGTTTTGCAGGAACTCCATGATGGGCCAGCAGGTGGACACTATGCTGGAGATGCAACTGCTCATAAGATCTTACGCACAGGCTATTACTGGCCCACATTATTCAAAGACGCACATAACTACATAAGAAAATGTCAAGTTTGTCAAACTGCTACCAGAAGACAAAAGAAACCATCCTTGCCACTGCAACCAGTTACCATCGAACAGCCTTTCGATCAGTGGGGATTAGACATAATAGGTGAGATTGTTCCTCACTCTTCTAAACAGCATAGGTACATCCTCACAGCGACAGATTACTTTACTAAATGGGTTGAAGCAGTTCCACTCAAGATGGTGAATGCTGAAAATATCATTGAATTCATAGATCAGTTCATAATCACCAGGTTTGGATTGCCTTTCGCTTTAATGTTTTATAATGCATCATACTTTTCTGGTAATGAAATGACTGAGTTTTCACTCAAGAGAGGTTTTTGTTGGGTTGTGTTATATTCTTTCCACGTAGTTAATAGGGGGTTTGAAGGGCACCCGTAACCCCACTTTATGGGGTCCGGACCATATGGTTTTGGACCATATGTTAGGTTGGGCGGACCCACCTATGGTTTTGTGCATGATTTTCGCACATGTTTTTTGGACGCGATGGTTTTTGGTCCATGGTATTGGATGCTTCGGCATGTATAAATATGTATTGTAACATTGAAAGGAATATAAATGAAAAATCAAGCTGGTAGTCCCGGTTTTGGGATCCAGGGAAAAATCTCTGTGCATATGTGTTTTATGGGTTATGCACTCGCATTGTTTATTTTCTTTGTTTAAGAATTCGTATGCAGGTAATTTCTGTACAGGGTTAAAACCTACATTTGGTATCTGAGCTGTTTTGGCTTCAAGGGGACGCCTTTGTTGCTGAGGGGTTTTGCTCGGGCCTGTGGTAGACCCTGTTCAGTGGGAGATCTGCAAGATCGATTCTGGTGGTGAAAGAAGATGGCGAGCAGTGGAAAGATAGAGATTGAGAAGTTCAATGGTCAGAATTTTGAGTTGTGGAAACTCAAGATGGAGGATCTGTTGATGGATAAAGATCAGTGGATCACGGTAGATCCGGGTACTAAACCATCGGGAGTGACCGATGAAGAATGGAAGAAGTTGGATCGGAAGGCAAAGAGCACAATACGATTGTGTGTCTCAGATTCAGTATTGCTGAATGTATCATGGGAAGCTATGGCAAAGGCTTTGTGGGTCAAGTTAGGGACTTTGTACCAATCTAAGTCTCTGGTGAATAAACTGTTCCTGCGAAAAACGTTGTATAACCTGAGGATGAAAGATGGAGACTCGGTTGTATAAGTCAGTTATTATCTGTTGATATTAAAATTTCAGATGAAAATAAGTGCATCAGTCTGTTGTGTTCTCTACCAGATTCGTGGGATAGTCTGGTTATTGCAATAGGTAGCAATGCAACTACTTTGCAGTTTGATGAAATAGTCTCAACCTTGCTGACGGAGGAGATGAGACGGAAAAATATGGACAACCAGAATGGTGATGCCTTGTCTGTACGAGGACAGTCCCAGAACAAAAACAAAAATAAGTCATCGAGTGGGAGATCTAAATCTAGAGGGAGATCTAAATCTCCAGGAAAACCTACAAAGGTGGTGTGCTGGAAATGCGGAAAGGAAGGGCACTTCAGAAGGGATTGTAAATCTAAAGCTCCTGATAAAGGAAAGAGATCTGATGATGCTCCTTCTGTAGAGGCGAAAACCACCTCAGATGAAGGTGGGGATGTGTACTTGGCTTCTTCAAGTACACATGTAGATCATGAGGCATGGTTGATTGACTCAGGTGCATCCTTTCACTTCACTCCCCATAGAGAGTGGTTCTGTGAGTATAAGAAATACGATGGTGGTGATGTCTTCTTAGGAGATGATAGGAAGGCTAGAATCATTGGTCGGGGAAAAGTAAAGTTGAAGTTGCAAGGTGGAAGGGTTAGATCACTTCCGGGTGTTCTACATATTCCTGCATTGGCCAGAAATCTGATTTCTGCAAGCAAGTTGGATGATGCAGGTGTAAAGACGATGTTCAAGAAAGATACCTGCAAGATGGTTCGAGGAGAACTGATATTAATGCGGGGAGTTCGGATTGGAACTCTGTACAAGCTGCAAGGTAGCATTGTTGTTGATGGGTGCAATAGTTTTATGGTTCCTGAAAATGGAGTAGAGAATCTAGTGGTCTCTGGAGAGAAGACCATGTTGTGGCATCAAAGGCTTGGACATATTGGAGAGAAGGGCCTTCGAATACTTCATGGTAAAGGTATGGTAGAAGGTATGAATAATAGCTCTCTGGATTTTGATTTCTGTGAAAATTGTGTATATGGGAAGCAGAATCGGGTGAGTTTCCCCTCTGGTGGTAAGAGGACGAAATAGATATTAGAGCTTGTGCACAGTGATGTGTTTGGACCTGTGAAGGTTCCATCACTGGGTAAGTCTGTGTACTATGTATCATTCATAGATGACTTCTCAAGGAATACATGGATATATTTTCTTAAGAAGAAATCTGAAGTCTTTGACAGGTTTAAAGAATTTAAGGCTCTGGTGGTAAATCAGACAGAGAAGAAGATAAAGGTGCTGAGGATAGATAATGGTGGAGAATTTTGCAGCAAGGAATTTGAAGAATTTTGTAATAAGTGTGGTATAGCACGGCAAAAGAATACTCCATATACACCTCAACAAAATGGAGTCGCAGAAAGAATGAACAAGACGTTGATGGAAAGGGCAAGAAGCATGCTCAGTGGTGCCGGGTTAGGACAGGAATTCTGGGCAGAGGCGGTGGATACTGCATGTTACCTGATCAACAGATCACCTTCATCAGCGTTGGATGATAAGACTCCAAAAGAAGTATGGACTGGTAAGAAACCCTCTCTTTCACATCTAAGGGTATTTGGATGTGATGCATATGTACATGTTCCAAAGGAGAAACGAACCAAGTTGGATAGTAAATCTGAAAAGTGCATCTTTATTGGGTATAAGGATGGTTTAAAGGGTTATAAGCTTTGGAACCCAGTCACATGGAAGGTTGTGTACAGCCGAGATGTGTTGTTCAGAGAGGTAAAAGATGTTATTAAACATGAAGTCCAACCAAAGGAACCTGAGAAGATAGAGTTTGAGCCAAAGGAGGAAGGATCAGACTCTGCAGTAGAGGAGGAATCAGAAGATGAAGAGCCACAAACTCCAGCTGTGAGAAGATCAGTTCAAGAAAGAAGGCAGCCAGAAAGGTATAGTCCATCTACTTTTGCTTTGTCTGTTACTGATGATGATACCAGAACTGTGAAGGAAGCAGTGGATTCAGAGGATGGAAAAGTCTGGAAGGAAGCCATTTTTGATGAAATGTCATCTTTGCACAAAAATGAGGCTTGGGATCTGGTGGAGTTGCCAGCTGGAAGGAAACCCATTGGCAGCAAATGGGTGTTCAAGAAGAAGACAAATGCGGAAGGAAAGGTGGAGAAATACAAAGCTCGGTTGGTAGCAAAAGGTTATTCCCAGGTGCTGGGAATTGATTTTGTTGATATTTTTTCTCCTATTGCCAAGGTAACTTCTATTAGATTACTTTTATCTGTTGCTGCTGCTTTTGATTTTGAGGTAAAACAGATGGATGTGAAGACAACATTTCTTCACGGGGCTTTGGAAGAGGAAATCTACATGAAGCAACCTGAAGGCTTTGCGGTGAAGGGTAAGAAAGAACTGGTATGCAAGTTAAAGAAGTCTCTTTATGGGTTAAAACAGTCACCAAGGATGTGGTATCAGAAATTTGATACATTTATACGGGGACTTGGCTTCACCAGAAGCAAAGCAGATCATTGTGTGTATTTTAAATTAATTGGTGACCGTATTATTTATCTGGTCTTGTATGTGGATGATATGTTGTTGGTTGGAAATGACAAAGAAATTATCCAGGATTTGAAGACCCAATTGTCCTCCAAATTCGACATGAAAGATCTTGGTGCTGCAAACTATATTTTGGGCATGGAAATTAAAAGAGATCGGTCAAAGAGGAAGCTCTGGTTAAACCAGAGGAAGTATGTCGAGATAATACTCCAGAGATTTAATATGCAAGATAGTAAACCGGTGAAGGTTCCTATTCCTGTAGGTGTGAGGTTATCTACTGAATAGTGTCCCAAGACACAAGAAGAGGAAGAGGACATGTCCCGTGTTCCATATGCAAGTGCAGTGGGTAGCCTGATGTATGCAATGGTCTGTACTAGACCAGACATTGCACATGCAGTGGGAGTATTGAGCAGGTTTATGTCAAAACCTGGGAAGGAGCACTGGACATCAGTGAAGCGGGTTTTCAGGTATTTGCGTGGCACCAGTGATTGTGGTTTGTGCTACCAAGGAAGACCAGGATTGGACAGAGTGTTGGATATTCATGGCTTTGTTGATGCAGACTGGGCTGGAGATCTGGATCAGAGAAGATCTACAAGTGGGTATGTGTTTAACCTATTTGGAGGTGCAATCAATTGGATGAGTAAGAAACAATCTGTAGTGGCACTATCAACTACAGAGGCAGAATACATGGCAGCCACTCATGTAAGCAAGGAAGCAATTTGGTTGCAAAGATTGTGTTCAAGTATGGGGTTAGTACAGGGAGCTATAAGAATAGACTGTGACAGCCAAAGTGCAATTTTCTTGGCAAAGAACCCTGCTTATCATTCAAAGACAAAGCACATTGATGTTCAATATCACTTTGTGAGGGATATGATAGAAGACAGAAAGGTGTTGCTGGTAAAGGTGGACACTTTGAAGAATACTGCAGATGCATTGACAAAATCTGTGAGCTCTGAAAAGTTCTCTTGGTGTAGAGAAGCAATGGGAATCTCAGGGCTGAAAAATGACTAAGCTCTCCTGTGGCCCCCTGTGGAAAGAAAACAACAAGTGGGAGATTGTTGGGTTGTGTTATATTCTTTCCACGTAGTTAATAAGGGGTTTGAAGGGCACCCGTAACCCCACTTTATGGGGTCCGGGGCAACGCCCCGGAAAATTTTGGTTTTGGACCATATGTTAGGTTGGGCAGACCCACCTATGGTTTTGTGCATGATTTTCGCACATGTTTTTTGGACGCGATGGTTTGTGGTCCATGGTATTAGACGCGATGGTTTTCGGTCCATGGTATTGGATGCTTCAGCATGTATAAATATGTATTGTAACATTGAAAGGAATATAAATGAAAAATCAAGCTGGTAGTCCCGGTTTTGGGATCCAGGGAAAAATCTCTGTGCATATGTGTTTTATGGGTTATGCTCTCGCATTGTTTATTTTCTTTGTTTAAGAATTCGTATGCAGGTAATTTCTGTACAGGGTTAAAACCTACAGTTTCAAACTTAAATACTCGGCCAATTATTATCCACGAGGGAATGGGTTAGCTGAATTCACAAATAAGAACTTAATTAGAATCATCAAGCGAACCATTGACCAAAATCATAAGAATTGGCATAAGTCTTTAATATATGCTTTGTGGGCAGACCGAATAACACAGAAAGCCTCTATCGGCACTTCTCCCTTTAATTTAGTTTATGGGAAAGAAGTGGTTCTTCCAACACATCTGGAAATTCCCTCTTTAGCCTTAGTTCAGTACATTGATGAAGTACCAACTTCTTCTTTAGAACTTAGGCAACTGGAATTAATTAAATTAGAAGAACAATGAGAAATGGCTAAGATTACTCACACTCATCATCAAGGATTGGTGAAAGCCTCTTTGATTCCAATATGGTATCCAGAAAATATTTTCAGATAGGAGATTTAGTTTAAAATGGGACAAGGCTCATGAGGAAAAGGGAAAACATACAAAATTTCAAAGAATGTGGCTTGGTCCTTTTCAAATTGTAGAAATCATAGCTCCATTGACCTTCATGTTACAAGATTTAGCAGGGAAGAGAGATTCTCTACCTGTTAATGGTCAAATTCTCAAGAAATATTTTCCATAGAAGATCAGTCTTCTATTTTTGTAGAATAGTTGTTTTTCTTTTCATAATAAAACCAGTTGTGAATGGTTACGATAGGCATTTATGAAAAAGACACCAATTCTCTTTCAAATTTTGATCTTTCGCTTGTATAAATAGCAAATCTTTTGGAAAATTGATCTTTATTATTGAAAGATACAGTTAAAAACTCTAGCCTAGATATGATACTAGTTTCAACTTCATAAAATGTGATGAAAACAACCTTTAGTGAGAAATTGTTTTATATCAGTGCAATGAAAAGTATCAATAACAAAATAAATATTCTCTGTAGAACAACTATTTCCAAAAACTCTACTATTGTCGTCCAGAGCTATCTTAAGGAAACAATGAACTCCTCCCTACTAAGGAAATCACAACTTTCAGAGGAACAATCCAAGGATACACTTTATCTTAAAGAGTGAGAGGTCTCATCACGAGCTGACTTATCATAATCACAGATATTATAACTTGCTGACTTTGCCAATACTGCATACCACAACAGGGCAAAGACTCAAGATTGTTGCAATCAAAAGGCGAGGGGTCTCATCACGAGCCAGCTTGTTCAACAAAGTTATAAATCAATGAATGATTGTGTCATATATTGGCTAACAAACCAAGACATTGCTTTTTAAGAATAAAAAGAAAATGAAGGTAGAAAGTGTGGATATGGATTCTTCTTTGAGAATTGTGGGTTTCTTTAAGTAGGATACAGGATCATTGCTGGATAACAGGTAACCCTGTCGAGGCTATAAACGCCTGCTCGCAGCAGAGGCTCTACCTATGACAAATGAGCATATTTAAAACTGGTTTACAGAGAAGACTTTGTTTTATCTTTACAAGCCAAGTAATGACTGATTTAAATACACGGACTAGATTGAGGCAACAATCAATCAAGGTTGAAAATAGTTGAAACAAAATTTCATTGACAGGTTAGAATATAATGTACTTTATCTTTCTATAATAAAGTTTAACTTTCTGGAAAATTTTCTATTTTGGAAGTTTTGAAAATTCAAAAAGCAGCATAGATAACTGGTTCTTCCAAGCGAATCACCAATTGTTGTGGCCAAAAACAACCACCCTTCTTATTGAGTGTTATTCCTAATACTAAATAAGTGGGGACCCTTAGTTAAAAATCTAAAAAAAAAATTAAAATAGTGTTTAAATTTCCTTTTTAAATAAAATTACCATTATAAGCTTAGGAAAACCTCTTGGAAAATTCAAAAAAGCTAAGTTTTATGATAAGGTAAAATGAAATCTTTCCTTAGGAAATATCGCATCGCATAAGATAGTGGGATGTCACCTCACAAGCATAATTCCAACATTTGCGAGATCGCGATATGCGATAATAAACAAATATCACATCGCATTTAGCATAACTTACATGAAACACTTTAAAATCTGTCGATATGCGATAATGCCGATTGCAAGATCGCATCTCGCAGGAAACGGGTTAACAAAGTCTACCATACATAACATTTCTGTGATTTGTGATATTGCGATATTGCGATTTCGCGATGCAGCGATAATACTATAATGCAATGTCACGAGAGATCGATTTTGTGATATTGCGATGTTGCTATCTCCAATGTTGCGAAGCAAATTGCAAAATCGCTTCATTGCAGATCTTTCGGGCGCGTTATTCAAGAAAAGTATTTTCCCTAAGCTGACACCTGGTTATGCGCTTTAATGCTAATAAATGAGGTAGTTGCCAGTTTAATGGATTATGGGTGTGTGCTTATTGAAAGAATCATTTCACGTAAGGTGGTATGCTTGATATGTCTCTGGCATTTAAAACTTTTCCCATCACCCTTCCCTGTCATTCATTTTCACTTCACTTGTGAATTGCAGGAACGAACAACAGAGGCTGATACAAAGCATTACGCAGGTTGAAATGGGAAAGAAAGGCAAAGCCCCGAGATTAGAAGAAAAAAAAATGGCGCCCTTATATACAGACACGACCTGTAACAAAGACGCAGGAATAACTATGTGGGAAGGCATGTATAATCTGCTCGAAGAGGAAAATCCCAGAGTAATGGAAGTATTTGCTACTGCGGGCTCAAATGGTTCTTCAGAAGCATCCCTTTCAGAGCTGGCCTGCTCATTCTTACACTGGATAGTAGCAAGGCCAAAAATCCTCTCATACACGGACATGGTCAAGTGGATATTAGACAATGCAGAAATCAGAAACAAATAGTTTAAGACTCAAGGTCAAGAGTTTACATAAGTATTATTTTTACAAATTTTGAACTTTATATCTGTTGGAAGTAAAAGGCATAAAAGGTGAAAAACGCATCAAGGAAACCCGGATCAAGAATAATTTCTAGAAAAGGAAAGTTGCTAGTTGCCCAGTCACCTGCAAGTCCCAGAAATCGAAAGAAAGTAAAACCACAGGCAAATTGGAAACAAAGAGCTCAAGAAAAGACAAAAGCAATCCAAGGGTTAACCAGGTTGAACTGGGATTATTACTGGGCTTACTTAGTAAAGCCACATAGCCAGTGGATGACTATTAAGTGTATCATCAATTCGGCCGAAAAAATGGTGCCAACTCTTGTCGATTCTATTTTCTCAGCTCAACTAAAAGCAGAGGTCAGCCAGCCGACTCTTCTCAAACATATGTTGCATGCGTGTGATTTCAAGGACCAAATACAAAAGTAGTTTAATGTTAGATTTAATTTCAGTTTTAATTTTTCTTTATTTTCCTGAAAAGAGGACAGCCATTTAAACCACATCCTACATTTTTGTAATAATTTATTTTTAAATTTTAGTTAGTAGTATTTAAACCCTTCTCATGCATTTGGAGAAGGGTCTTGAAATTTATCAAAAACTTATCCCCAGAACATGCACTTCTGTACCCTCTGAGGAGGTTTTGATGAATGAATGGAACAAGATTTATTGATGTTTGCATTTGATATCTGCTACTGATGTTGCACTTCTGTACTCTTAGTAGATATTTGATCAAGGAAAAATAAATCGTGATCACTTGAAGCTCATGAGTAGGACTAGTTATAAATGGTATTTCTATCTCTTAACTAATTCTACCTTCTGTTAAAGTGATTTCCAGTTCAATTATTTATATATTAATGTATGGATGCTTGAGTTATCATTTGGCACTTTTGTACGGTGATAGCTATTTATTTATGCTTACTGTATGAATAACTCATTATGCGATATGTTTTTGCACAACTGTTTCATCTAACTATTTATACGAACTAGTTCATCTGTACTGAATTCTTTTCTCATAACAGCTGAATGATCTTTATTACCAGTTGTTGTTTGAAATCATTTTAGATCGCATAGAAGAAAAATCACACCCTCAGTTAGTGTAGATTTACATATTCCTGTTATTAGAATACAGTTTCCTTATTATTAGACTAGAATTAGAGTAGAAGTATTCCATTTAAAAACTGTTAGAAACAGAAATATTCATCCTTCTCACACACACACTGAAATTGGGAAACTGGTCCCACATCCCCAGTCGAATCCGCAATACCAAACGAAAAAGGAGTTGCCAACCAAGGTCCTGACCGGATGGGTATCCCCCTTGTTGTAGACCTGATTTTCGGGGCTTCAACAGAAATCAAATTCCTACATTAGTAAGAATGGTTATAGCTATGCAAGCTAAGTACAGTTGTAGGAAGGGGTGTGTATTTCTTGTAGTGCATTTTTCAGTGATAAAGGGAAGGATGTTGAGGATGAGAAAGTCTCGGAGGTGCATCCTATCTTGCATTAGTTTCAGGATGTATTTCCTGTAGAGATTCCAGATTTACTGCCTCATAGGGAAGTGGATTTATTTATTGAGTTGATGTTAGGAGTAGCATCAAAATCAAAGGAAAATTACAGAATGAGCACTTCAGAGTTGGTTGAATTCAAGTTTCAGCTCAAGGAAATGCTTGATAAGGGATACATAATGCCAAGTGTATCGCTTTGGGGTGCAACAATGTTGTTTGTAAGGAATAAGGATGGTACTCTCAGATTGTGCATTAATTATAGGAAGTTGAATAAGGTGACCATCAGGAACAGGTATCCATTACCACATATTTATGACTTTTTTGATCATTTGAAGGGAGCAGTAGTATTCTCAAAGATTGATCTAAGATCAGGATATCATTAGGTGCACATCAAAGAAGAAGAAATCTACACGACTACATTTCTTACACGACATGCACACTATGTGTTTGTGGTTGTTCCTTTTGGTCTTCCCAACGCTCCAACAACCTTTATGTGTTTGATGAATAGTATGTTGTGTCCTTACCTAGACAAGTTTGTGATAATGTTTATTCATGATATGTTGGCATATTCCAAGAATGAGGAGGAGCATGCAAAGAATTTGGTATCAATATTGATATTTTTTAGAGAGCATTAGTTGTATGCCAAACTCAAAAATTGTAGTTTCTTTTAGTCTTAGATTCATTACTTGGGACATGATGTTTCCAAGGAAGGGATAATACTGGACCCGAAAAATATCAAAGCCATCATGGAGTAGCCTACTCCTAGGAATGTGGATGAGGTCGGATAATTCATGGGACTAGTAGGTTATTATAGGCAGTTCATCAAGAACTTCTCAAAGACTGGCTATCCTATTACATATTTGTAGAGAAAAGGAAAGAAGTTTGAATGGATTGAGGATTGTGAAAATAGTTTTGAGTACTTGAAGCATCTACTTACAAATTCTCTAGTCTTGAAGATTGCAAATCCCGAGAAGGAGTTTTTGGTATGTATAGATGCTTTCTAGGAAAGACTTGGTGGAGTCTCGATGCAGGAAGGACAAATAGTATGTTATGAGTCAATAAATTTAAATGAGCACGGACAAAAATATGTGATTCACGATCTTGACTTGCACGATCCTAACTTAGAAGCTATTATTCATGCATTAAAGATGTGGAGACATTATCTTCTTTGCAAGATGTTTTTTTAAATGAGTTATCATAGTGGGTTGAGGTACTTGTTTCACCAACCTAATCTAAATGTTAGGAAAGCTAGATGGTTTTCTACCCTCATTGAGTTTGAGTTCGAGATCATATACATCAAATATGAGAATCGGTTGCAGATTCTCTCAGTAGGAGAGTGCAGGTGAATCATATTTCAGTTATGAGTTCATATGGGACAAATTTATAGGAGAAAATCTTGCATGCATGGAAACATGATGACAGGTACCAACAACTGAAGCATAGATTACAATAGCATGGTGAAGGTGATAGGGATGAGGAGTATCACCTCACAATATATGGCATGGTCATATTTAGGAACAACATTCATGTGCCAGATAGTAGTGAGTTGAAGAAGCTTATCTTAAGAGAGTTTCATTTCAATCCATTTTCAGTCCACCTAGGATACCAGAAGACTTTGACAGTTCATATGAAGTTATACCATTGGATAAACTTGAAGAAAGAGGTGGTTGTGTTTGTTGTGAGATGTTTGGAATGTTATTAGGTAAAATTTTAGTGTAAGCACCCAATTCGTTTATTGTATCCTATTCCGATTCTAGAATGGAAATGGGAGGTTGTTTCGATGGACTTCATTATAATTTTGTAGAGGACATCGAAGCAACATGATTTCATCATGGTTATGGTTGACAAGTTAAGCAAGGAAGCTCATTTCATCGCAATGAAGTATACAAATTCAGCTAATGAAGTAGCTCAGCTCTTCATCAAGGAGATAGTGAAGTTGCATGGTGTTCCTAGGAAGATCATATCAAATAGAGATGTCAAGTTCACTTCCAAGTTTTGGAAGGAGTTGTTTGCAGGCTTGGGGACAAATTTAGCATTCAGTACAACTTATCATCTACAGAC